>BOPP01000077.1:5007296-5030996 GCA_017312745.1 Gryllus bimaculatus | reverse complement strand
GGGGGTCCCCGCGGGAGACAAATCGGCCGCGGCAGGTGGCGCTGCCTGACGACGAGGCGCCGCGGCCCGCGCGTCATCAGGGCGCCGGGGCTAATTGCGGCCCCGCTCCGCCCCCTTCGTCCCCCGCCCCCGCCCCGCCACCGCCCCTGCCGCGGCCCCCACGTCCTCGCGCCCCGATATTCAGCATTAGCCGCCCCCGCCCCGCCCCGCCCCGCCCTCGCATCCCCTGGCGGCCGATTACAACCGCGACCCCGCGCCGCGCGGTCGGTGGCGCGGTTTTCGGTTGGTAGGTCAGGGCGCTCCAAGCCCCGCGACAACGGGAAACTCCCTGCCGCTCAGCCGGGTAATGGAGGCGCCGTTGTGCTCTGACACTGCAATGAACGCGAATCCAGTGCGCGTCTTTTATGACAAAATGCAGACATCAACTGCAGAACCCCAAAAGTTGGTGCGCATTCATCGGTTTGGCGCAATTGATTTCAGTGGGCGCATTTGATTCGGGTTTTTCAGCGCATTTTGATTCCTGTATTTTTTTGCCGCATTGTGGCTGGGCTATTGGCGCCTTGCGGATGATTGAGCGCATTAGATTCGGATGGACGTCACCGATTTGATTTCGGTGGCTTTTTTGGGCGCTGTGGGCCTCGCCCGGCATTGGAATTCGCTTGGGTTTCTGGTGTATGGTGTGGTTGGTATTGTTTATTTGGCTGTGGCAAGATGGAATATTAGATTCGGTGTATTGGTTTTCAGTTGCTTTATTCTCTTTGGCTTGGCCCGCTTTCGGCCTCCTGCCCGCATTATCGGTATTGTGCGGCTTTGGCGCAATTAGATTCGGTGCATTTGTTTTGGCGCATGTGATTCGGTTTGGCCGCATTGGATTACGGTGGCGGCATTAGATTCGGTGGCCCGATTTGATTCGGTGCCGCCATTGGATTCGTGTGGCTTATTAGATCGGTTGGCGCATTTGATTCCCGGTGGCCGCATTAGATTTTCGGTGGCGCATTTGATTCCAGTGTTGCGCGGCAATTGGATCGGTTTGGCGCATTAGATTCGGTGTGGCCGCATTAAAGTTCGAGGGTTTGGCGCATTAGATTCGGTGGATGCATGCTGGTGGCATGTAGGACTTCCAAGAGGCTTTGGCGCAGTGATCGGTGGCGCATGAGATTCGGTGGTGCCTGGCCACGCATTAGATTAACGGCGCGTGGCGCGATTGAGTTTCCAGTGAAGTGGCGCATTACATTCGGTGTGCGCATTAGATTCGAGTACAAATCTGTTCCGCCCAGAACCCAGAAACATCATTCATTTGTTTTCGTTTATAACTTCCACCACAAATGGAAGTTCGGAGTTACAAAATTAAACAACCTTCGTTCATCATGCATATTATCCAGAGGGAAGATCTCACCTACGTTCCTAAGAAGGAAGGAAACCAAGAGAAAGACATATCTATAACCTCCATTAACTTCTACATATAAACTTGAAAAAGAATTATGACGTACCCTTATTATTCTTTTGTTGACACGACGGTTAGCAAACCTCTTTTCCCGCTACTTTGCAAGTACACACCAATATGGAGTGCTGCGACCTCCAACATAATCGTTCGAGCTTTACACTATTAACGTAATATTCCAAAGGTCCCATCTTCAGAGAACGAAGAAAATGGACTCGAAAACAAGGTGGGATTGTATGGCGAACCGAAACTTCCAGTTATGCTCCTCCGGGGCTCGATAAGATTACACCAGAACCGGGAACAACTACTCACACAAACTTATCAAGCAGAACGTAAGCATACCAATAGTGTACCTCAATAATGAAGCCACCAGTACACATAGCCACTACAGTACCCCTCTGCACCACAAATACCAAGATATATATGCATGTAAGCGAGTGAGCATATATGTTCACACTAGAATACAATGACAGACCTAACAAAGCTACGCACCTAAACTACCATTCACACACCTAAAAACCAACACACATGTAGGACAAAGCATCCCTGAGGTTGATGGTCCACACCATACAACAAATCGCAAACGGTATTACCTCACCACTGCCAAAGGATCGAACCGTAGTCTAGATAACACACTCTTTGGAACATGTACACTTTAAGACATGTTTGTGTGCCGATAGTTAACCACATCAGAGCATGGACACTAAATCGCATGGAAGTCACACAAGAACGGAAAAACGAATCCCGAAATCGCTATTGTTGCAGGCCCGAATGAACTATGATCCTTAATTCTCACTACACCTACTAAAAAAACTCAGTATGCGTACCAGAGATCAAATAGATATGAGCGGAGAAAAAGAAGAAGATGGGTATAGAATTTACCTCGCCAAGAGAAATTCAAGGCCATAATGTCAGTCCGCAGGAGGAATCGGCATAAGGTGAATACAGATCCTCCACCTATATTCATTTCATGTGCAGTTTTGTTTGAAAAATATTGATGTCCAAACTTACCTTGTGACTGTTGTGTCCCAGCACTTATCCCCCATAAGTCGATTTGTAATAACAAAATCACGACGACTTTCTCGGAGCACACAGCAGCCGCATAACTGATACACCGAATGGAATCTTAACAAATGGTCTCAAATGTGCTTACTATAATACCATGATGGCCCAACAAAAAAACAAAAGGAATAATTAATAACTGGGCGTCGTCAAACAAGCACTTCCCGTCAACAACCAAAACTCTTCTACAACTAGTTAGACCCGATTTGCCCTAAGAGTCAAACCGCGCATTGCCCCGATAACCTCCATTCTTTGACACCAGTCAACTTGATGTCGCAATAAAACATTACTGATTCTTTCAGGTACCGCCAGAAACAAGAAATGCAAACGAAAGTTTTACCGTACTGGTTTCTGTTGTCTCTACTGATAACAATATGACTCGTTAATTTATATTTTAAAGCGGACAATAATCGCAACCAGCACACCAAAACAGAACTTTCAAGAAAAAACAACAAAAGAAAATGTGAAATAAATTGTCAAGAAAATTTGGAACGTAGAATTATTTCAGATATATCTCATATGCAGACATCGAAGTACTCATTTGTAGAAGAGTGAATGGACATCACAATCGTATGTGTTAAATAAACTAACTGGAAAAAATCCATAAACATCTTAATGTATTTAATGTTCGTGTACTTCTTGTTTGAATGCTCTTAGTGCTTGATTATCTCTTAAATTCACAAACATTTAATAAATAATAATTTTCACTCAGAAATATATTCCAAAACACGTTTCCCAAAAAACATAAAAAAATCCCAATTATCTTGGTAATAGACAAAGAAAACAAATTACAGAAAGACACTTTTTTCCTTTTCAACTAAAAGTTATATAATTCAAATTTAATTACAATAATAAATGATTCTAATTCCACTTGTGTAAGTTCTCTTAATTAAATCCCAGTTGGTCCATCATTATGATTACAGCCTTCATTATATGAGTAAACAGGTGTTTGAGCAATGACAGAAAACTTTTACAAGAAGAGACATAACTCAATCATTGGCCATTGTTTTATTACATTGAGTTGAATTGATGTTCATAATTATATGTAATTGTATGTAACCTGTGGAGTGGTGACGGCGATGCTCAACTTCTTCAAAAACTCAGGAAACCCAACTTTTAATATTGAAGGTTTCTGGAGGAGTTATATCAATTATTAAAGCTGATAAATTAGAGAAAGATATTAAACGTTGATGGAGCGAACTGTAATAAATTGGAATTTAACTTAATTTTGTGATTTGCTTTTTCAAATTTTGTTAAGGTTTAACTAAGCTACTCGAGACACACAAGAGGTGTCGCTGTCTACTAGGTGGGATTTTGAGCCAATAAAATTAAAGTCAGATGCTACGTAACTCTGCGCAATGTAAAAATTCTTTAGTTAAAATGTTTAATAGTATCATTAATCGTAGATAAAGTTCTGTAAGGAAATTCACGTAGAGATATTGTAGTTAGCAAATATACTCTGCAAACTTTGCGGCACTTGCGTGTGGCTGGCTTCGTGTCATAATATCACTTCAGGACTCATTTAATACTCATCCTTACACCAACTTTTTAAAATCAGTAAATACAATCGTTTGCATTTACTTTCAGTTACGTATGTCTTGATGTTTAGAACTGAAAGTTTCCCCAACATCATTAATATTGGTATTTGGTTCATTATTAATTAGAATGAAACAAAGAAAAATATTAGCAAAGACATTAAACTTTTACTCCAAAATTAGGAAAAGCCAAATAACCATTACAGACAGGTTTTTTAAACTATAAACTTGGACTTCTTCATTTTGTGTTTAGCGTATTGTCAAGTTATATTCAAAGTCATATTTCCCGAAATGCTTCTCACGCGTTTTCCTAATTTGTTCTTCTCAAATACGACTATTTCCACACATTACAGAAGTATTAAACGATAAAAGGAAATCCTTTAATTGCTTAATTTTGCTTCGATCTAACGAAAATTTATTGTAACTGACTCTTAATTTCAGTGCAATTAATTAGAAAAAAATATATTTTTAAAACAAATGATGTCATTTTATTTTTTTTAATTTTTTTTTTCCACCGAAACGTTTCGCAAGGGGTCGTCTGGCCCTGGATTTGCTTTTGTACGCCCCCCGTTAGATGGCAGGGAGGGCGGCGGCACAGGCAGCCAGCGTTGGGAAAAGCTGCATTCTCTGACGCTGTTTTCGTTTACGTCGTGTTCAGTTGCGAGGAAAAAAAAGCCCGCGTGCTTATGGCAGCATTTGTTCTCGTTTTCTATCTGGACGTTTTGTCTAGTTAAACATTCGTTGTTGGCCCTAATGGGAAGTAAACTTTTTTATGCCGTTGTAATTGGTAGTATGTCTTGAAAGTTTTACTCTGTTCTGCGCGTTAGGGCGATAATTTCCTTGCAAAGAAGATAAAATGACACGCAAGTACTATAATTTAAAAAATTTTTAAATAAAGGACACAAATTTTATCTCCACGAATACCATGAAGCAACACTAATTAGTGGAAAAATGTTCATTTCTAAAAAGAAATTCCAATTATAAAGGGATGGGTGATAATAAGTAGGAATCTAGTTCTGTAAGGAAAGCGCGCGATAGAAAAATGTCTTAAAATAACAACTAAAGTAACTTTCAGAAGGTGTTTTGTATACTTCGTATTTTCCTTGTGTTATTTTTTCTTGAGTATTAAATGAAAATATTTTACTTCCCTTCTGAAATTGAAGCACCATAATAACTGCAGCAGTAGCTGGTATTTTATAGTATTTTATATTGTGTTTTTCATTTACATGTTGTAATTTTTCTGTGAAGCCTAAACATTTCACTGCAACTGAAATCATAATTATAATATTATTTGTTTTAACTGCAATTGAAACAAAACGCGCTGGTACTCCATCGTTCGGACACTAGCCCCAGATTCTTAAATCAACTGAAGGAGAGGTCAATCGCTGCTCCGAGAACGTTTGTGGGGAAGTACTATCACGCGGTCCGTGGCCTGTTACTGAAGAAGAAATATTATCTTAAAATTAAACAACTGATACCAAGAATGCTCCAAATTAAATGTCCCTGAGAACAAATGTCTCAAAATAAAATGTTGCTTCACAATATTATATTTTATACGATAAATTTTTAGTCAGAAGAAAAAGTTGTCTTAAAATGCTATAAACTTCTAGAGCTTGCCAGATAATCGAAAAGGTATCACTTTTTACAATGAACATTATGGTGGGAAATTGCATGTAACGGGGACCAGGCAGTAGGAAGTGTAAACATTTGCCTCTGATTGTATCTCTCTCTACGGTCGGTGGCGCGTTTTTCGTTGTAGGTCAGGGCGCTCCAAAGCCCCGCGACAACGGGAACCTCCCTGCCGCTCAGCCGGGTAATGAGGCGCCGTGTGCTCTGAACACTGCATGAACGCGAATCCAGTGCGCGTCTTTATGACCAAATGCAGACATCCCAACTGCAGAACCCCAAAATTGTGGTGCGCATTCGATTCGGTGGCGCATTTGATTCAGTGGCGCATTTGATTCGGTCGCGCATTTGATTCGGTGGCGCATTAGATTCGGTGGCGCATTAGATTCGAGTACAAATCTGTTCCGCAGAACGCCAGAAACATCATTCAATTTTTTTCGTTTATAACGTCACAATGGATTGCTGGAGTTTACAAATTCAACTTCGTTATTGCATATTATCGAGGGGTTTTAGTTACGGTTTGGAGGGTAAACAGAGAAGATCCATTATCTTATAATCCATTACTTTACTATATAAATTTAAAAAATTATCGTATTTATTATTCTTTTGTTGATACGCGTTAGCAAACTCTTTTCCCCTACTTTGAAGTATCAAATATGGGGTGTGCATTACATTCGATTGAGCTTTACATTTACGTAAGTATGGTAATCTCAAAACAATATGAAAACAAGTGGGATTGTATGGCGAACCGAAACTTTTGCTCCTCCTAGTGTCACTGTTACCACTGAACAACTACTCACACAAACTTAAAAACTTACATACATGTACTTATGAGACCATACACATACCACTCATACTTGCATAATATATTCAAGATTTATATATGCATGTAAGCATACATATATGTTACATAATACATGCATTCTACATACGTACTAACTACATTCACACATACAAACATGTAGACATCCCTATTTTCAATAACAAATCGCATGTATTACCTCACCACTGATGACTGTCTTAACCCTCTTTGGAACATCCTTAAACATGTTGTGTGCCAAGTTACCACTCAACATGACCTAAATCATGGTCACTAGAACGAAACAATCGAAATGCTATTGTTGCGGTCCAATACTATATACCTTATTCTACTACAACTATAAAACTATATGCTATTCAATAGTATACGAAAGAGAAGTATAAATTTATCGCCAAGGAAATTCAGGCCATAATTCATCCGAGAGGAATCGCATAAGTGAATTCGGATCACATAATTTATTATTTCATGTGCAGTTTTGTTTGAAAATATTGTGTGCCCTTGTGATTTTTCAGCACTTATCCCATAATATTTGTCATACAAAATCCATTTCTCGGCATATTGCAGAATATCTTAACAATTCTCAGATGTTTATATTACCTGGTGGGTATTTCTGGGGTCGTCAAAGCTTCCCGTGCAAACTCTTCTACTAGTTAGACCCGATTTGCCCTGAAGAGTCAAACCGCGCATTGCCCATGATAACCTCCATGTCTTGTGACACAGTCAACTTGATTCGCAATAAAACATTACTGATTCTTTCAGGTACCGCCAGAAACAAGAAATGCAAACGAAAGTTTTCACCGTACTGGTCTTTTGTCTCTACTGATAACAATATGGACTCGTTAATTTATATTTAAAGTCGGACAATAATCGCAACCAGCACACCAGAAACAGAACTTTCAAGAAAAACAACAAAAGAAAATGTGAAATTTGTCCAAGAAAATTGGAACGAGAATTATTTCAGATATATCTCATATGCAGACATCGAAGTACTCATTTGTAGAAGAGTGAATGGACATCACAATCGTGTAGAATAAGACATAACTGGATAAAAATCCATAAACATTCTATAATGTATTTAATTTCGTGTACTTCTGGTTTTGAATGCTTCTTAGTGTTGATTATCTTCTTAATTCACAATAATTAATAAATAATAATTTTCACATCAGAAATATATTCCAAAACAACGTTCCAAAAACATAAAAAATCCCAATTATCTTGGTAATAGACAAAGAAAACAAAATACAAAGACACTTTTCTTTTCAACTAAAAGTTATATAATTCAAATTTAATTACAATAATAAATGATTCTAATTCCACTGTGTAATTCTCTAATTAAATGGCTGCAGTTCGTTCCATCATTATGATACAGCTTCATTATATGAGTAGAACAGGTGTTTGAGCAATGACAGAAAACTTTACAGATGAGACATAATCAATCATTGGCCATTGTTTTATTACATTGAGTTGAATTGTATGTTCATAATTATATGTAATTGTATGTAACCTGTGGAGTGGTGACGGCGATGCTTCCCAACTTCTTCAAAAACTCAGAACAAACTTTTAATATTGAAGGTTTCTGGGGAGGTTATATCAATTATTAAGCTGATAAATAAGAGAAGATATTAAACGTTGATGGAGCGACTGTAATAAATTGAATTTTAACTTAATTTGTGACTTGCTTTTTCAAATTTTGTTAAGGTATTAACTAAGCTACTCGAGACACACAGGTGTCCGCTGTCTACTAGGTGGATTTGGCAATAAAATTAAAGTCAGATGCTACGTAACTCTGCAATGTAAAAGTTTTTTAGTTTAAAATGTTAATAGTTATCATTAATCGTAGATAAAGTTCTGTAAGAAATTCAACGTAGAGAATATTGTAGTTAGCAATATACTCTGCAAACTTTGCGGCACTTGCGTGTTGCTGGCTCGTGTCATAATATCACTTCAGACTCATTAATACTCATCCTTACACCAACTTTTTAAAATAGTATAATACAATCGTTGCATTTACTCAGTTACGTATGTCCTTGATGTTTAGAACTGAAAGTTTCCCCAACATCATTAATATGTTATTTGGTTCATATTAATTAGAATAAACAAAGAAAAATATTAGCAAAGACATTAAACTTTACTCAAAATTAGAAAGCCAAATAACCATTTACAGACAGTTTTTAAACTAGTAAACTTGGACTCTTCATTTGTGTTTAGCTATTGTCAAGTTATATTCAAAGTCATATTTTCCCGAAATGTTCTCACGCGTTTCCTAATTTGTTCTTCTCAATACGACATATTTCCACACATACAGAAGTATTAACGATAAAAGGAAATCCTTTAATTGCTTAATTTTGCTTCGAATCTAACGTTTATTGTAACTGACTCTTAATTTCAGTGCAATTTAATTAGAAAAAATATATTTTAAACAAATATGTCATTTTATTTTTTTAATTTTATTTTTTCCACCGAAACGTTTCGAAGGGTTGCGTCTGGCCCTGGATTTGCTTTGTACGCCCCCGTTAGATGGCAGGGAGGGCGGGCACAGGCAGCAGCGTTGTGGAAAAGCTGCTTCTCTGACGCTGTTTCGTTTACGTCGTGTTCAGTTGGAGGAAAAAAAGCCCGCGTGCTTATGGAGCATTGTTCTCGTTTTCTATCTGGACGTTTTGTCTAGTAAACATTCGTTGTTGCCTAATGGGAAGTAAACTTTTTTATGCCGTGTAATGGTAGTATGTCTGAAGTTTTACTCTGTTCTGGCGGTAGGGCCGATAATTTCCTGCAAAAAGATAAAATGCACGCAAGATACTATAATTAAAATTTTTAAATAAAGGACACAATTTTATCTGCCGAATACATGAAGAACACTAATTAGTGGAAAAATGTTCATTCTAAAAAGAAATCAAATATAAAGGATGGGTGATAATAAGTAGAATCTAGTTCTGTAAGAAAGCGCGGATAGAAAATGTCTAAAATAACAACTAAAGTAACTTTCAGAAGCGTGTTTTGTAGTACTTCGTATTTGTCCTTGTAGTATTTTTCTTTAGTATTAAATGAAAATATTTACTCCCTTCTGAAATGAAGCACCATAATAACTGAGCAGTGCTGTATTTTATAGTATTTTATATTGTGTTTTTCATTTTACATGTTGTAATTTTTCTTGAAGCCTAACATTTTCACTGCAACTGAAATCATAATTATAATATTTATTTTGTTTTTAACTGCAATGAAACAAACGCGCTGGTACTCCATCGTTCGACACTAGCCCCAGATTTCTTAAATCAACTGAAGGAGAGGTCAATCGCTTGTCTCCGAGAACGGTGTGGGGAAGTAACTATCACGCGGTCCGTGGCCTGTTTACTGAGAAGAAATATTATCTAAAAATAAAAACTGTATACCAAGAATGTCTCCAAATAAATGTCTGAGAACAAATGTCTCAAAATAAATGTTGCTTCACAATATATATTTTATACGATAAATTTTATTTCAGAAGAAAAGTTGTCTTAAAATGCTATAAACTTCTAGAGCTTGCAGGATAATCGAAAATGTACACTTTTTACCAATGAACATATGGTGGGAAATTGCATGTAACGGAGGACAGGCATTAGAATGTAACATTTGCCTCTGATTGTTAGGCAATTCCGTATATGTAGAGGATCGGCAGGTTCATGAAATCTCCTTGAGGGAGACAGAACGTGAGCTGCCGAATACCTATGCATAAGAAGTTGTCTAAAACTCAGGGGGAAATGCCACATGTGTAACTCCGTTATATGAATTTTCCTACTACATGATCATTGGCAAAACTTGATCGTATTCGGATGTTCCACTTTCCCTGGCATCGTATTATATTTTGAGACACTCATTAAAATTAGTATCGATAGCCTTAACACCAGGCTCAGAGAATCAGCTGATGTCACTTCAGTGCCTGTGCACCCAGGAAATCCTAGGTTCGAATCCCGACTGTGGCAGGATTTTCGGCACAGCTGTAGAGCTGGGTCGAATTTAATCCCTGTCTGGAGGTGAACTCTAGCGGCTGTCAGCTCTGATCCGTGATTTCACATGGATTCTCACATCAAAATCAGGCGAATGCCGGAGCAGTACCCAAACAAACGGACACGGATCGTGCGCGGTCTTTCCTTCTTCTTTCTTGTCCTATCCTTATTTACACACACACTTATTCACATATATTACCCTCCACACTGGCCGGATACAAATCAGAAGCTTAGAGATTGTCCAGGTCGGAGCGGTGTTTCGCTGGTAGGAGATACCTGGTTCGGGAAACCCCCGCTAGCCGACGGTACATCGTCCCCGGATCTCGCCAACCTGCGGGGGAAGATCACTTCAATATTCCACGATTGAATATGCACTACACTTACGGTAATAATGACCTTAGCAGTTGACGCGTCCGGAAACACTAATCAATCAACCTTACCACCAATGGAAATCGAACCTTGGACCTGACATTCGAAGGGGCTCGGGATGCAAACTCACCACTCCATACGCTATCAGAGGCAGTGCGATGAAACATGCCCCCCCCTCAAAAAAAAGTACAGCGTCAAAAGAAAAAGCCCGCGTTGTCGCGCTCGCTTTCTTAGATATATAGCTTAATTTCTATCGCCCGCCCCTCAGTCACCACCCTCTCCCCCTCCACCGCCTTCCTCGGGTTCTCCTGCGTCCGTGATGAATGCTAAAACGTTTTGTCCCGCCATAAGCCGCGCGAATCCCTTTTAGCGCCTCCGAGAGCCGTTCGCTTCGGCTCGAGATGGCGCGGGGGGACGGCGCCGGGACGGGGTGCGGGGGACGATGAGGGGACGGTGCGGAGGAGGCGGACGTCGAGGGGACCGCGCATAGGGACGACAGGCTGGACGGGGTGGGGGTGGGGGAGTAATGCACAGTCACATTCGAAACACTGGCGCGGACGTATGAATAGTTTATCACATTCTTCTCCCCTCCCGCTCGTGTACGAAAGCTCCATTTATAACTCGCGGAGACAGCGGCGGGAGAGGGAAAGAGATGGAATTTTAGCGGCGCCGATTCGCCACCTTGCCTGCCAGCGGAAGCGCGAACATCGCTGCCCGCGCCAACACCAGTGCTACCATTCCCACATCACCAGCACCGGCATCGGCTCTGTTACTACGACATAGTCAGCATCACTCTAAACACAATGATATCATAAACCCAATATAAGTTCCATCGTTCTGTTTTCCACCTTCTGTCGTCGTCCCTACAACCACTAACATCATCACTTCATGTTGTCATCATCTTCCAGATATCGTTTTTTTTATCTAAAATATTCACCACTTTTGAAACCATCGCAATCTTAACCACTTATGCATTTTTGCTACTTTGTCTGTACAGACACAATCGTTTCAAACAGTGAACTATTTTTGAGATTTCGCGTTAACATCACCATCGCTATCCTATTTATCTTCTCTGCGATCATAACCACTACAACTATCTGCACATTCTCAACCATGCTACTTATTTTAAATCCCCATAATCAAATAAACCAACATTTAATATTCAATCAACACAACCGACAAGAAAGGTACCCATCATTTCGCATTCGTCGGTATTATTGCTCACTACCTGTGATGAGTTCACCATACATCACCATTAGATTATTGCCTCTTTCCACATCAGATGACAATAACGTCGTCTTTCTCTTTTCAGCTTCCCGTACTTTCCATCATGTCTCTCATCTCACCACCACACCCCATTACACCAAGCTCCGCCCTGACCCGCCCCAACCCCACCCCCGCCCCACGCTGCATATCCGGATCCGTTTTGCGATCGCTTGCCCTGATCCGTCCGTTCCCTCTCCGCTCATCTCGCCCCGCTCCGTCTCGCCCCACCCGCTCCTACCTACCCTGCTTCGATTCGCTCCGACACTTTCCTACCCGCCTCCGAACGCGCCCCCAGAGCCGCTTTGACCGCTCCAACCCGCTCCGACCAACACTTCGGACTCGCATCACCCCTCCCACACGCTCATCTGCTATCTTACTCGCTGCGACCCATCGACCGTTCCGACCCGACCTGCGCCAACCCGACCACTCCTACTCGACCAGCTCCGACACGACCCGCTCCGCCCCACCCAGCCCAACCCGACCCACTCGCCCAACCGAACCCGCTCCGACCCGACCTGCACCGATCCAACTCGCTGCCGATCCGACCACGCCGACACGCCAAGCCCAACTCCTACCCACTCCAACACGACCCGCTTCCCTCCCAACCATCCACTTGTTGTCCCCCCTGGCCACTCCCGTCTCGACAGAGCCCCTCCCCTCCTCGCTCCGACCCCACCGACTTCGCCCGCTCTATCCCCTCCGCCACACCGTCTCACTCTCTCCAGCCTCCTCTCCGCTCTTCCCTCCCTTCCCTCCCGCCCCCTTCCTGCCCCCTTCTAAAACCCCGCTCAACACTCCGATTCCGCTCTCACTGCCCTACTCCTCCCCGCCCGCGCCGTTATCGTCATCGTCCGCCCGTTCCCCGCCTTACACCCTCATCCTTCCCACCCTCACCCTTCCTTACCTGCCTTAACAGTCTCCACCTCCTATTCCCGCCCTTACCATCCCGCCATTACCACCCCTCACCCTTCCTATACCCGTCCTTACCTTCCCACCTTTCCTATACCCGCCCTTACCGTCCCCACCCTTCCTATACCCGCCCTTACCATCTCGCCACCCTTCCTATACCGACTACCCGTCCCGCCTTACCACCCTATCCTTACCACCCTCACCCTTCCTTACCTGCCTTACCGTTCCACCTCCTATTCCCGCCCTTACCATCCGCCGCCTACCATCCCATCGCATTACCACCTCACCCTTCCTAACCCTCCTTACCGTTTCCCACCCTTCCCTATACCCGCCCTTACCCTCCCCCACCCTTCCTATTACCCGCCCTTACCGTCCCGCCCTTACCGTCCCCGCCTGAACATCCCCGCCCTTACATCCCCACCCTTCCTATATCCGCCCTTACCATTCCCCACCCTCTATATCCCCCTTACCGTCCCGCCCTTACGTCCCCGCCTTACCGTCCCCCGCCCTTACCATCCCCGCCCTTACACCCTCACTTCCTATACCCGCCCTTACGTCCCCACCCTCCTATTACCGCCCTTACCTCCCCGCCACTGACCATCCCGCCCTTACCATCCCACCTCCCATACCGCCCTCTTACCGTTCCCACCCTTTCCCGTCCCGCGCACTTCCCTCCCCCGCCCTTCCCATCCCCGCCCTGCCCGTCCTCACCCTTCCCGTCCCCGTCCCCATCCCCGCCCAGGGCAACGCGCCATTCCGCCGCAGTCTCGCGCAGTCGGATGCGGCGCAAAATTATAGATCGATATTTCAGCGCCGCGTTCATCACACCTGCCGCGAGACTTTGGAAATGATTTATTCGGTCGGCAGGCGAGGATCGGCTTCGGCGAAGCTGATGCCGCTGCGCGCAAACATTTAAAGGTTTTTAATTATTCCACTGTCAACAGCGTGTCGACTTGGCGATATCAGGCTTCGTGACGACCCCCGCAGCGTTCATCGATTGCGGATGAACTAATGTCCGATAGGTCACAATCGAAATCGAATGGGCGCTGCTAAAGGAAATATTGCGAAGCTCATTCAAAGTTTACTACAGCGCATGGAATGCACACTCAGTGGCAATCACGATTATCACATTTCGCCGGTAACTGTGTTACATGTGGTGTTTGTTATATTCTCAATCTCTTTATTTACATGTACATTATATTTTCGTGGTAGTGAACCATAATAATTAAACATCATTGCATGATGTTAATTCTACTGACAAGAGAAATACAGTCAACTCCGTCTATAATGAACCCCTAGGGACTAAAAGGTTTGGTTCACTAAATTATAGGCTCACTAAATCCGATAATCCCAAATTACAATACAGATATTCAACTAGTGTTGGTTTTATTTCATAGGTACAATTTACAATCACCGTCAATTCAAAATTTAAAAATCTTCCTTTTAACATCATACTATTTTACTTCGTTTAGTCTGGCAATCTTAATATCCTTCCATGCTTCTTGCAATATTGCTGTACTTCCTTCGTTTGCCTTCTTCAATATTACATTTGTTTTATTATTTTCTATAAGACCCTTTCACAGGATATACGATATTATAGGTAGATGGTTTTTCACAAGTTAACTTGTGACATGAGTACATGCAGCCTTTAATCTGGATAGAATTGCCACTGATGAACTGAAGTATGCCGGTATGGTAATTTCTATGATATTACACATTCATGATAGTTTTAGGCGTTTTTTCACGTAAACATTTAAAATAAAAATGTTATAAATCAACGTAACAATGATGGCGTATTTCATTATTTTTTAGTGTAATAATATACACTTTGTTTTTGTAATAATTGTTTATAAAAAATATATTTTCAAGTATGCATATCATCAATATTCGGTCATACAGAATGTCTTCCAGCACGACAGCCCGTGATTTTAGAATAGAGAGTGAGTTACAAGAAAAATTAAATCAGAGTAAAAAAATACACAAGAATTCTTTTCACACGCACACACACCTCTTTCTCCCTTACTCTCTCTCTCTCTCTCTCTCTCTCTCTCTCTCTCTTTCTCCCTTTATCTCTCTGTGTCTCTTTTCTCTCTCACTCCCTTTTTCTCTTTAACTGTTTATCCCTTTCTTCCTCTCCCTTTCTTTTTCGTTTGAATAGATTTTTTGTTTGTATCATCCAATGCCAACATTTTTCGTCTATTTTACCACCAATTTTTTTCCCTTTCTGTTCATCAGCTCTCTCCCATGATTGACTTCCGTGATGAGGCGTAAACCGCAAGGTTTCGGAGAGGGAAAACGGCACATTAGCTTATTCAAAATTAATACCGAAATGGGATCTCGCATCAATCCGGCCGGGTGAGGCTCTGCCGCCTAAACCTATTGTGATTATCCACTCAGCCGAACGTCGTCCCAGATCGATGGCGGCAAAAAAGGATTAAAAAGGCGCGCTAGATAATGATTTCAGCATGCAATATATACATTACTTCATTACTCTCACGCCAACGGCGGATGCTGTAATCTGTTCATTCCATCGTGTCGCGGCTGCCCGGCGTGTTAGGTTTCACATTACCAGCACCGCCACCAGGCAATCGCAGGTACTGTGCAAAAGAGGAGAGCGCCGCTACAAATTCTCGATATCGGCGTGGGGAGATCGTGCCACAGCTTTCTTAGAGTCCGCCACTTTAACACGGTAGAATGTAAAATGCTTTGAATTGACAGTGGTGAATTCAGAGACAAAGCAAATTAAATGTTTGGTAATCAATCAAAATAAGGAGGCCAATTCCGATAGAACTAAAAGAATAGGTCACCGGTAACAAGTTAAGTGACACTTCTAAATAATTGTCATTTTGAATGAGATCGGCGTTATTTAGCAGAGCCTTGAATTGTGGGGACAGTGATAGTCAACACAACACACTGACTGACTTTCTGTGAGCTATCTTCATGAAAGTTTTACTTGAAGTTTTACTTCTGTTTTTCAAACATATTTTTTCATTTTACTAAAAGATGGTGGGTTTTGAGTCTTTTATGATATATGTTTCTTTTTAAAGCGGTCAAGAATAAGTCTAGTAATGGAGCTGAAACGGAAGAGTGTAGAAGACTGTGATGATGACAGGTTCCTCATGTCCCATATGTGAGCTTGATCAGGATCCGTATGAATTAGGTATCAAGAGTTTCTGAATTACTTAACGAAATGCTTTATCAAAAACCACAATATGAGACGAATTATTATAAAATCCCCCTTATTTTCCTTTCTGACTATCACGAATAGTGCTGTTCTTATCTTGGGCACCAGAGTCATTCCTCGCCTGATATCCCCACCCCTGCAACAATTATAATACTAGTTATCCTGGTTGGCAAGGAGACGAGGCGTAGAGTTCTATTTGTATCATGTTTCTGACTAAATGCACCAGTATTTCTAGTAAAAAATCCTTAGCAGTTGGTTTGTTGTTTTGTATTTGCGCATCTTCTGGAGAAATTCTGAAGAAAATTCACGATTTAGCAGCTCTCCTTAGTAAAGAATCTAAAATAATGATTACCCAGAGAAATCGAATGCTCAAAATGTTTTATCAAATTAATTTTGGCACAGTTTCATTTTACGTAATGAAACATCCCTTTTGATAATACGTGATTCACAGAACAATCTCTCAGATATGAAGGTTCGACTTCTGGAGAGATTTTGGAAAGTTCGTCGAACTACTTTATTTTAAAAAACGTCGAACAATCATCACTGCAAAATATTTCCAAAATGAAATCACTCGTTTGCTGCAGCGACATTTCAGTAATTCAATCGTAAAAGCCAAATAAAACTATATGTATATTCATGTTTTGAGAACATTAATAGACACGATATAATTAATTCTAAAGAGAGAGCGTGTCTGTTTTGGAGGGAGAGGGTATCCTTGGTAATTAAATCGAATTTCGATACCTATATTTAAAAAATAGTGCGCTTTTCGGAAATCATGATTAGGGGCGGATTTTAATGAAATGTCATTTCTTTCTTTTCACTTTATAACAATTCCGTTTAGTATAGAATGTCATTTTATGTTATGACGAAACTAAATTACTAATTTTCGTACTTAATTTTTTTAATTTTTTTTCATTTTTTGTCAATTTTTGAATAGTTTTTTAATCTTTTTAAGCATTTTTACTGCATTTTTAGCTGATTTCATCGATTTGAATATCACTTTAATGGCGTTGTCATCAAACAATATTTAGGAGGTGCAACAAATGTTTTCCTCAGAATTTCTGAGTAACCTATTCGATTTCTTCGCTCATATATTGGAATGTCAGTCGTTGTGGGTACTATATAATCAAAGGTTCCTGTGACGGCGCCAGTAAATTGTCTTTTAAAGAACAGTCCAAACCAAAAGTTTGCACGCTGAGTTCCTTGAACAAAGGGAAGAAGCCTCGACTTCATCAGTAACATATCCAACAGCCTGAGTTGTTCATCTGAAGTGGTTTTGATCAAATTTTTTACGTCATTTTTCTTTGTTTTTTAGTTTTTATTTTATTTTTAAAGCATTCTAAGAGCATTTTATTGATAATTTTTGGCAATGTTTTGGCAACGGCAATTAGGCCATCTCCTTTGTCATGAATTATACTCATCATCATAAAGATTAATTCTTCCAATTTTTGCATCAAATGCAGAGATTCTTGCAAAATGAGTTTGTAATTTTTCGATTTTATTCCGGATTGTGTAGCACGCATCTTTGTACGCATTTCGGAGACTCGATGCGCTGTTGTAGATTCGGGGGATTAACACCATGTATGAACAGCGAGTGCGCCGTAATTTTAACGGCCGGTTGGCAAGCTAATGTTGTAACGGCCTCAAATTGAGGGCGACCGCAAGGCCACGCTCTATACGCGGCTACTGAAATTTGCATCCCAATTCCATGAATTCATAAATGTGATCTTTTATTTCGTTTCTATCTGAAAACGTAGTTTTTTGCCTTCAGCAACAGATAGAACTATCCTCTGAGCTTTGACTCCGCTTTTCATTCAACCAACAACTCAGTACTCTTAACCTGATAAATCTTCTGTCTTTAATTCATCATCATGATTGTTTGTCAAGAACCACAGAACATTCTTCAGGCTGTTTACAAGATACAGTTCTCGTGCAGATGGCACGTACTATAAGCGTGCAGATTAGACTGCACGATTTCTGCAAGAAAACGTTTGAGTATGCTCGATGTTTTAATTCATAACTTGTACAATTTGACAGTAGAAGCAGAATC
Organism: Gryllus bimaculatus; assembly: GCA_017312745.1. Lineage (NCBI taxonomy): Eukaryota > Metazoa > Arthropoda > Insecta > Orthoptera > Gryllidae > Gryllus > Gryllus bimaculatus. The sequence goes on along the minus strand of BOPP01000077.1, from coordinate 5,012,754 downwards.
ATTTGTTAATGCATTTGTTTACGGCGAAAAACGTCCATTCTTTTCAATTTTGGGTTTCGGTTAGATGCGATTTGTGGAATTTTGTTTATTGGCTTGATGGATTCGAGTTCTCAGCTTTCCTGGTGAGTTTGTTTTACTGCCTCTCGCAAATGTGAGGTTACTGAGAATCACTTCTCCAGCGAAGACCTCCTCCACTTGGAGCGTTTATTCCGCGAATCCACGAAAGCCTTTACTGCCACAACCAAGTCACCGATGATGACATTTCTACTTTTTTCTCCCTAAGTTCCATTAATACTTAATAAAATTAATAAAATATATCGGAACGCACATACACATATATTAAGAACGAAGCATTCGGGCGGCGCAATTCGACTATTCGGATGTCAACAGATCCCCTAACCGTGTCTTCTGACAACTTGCGCAGAAAACGTGAAGGCAGTCTTAACACTGATGTTGGCTTGTTATTCTTCTATTTTGGAATCTTAAAGTTTCTGTACAGTTTGTGTATTAGAATCTGCACCAAAACCGTACCGTGTGAAAAGGCCTTTTGAATGTAAAAATGGGATTGGAACAATTATCTATTCACAATTCAAGTCATATGAACAAATATTATAAATTGCTGCTATAACTTGTAGCAGTATCGTGTGTCCCCCTGTAGTGAGAAGAAACTATACTGTAAAGAATTATTCCTCTCGAGCAACGCGAAACAAAAATCGCTTCAAAGGGCGGCGGCCGCTGGCGCCCTGCCACGTGGCCCGCACGTAATTCCGCAGGCGTGGTGCGGCAGCTCCTTTGCGAGCGACCTGAGCACGGCCTTGAGAGGTCCCCGCGCCACGGCCTCCTGGAAGTCCACGGCTTCCCCCTCCGCTCGGCTGCGCGTCGCGCCGTTGCGTGCGCAGAACTCGACCGACCGCGAGGCTCCGTCAACAGCACTGCGCGGGAGGCCGGAGGCCCCACGGCGGAAGGGGGAGAAGGAAGGAGAGGATAAGAGATGCAGAGAGAAAGATGTGCAGAGGGAGAGATGCAGAGAGGCAGAAATGCAGAGAGAGAGGTGCAAAGAGGATGAGATGAAGAGAGATGCAGAGAGAGAGAGACAGAGACAGAGGCAGGGAGGAAAAGGGGGAGAGACAGTGAGGGAGAGGCCGGAAGAGATGCAGAAAGAGAGAGGGACAGAGAGAAAGATATGCATAGAGGGAGATATGCAGAGAGGGAGGGATGAAGAGAGAGATGGGGAGAGGGAGAGAAGCAAAGAGAGAGACAGTCAGAGAGAGGCAGAGGCAGGAAAGCAAAGGGAGACAGTGAGGGAGAGGCATAAAGAGAGAGGCAGAGAGAGAGGGGCAGAGCGGGAGAGAGGCAGAGAGACAGAGTGAGAGAGAGGCAGAGAGAGAGAGAGAGAGGCAGAGAGATAGAGGCAGAGAGAGAGAGGCAGAGAGGCAGAGAGAGGCAGAGAGAGAGAGGGACAGTCAGACAGACGGACTGAGTCAGAGAGGGAAGGTCGCAGCTCCGGTCAACTGAGCAGAACGACGTTCGACCTGTGCACTTGAGCCGACGACATTCGGCCCAGTATGGTGAACGCAAGAGAAACCGTTATTATCGTAGGTTCTATAATTATTTCCACATGCATCATTGCTTATGATTGATGCGTGTTTAGCGAGAGATGGAGATAGATTGAAATCACGCCAAAAAGTCAGGGTTTGTGAAAAATACAAAAACCTTTTTCAGACATTTGGAAAAGAGAAATCTTTTCTACTGCATCTAGGACGCTTTAAAACTGAAACGATAAACATAATGATTTATTATCGTTCGTAATGTAATCTTTCTAAATAGTTGTGCTTCTTGACAACCTGTATCATTTACCCTTTTTCGCGTTTTGGATAATTTAAGGAAAACATTGCATGATGCAGTTTCAATACTTATATTTAGTTTTGCAGAGTATGATTACTGGACGTTAGCCTTATAAGACACAAGACGTTAGCCTAAGTCGGTATTATACACACGTCGTGGCACAGATTCTCCTGTAGATTCCAATGGATCTCGTTTTCGTTGGGTTTGTTTTAATATTTCGATCTGATCATCTTCATTCAGTATAAACATAATCGGTGGTACCGTGCATCTCTGTTTTACCCCTAATGAAGATTTATTCAGCTTCGTTATTCTTTCAGTCGAACATTAACCATAAAAGTTTACGTTTTGTGCTAAATTCCGAGGAAAAGACGGTTAATTTTATTTTGGATAATATTAGAATGAGGGGCTGAAAATTAAAGAAAGTACGTCAGAAAATGGGGACTGTGTGTTTTTTCTAGGGCGAAGTAAAGACTGAATATATATCCTCCTAAGTTGTGCTGCGGAAACATGGAGACGTAGGTGATGTGGTATGGGAGAAATCGAAGAAAAAAATCAGAAATTGAATCCTGAAATTAAGAGTGTTGCACGACAGGAGAGAAGAATTAACAGAACAAAACTAGCTCTTTATATATTGCATCAGAAAAGGGGCGTTGAAGAATTGTTCGGAAACCTTCGTTAGGCTACCTAACCTGCAGAGGTTATTTTAGCTATAGTAAAGTTATTACGTAAATGCTAAATATGAAAGTTCTAAAGGAATACACATTACTTCCTTTTCAAATTAGTATTATTATTATGTGTGTTATGTTGAAACTCATGATGGATTCATAATGTTCACAAATTTATTCGATTTGAATTCAAAACTTTTATGGTCACGTGTAATTGAAATGTTAGAATTAACAGCAAACATTATTTAATTGTAAATCTTATGAAATATAAGATATGTTCCGTTTCTGCATCTGAATTTTCTGAGAGATGCTGCAGAAGATTCTACTTTTGGCATGTGCAGGGAGAAACCCAAGTGCACGAAAGGCCATGATGACGTCCCTTAGTGCAAACTACGAAGGGTTCAGACGTGGCTGCGTTGGGCTTATTAGATTAGTTCCTTTGTATTCGGATGCGGTCTGTCTGGTAGGTCTTCCCCGATATAGCCAGTTCTTCGAAGCCGGACAGCATCGTGGCTGCGTCGTCTGGTGATGAGGATGGATGACAGAGCACTGTATAGAGCCTAGCAGAATGCAGGAGATACAAATTACGTGAACTTGTATGCTCCGTCAGTTATAATATGTGAATTAATTTACCTATAAACGCCTGTTAAAACTGAAAAACTGAATTGAATATTAAAGGAGAAATAAAAATCTCTCACTTGAGTTAAACGTAATTTGTAAGTTTTGATGATATTTTTCAAGAAACGATTATACTAATCACGTTTGGAAAAATCAAAAAGAAATCAGAGAGCAAAAGGAGAGGCAATACCCGTTAGTTTGCCTCTAGCCAATTTTCTTCCAGAAAGATAAGAAAACTTTGACTCCATCGATATGATTCACTCTAATATATTTTTTAAAACATACTAATTACGGATATGAAGTGTCTATTGTGGAAACTACGTTGCTTTTAGTCCCCATGTCTCACTATACCGTTCTAGAATATTTAAACTCTTCTGTAAGTCCTCAATCGTCGCCGAACATAAGACTAAATCATCAGCATATAAGTAGTCCGCGGAATTTTCAAGCTATCACATTACCGGGCCGCTGTATCCGCTTTCATTAGGGGGGGAAGGTAGGGGAGGGGGGATCGAAAAAATATAAGGGGCCAGAAGCGTTGGTGCGACGATCTTCTGTGGCGCTGGTTTGATTTCAGGTGCTGAGAGCCGCACTGGAAGGAGACAGCGGGAACGCCCGCGCCAGAAAATAAAATCAGCTAAAATAAAACGTCGGATAGATTAGAATGTACTCGGCTTCTGACGGCAGGTTTTTCCCCCTCAGGGTTTTTTTCCTGAGCCCGTACCTTATGGTCTCTTTTCCGCGCTTTGGATGCGATCGGGAGAACCATTTTGGGGTGGAATACCAGAATTCGAAGATTAGAACGCGAAAGGAGTAGTCATTGTAATGGCTAAAGGCCTTCGGCCTAAGCCACATAGATCAAGTAACTAATTTTGTCTGTAAATAATTACCTATTAAATAAATAAATAAAATACTACGTTGCGAGAGTAGACATTTGAAGTAGCAATTACTTTTATGATGATAGATTGTCGTTGAATACATCTCCTTTAATTCGATATATAGCACTGTTTACGCACGCACGTGGTCTGCAACCACCTGCGCCCCCCTCCCTCTCCGCTCTCGCGCCGCCGGGGACAGCGAAGGCGCAATCCGTCTCTTTGTCACCGGCGCCGGCTTTGCCACCCTCTTAGGCCGACGCCGCCCTTGTCGGGCATGTGGGTTTATGACAACCATTTTGCGGCTTCCGCGGAATTGCGACCACCCCAGCCAGGCGGCTCGGCCTAAGTGCACCGCGCGGCCCGCGGTGGTCTCTCTGAGCGTTTCGGCAGCCTATTTGCCCATCGGGGCCAGAGCACCCCCCCCCACCGACACTCGTGTAGCCGCACCCCGCTCCAGGGAGGGGCGGGGTTCTAATATTCGTTGCGCCACAACCGCGCCCAGGTCAGAGACAACACAGACATTCATGGAGAGATAGTGAAAACAGTGAAGGCGAGCAAAACGTGAGCACGCGTCTTGTCAACGTCGCTCCGCCTCCTGAGACATGTCGCATCATTCTGGGCCTCAGACTGCCAACATAAGCCGATGGTGACACCAGGGCTGCCCATCTCGGCAGTCATTCATGGGGAGGCTGTCACCCCACATAAACTGGACCACGACAGCGCGGCATTGCCTGGTCATCGCGTCCGGGGGCTTGGCAGCATTCCGCTCAGAGGCGCAGTTCATCGACCTCCCGCGCGCGAGACACTGGGACGAGCTCGAGCCTTCAAATAGCAGGTACCTGTTTCTGGCCTCTTAGGCCGAGCCAAGCTTGTCAGGTTCAACAATGAAATGGAACATTAATCACATTAATTGGGCATTGAACTTTTCTCATCATCATCAAGGATCAGTTATTAATTGTCACTGTGTCAATTAATGATAATTTATCGTTGGTAAATTATTGATTAAGTTTAAGATTAGTTTTCTCTAATCCTCTTTGTAGATGTCACTGCTCGGGCCCGGCACGCATTTTGTTATATATAGTTTTACAATTTTTTTTTTTTCATGTCTCTCTTAGATTGTAGAGTGAACATTTTATGTAATCCAAGAGGCCCACTATAGAATTAAATTAATATGTTAAGCCATTCGCTTTTCTATTCATTTCGGGCCGATCCTCATTCCTCGTACGAGGTTGGTCCTCCAGCTCCTTTTTTAGTAGCCCTCTGGCTACATGCCGCCTGAGCTAGCCGGAGGCCGATATGTGGTGTGCTGTGCCCGTCTATAGCCAACGGTACGGTCCACGCTGTTGCTCATCATTGTGCGTGCGGCCGTGTGAGAGGGGTACCAGCGTGAGTAACCGCGTCTGCACGCCGCTCGCACGACACGGACGCTGCGGTGACGCCATACATACACTTAAA
>BOPP01000077.1:4971671-5005654 GCA_017312745.1 Gryllus bimaculatus | reverse complement strand
GACGCGGGTGGCTGGGACGGTGGCGTGGGACGCGGTGCTGGGACGGGTGGCTGGACGCGCTGGCTGGACGGCTGGCTGAACGAGGCGGGGAACGGCGGTGAGGACGGGTGGCGGAGGCGGGAGGGGGAAGGGTGGTGGGATGGGTTGGGGGATGAGTGGCGAGGACGGAGTGGTGGGGAAGTGTAGTTGGGAACGGGTGGGTGCGAACTGCGTGACGGGACGACTTGGCGGGACGGTGGCGGAGAGAGTGGTGGGAACGAGGGTGAAAGGAGGTTTGGCGGAAAACAGAAATGGCGGGCCCCAGGGGTAGTGTGGAGAAGGGGCGGAATGGATGGCGGAGGCGGCGGGTAGCCGTGGCGGGGAGCGTGGACGGGATATCAAATGGTGGGGGTGGTTGACGGGGACGGGTGGCGGGGCCAGGTGGTGGCAACGGGCAGGGGGTGTGAAATGGTGGGAGGCATCTTCAGAGCAGCGGGGAGCTGGACGGCGATGCTGTTGGTTATATGCGGCGACGAGGCTGAGTGAGGTAGCGGAGGCGGAGGTATGGACTGACTGGCGCCTACCGAAAGCGAGCGAGCAAATGAGACAGCAGCTGCAGCATTGAGAGCTTCAGAACCACTGCAGAGCCAGGAGTTACATGGAAACTGCGTGTGGCATCGTAAAGTTGAGTGCGGAGAGTCATGTGTTAAAAGAGCACAAATAGACTTAACGAAATTTATAAATAATAAAATTTCTTACTTTAAATTCGTTTGCAGTATTTAAATGATGGAGAGTTGTTATTCGTATTGATTATACTGATTTCGTATACAATGTTACAAATATTGAATTCCGGTTTAAAGTAGATTTGTTTGTGATCATTTTGTCAGTACATAAAACCAACATTAATTGGTTTTATCCGCAAGATTTTAAATGAATGTTCATTCCACTTATATATTAATTATGTGTTTACCGTGTAAACTAGTTCTTTAATGCATAATTTTATCACGTGCAATTGAAACGGTGCGTTAAGAAGACCTATATTTTACTTTTTTTTTCTTTCATCGTATTGGAACAGTAAACTCTAGTAATCCGTCTTTGACACGCGGTATCTTCTTTGTTGACATTCCAGTGGGCGCGTGTAGCGTGGTTGTGTGGTGCGGTGCGGTGCGGTGCGCGCCAGTGCGGAGTGTAGGTGCAACAGAAGGTAAATGACGCAGCGACGCGTTACGCAGTGGGTCCAAATATCAGAACTAGACTTAAAGGTATTTTGGGTGAATTTCCAAGATAGCTTTTCAAATGACGGAAAATCATTCATCTATGTTTGAAAGTGTATTAACATTTTTATCGTCTGCATATTTAGTTTAACATGATGATTGTTGAGTTTTCTATTTATTGATATGAGGAAAAATAAAAATATTATGTTATGATTCTGTAAAGAGCCGTCGCTAAAAGCAGGGACCGACATACGAAGGGCGACCTTTTCCAGTCTTGCGTAGGGTATGAGTTTTTTTATCATGTTTATGACACTAAGGTTCTTTTCCCTTTATTTTACCTTATTTCTTTATATCCTCCCGAATTCCGTCCATTATTCTTCACTGTTCCCGGTATATTACTGCTGATGGGCTTAAGTGACACGCTAGGTCATCAACAAATAGGTCTACTTGTAACCTCAGGCAGTCGGATCTGAGGAGGAGGAGGGTATCAGCACATATTTCAACAGATACTCGAGTAGGCCTAATTCATTGTTGTTTCCGTGCTCGTCAATTGTTGCAATCGTAAGTCCTTTGAGTGTAGTGAATTTTTTATCCCGGGAGGTGACGGTGTTCCACTTCCGTTGGACGGTGAGGTACCCGCCGGCTTGCGGGGGATGTACCCTACCAGGTATCTCCCCCAGCGGGGAACGCGCCCCAGCCTGGCAAGCTCTATGTTAGTTTAGTGCATCTAAGAACAAGTGTGTGTAAGCGGAGAGGATAGGACAGGGAAGAGGAATGGAAGAACTCCCGTGGCCCGTGGCTCGTTGGTTTGGTACTGCCCCAACATTCGCTTGGGACTGATCGGTGACACCACTGAACACTGTACATCACTACAGCCAGCCGCTTGAATTCTCCTATATAGTGCATGAAATGCGCGTTATACAGCTAGTTTCGAAAATACGACCCAATGAAGACTCGAAACCCCGTACCTCCGGGTCAGAAAATACGATACTTGCGACTTGCTTGTACTTACTCATATGCTCTGACCGTGTTATGGGCTAGGTGCGGGTTAAATCAGGCGAAAAGGTTTTTGTCTCCGAACTTGCAGAATGTATGTACGATTCTTTCCCTTTCACGAGTTGTCTTCATATCATCCTAAGAGTCCAATCCACGCCGGAGGGAATGGCATATGAAGGAAAAGACTTAGATTCGGGAACCTAAGTTAGTCAATCGACCACTTGGAGCCAACGGAAGGAAGGAGTAATATGCGGTGTTAGGTTACCGGGAGCAGGGAATCTGGGAATCAACTGATGTGACTGCAGTGCCTCTGACTGGGAGTCCCGGCGGTCGCAGGCTTTTTGACACAAGCATCCCAGCTAGGTCGAATTCAGTCGCTGTCTGGAGGAGAATTCTAGCGGCTTTGATCAGTAGTTATCCATGGATTCTCGATCAATATCAGGGGAATACCAAAGCAGTATTCTACCAAACGGGCTAGGGACCTCACGCACGATCTTTCCTTCCCATTTCTTGTCCCTTTCTAGTCCTTACTTACTTACACACACTTACATACATTACACAATTAAAGATGCCGTATGTAAATACTATACATATCAGGAGACCAGTCACGAGCTTTGAAATAGTCTCAACTGGAACGATGCCCTGTGAATGTAAAAACCAGAAGGAGGAAATCACCCAAAAATCTCAACTTGTACGTCCACGGCAGATCTCACATTCTATTGAGGTAGGAGCCCCACGAGCTCTGAGGATGTAGCACGAACTACTCTTGGAAGGCTAACGACCACAGGAGACGACGCGCCGGAAGCGCCAAATAATCAGTCGTTATCCTCGCGGGTTGTAACGAAGTGTCCGCCGGCCCATTCGGGCGAGTGTGTGGCGCGGCGGGGCGTGGCGCGGCGTGTGGGCGGCGGCCGCGTGTGTTTGCACGGGACGTCACTTCCGCCGCACTCCGCCGCGCACTCGGCACGCGCCAAAGTGAATCGAGCGCGCAAACAGGTTTTATCCACTTTGATAGTGTGATTGAAGTTTGATTGTCTGAAGTTCAATTTTGCGAAACTCTGATCTGTGTCATAATAAGAATTATTACGGCACAAGTGTTCAAATAATCTACGCCCCATTGTTATCAACAACATTTCGTAACGTAAGCAATATTAGAACTAATCTATGGCCTCCTATTGATTCCTATTAGTCTCAATATGTGACTCTCCTCAGGACGAGTAGACAAATTTAAACTAAAATTATCGTTTATTGGAATTTTTACAAACTAGTCAGAACATTGTTCGATGTTTGTAACGTAAAATTTCGTTACAATACTCTTCTGCTCATCAATGTTGGCCTATCGCCTTCCTCCTTTGATAGTTTTACAGCCTCGTTCTGAAATAAGATATGATTTATTTAAGAATGTATATATAAAGAATAAAAATTTATTTATAAAGTAATTTCCGTTAAGGAAATTGCTTTATAAATATTCTTCCATTCAAGTTAGTGCAGCTAAGTTATGACACTGACTATAAGGCACGTCGTTCACCGGTTTCTGAATATGTCTTCTCTCTGTTTGAAGTAGTGCATTGTCAATTAAGTTGATAGGCTACTTCTTTGTGGTGGCATATAAGTTAATCCCCATATCATATAACAAACCACAAACCTTATTCACAGTAGTACAGAGAAGTTATCAACTGAATTTACGTGGGTCAGTATGTGATCGTGAATCATTAATTCACGCTGTGAGCGCGTTAATGTCTGCTGCACACGCCGGAAATAATGTACTGTGTGAACTATGAGAACTAATTTTGCACGCCTTGTCACGTTATGTCGCGATTCTGTCCCACTCCGTTCATGAAAAGTGAAACAATGCAAAAGTGATTCACTCATTAATGAAGAAGAGATCTGCCTTCTAGAGAGTTAAACTCTGTGGTCAACATGTTTATTGTCATGTGTACTCTGTTATAGTTAATGACGGTGACTTCTCTTTGTTCAGTACGATTGCGCTATTTGTGTGTTTTTTAGTTAGTGTACCACTGCGTTAATCAGTTAATGTATTGTGTATTTGATTTCACATTTATTCTTTGCTATTAATTTTCACCTTTACATTTTTTATCATTTCTATATCCAGTTAATTGATTGCCTAATAGGCTGGTCCGTCGAATTCCTGTACTGGTCCATCTGAGTTTTCAAAGGGCTGTGAGTGTGAGGTAATTAAATCAGTCCATTCAAATTCCCACCTGAACTCACGCGCTGGTAAAGACAAAGTTGACGGCTATCGTGGTGGCGGGATCCTCGGGGCTTCGCGTGGCAGAAGCAGCAAAGGATGCTTCCCTCCGGCGAAACCTGTGTCAGGCTCTCCAGTCAACTATTAGCCAACCAGACCCCCAACCCAACTCCAAATAACGAATCTCCAAGATTCAATTTTTTTAGCAATGGAAAGTATTCACACTCAGCCTTCAAGTTTCATACAAGGTTTTCGGACTGTAAAATGAGAAATAAATGATAATTAATTAAAACTAGTGGTGCTCCGGTACCACATACTTTTTCGTATTATTTATAAATTTGCAATTTTCCAAAACTTTTCGAGTTTTACGAATGTGAGACTTGCGCCATTCTTTTACGCATTCCTTCTTCTATCCGCGGGAAAAACTTAAAGAAAAAGTTTTGAGCGGTTTTTGAATAATTTTTAATTGCAAAAATTATGCGCCACATTACATGAAAGGTACTCATATTTTTTTAAAGAAATTGAACATGGACGTATTTACAGGTCACTCTTTAAGAAACAAATTTCATTAAGAGAAAACTATTTATCTTCAATAATATAGTTGTAGGAACGCGCCCCCAAGAAACTTTAACTTTTGCAATTTTCAAAAAATCTGAGATTTTAATGAATACGAAACCTACATCATTCTCTTCAGCGTCCTTTACTATATCTGAGAACAAAGTTTGATAAACAAATTGGAGTTAGTTCAGTTACAGGACCCTCAAAAATGAAAACATCCGTTTGAAACTACCAAAGCCTGGAGTTCGTTCAGATCAATCGGCGAATATCAATTTCGGACAAAATCGGTTGAACGATTTAGGCACTAGCAACGAGCATGAACGGACATACGAACAGACAGATATTTTGCCGTCAATCAATTTTTCGGTATCAAGGGCTCACAAGACATGATTCCGGCTACTCCACGTGTTAGAGGAATTTTTTGTATATATACAACACAATTTATCCACTTTTTCGTTATCAGAACTCGACAATAGGAGTTTCCTGCCGAAAATTCGCTGTTTTCTGGCGCTCATAAGTTTCTTTTCATACGAAGTACCTTCGTGAGGTCAAGAAAGTAAAAATCAAGAAACGCAACCTATGAATACAATATTTACTATATTTATATAATATTAAATATTATTATATTTATCGATATACTTTCCTACTACTTCCTACACCTATCAGGGATATTTATGATTGATGCTACCAGCGTACCAATATTTGATCTCTGTTTCGGAGTCAATACCAAATATCACATTGACTCAAATACCGGAACATCTCTAATCACGTCATAGCTCCAGAAATTGCTTGTTCGGAAACGCTACGTTCCAATCGATTTTTTTAGGCAAACACTCTCCGGACACTGTTTATGCGGTACTGTTTATTTGACTAAGCACATTGTGCTGCGTGCTGTGATTTGTGATTGTGGAAGAATGGTTCGAAAGCTGTGAGTTTTGTTAATTAAAGTAATGCATTTCATCAACGTTCATTATGAAATTATTTTCCCTTGGGCAATGAAACAGCTTTGTCAAACTGCACATTAGTATCCTCAGAGTTTCCGTACGGAACGTTTTCATTTATTTTCTTTTGAAAAATTGTTCTGATGGCAAAATAAATAGAAGTAAGAAAAACTTGCAAGATAAAAATTTACTTACGATCTTTCTACAGTGAAATGAAAAATAATTTTAGACTAATTTTAAACTAAGTTATAGTTTCTGACGACAAACTGTCTTCGATGCTGAACTAATCTTACCAACGTAAATTCATGTAATAAATAAAATTCCAAACGCCGTTATGATCCAAGTAATTTGCGTTGAACTCTCAACAGTAAGTCGTGTTCTTAGCGTAAGCTCCAAATAAAAGAGAACTTAAAAGAGAAGAACATAATTAAAAAGAGATGTTTTGAATCTACTCGACGGGCATCACCATATGGGTAAAAATTAATTTTCTGAAAAAATAAACATTTCTGAGACATAAAATATAAAAGTAAAACAAACATTTCCTTCATAAATGTGGCAGAAGTTGCATTTATTGAAGCTCTGAGGAACGGTTCACGTTCGCTGAGTTTTACCATTTATTTTACGCGCATTTTTTATCGTTTTTCTACTGACTAAACGTTAAAAGAAAAATATACAAGCGCAATCTTCTTTTTTATTTTAGCTTAATTTTTTGACACAATTTTTTTAGAACTAGAAACCTATAATGAGTAGCGAATTGCTTGGAAGATATTGTGAAACTGTAATACACAGTCCACTTTCGCAATGTTTAACCTTAACTCTACGTATTTTCCTTATCAATTTGTACGCGATTGAAAGTTAAAAGGGAAATGTATTATTCGCAGACTCCTGTTCCACGTTTTAGTAAATGGAAAGGAGTCACTCGTGGACTTCTTGCATCCGCGGACATTTGCTCAAAGGAAATGGAGGCTTAAGGCCATTCACGTGTTTTCTCTGGTCTCAAATTCAAATTAACATCTCCTGACTCTTATTTCGGAAATGAATACTAGTAACGTTGGACAGGGTTTTATGAGGAGAGCGCGATGTTTTACAACTTGCGTAAATAAAAAGTCTGAAACTGGAAGGGGTGATTACGAGATCAAACCTTCACATTCCAAGATGTTCCAGTCTCGTTTGCTGTGGCGTAACATCCAAAAAATTAGGAGGCTGAAGATTAGAGACGAGTTTTAAGAGCAGGGTTTTTTAATATTCATACAAACACAAATTCTCCTACATAAATGTGTATTTGTTAAACGAAAATGTTCAGAACAAACTTTTACGGAAACCCTTTTTGTAGTTTTTTTATTAAAATAAAATTGTTCTCGTAGAATAAAGATTAAAAGTAAATTATTTCCTCATCAGAATATTAGTTTTATATGAAATAAGTAATGTTCAATAGATAATAATTTCTAGTTACAAAGATGTATTCAAGAGCCTTTCGGTGAGAAGAAAACTAAAAGAGTCCAGTATTTGTTTTATAATAATTATTTATTATTACTCTTTATCAATGTACTTATTAAAGTTTTAGTGAGTTCATCATAACTAATTCCTCACTCCAAAAAATAATGGGAAATTTACTTCTGTTATTTTCAGTATCTTATGTTTTAAGAAAATCAGTAGAATTATTGAATATGTAAGTAGTCAATTATATTTTATAAGATACTGAGAGTAAGAGGATTATTTACAGACAATCAAAATAACTATCAAGCAATTTAAAAGAAAATTTATTTGGGTATACTAATCAATGCAAGATTGTTAAATACATGCTTATGTTTTTATTTATGAAATAGACACATCCTATTAAATGTCACTTTTATTTTATTATATTTATTAATTCATGTGTTACTCAATCCACTCAACAATCTTAATAAAATGTGCATAGCCCGTTAAGTATTGAGCTTCATTTACCTGTAGCACCTTTGCGCCGTTAGCTGGCGGTATTATCTGCTCCTCTCCCTCGCATACAATATCCACACCCCCTCCTTTACACTTCGCTCTCGTGTAGCGGCCTCACACATCTAAACACGGCCGCTGTTCTCACCTGTTTCACGTGGTTGATCGCATTCGCCTCGTTTCTGGGCGCCTTCGCCGCGCCGCACCGCGCCGCGCCCCGCCCACCTCGAGCGGTCGTTAGGCGGCGGCGGGGAAGGCAGGGGCGGGGGCGGGGCCGGGGGTGAGGAGGCTTGTTAGCTGGCGGCCGAGCCACTAATAGCACGCGCGCTCCGCTGCTTCCCCATCCCTTCACATCATTCCACCCCCGGCGCCCACCACCGCCGCCACCACCACTCGCAGACGCTTGAGATCGGTTCTTCGTGACTCCGCCGTTCCACGTCACGGCTGTTCCTCAACCCCGTATCCACCTCGATTCTCCGCTTCCCCGAAAATCTTACTCTCACCCCGCATCTTCTTTCTCGCTCCATCTCTCTTTTGCGCCATCCCTCATATCTGCATAAATTCATCCCCTCCATGTTACTCCCGGCCATATCCTCCACGCCACGTCCCTGCCACATCCCTGCCCACCACGTCTCTCCCCGCCACGTTCCTCCTTGAATTGTCCCTCCCCTCCACGTCTCTTTCCCTCCACGTCCCTCCCCGCCACTTTTCTCCCCGCCACGTATGTCCCCGTCACATCTCTCCCCGCCACATCTATAGTCACGTTCCTCCTACCATTCCCCTCCCCGCCACGTCCCTCGCAGCCGTCTATCATCGCCACGTTCATAATTGCCATGTCTATTCCCGCCGCGTTGGTCCACCCCGTCTCCGATCACCGTTACCTCTTTTAATTCTCACAATCGACTCACTATTCTCAGAATCATAACGTCATCTCCCGTTATGCTTCACACCCATCGCATCCAAATCGCAAACCGCCAGTCCCCAACCCCGACATTCTTACATTCCAATCCGCAACATTTATCCCCAACATCACATCACAACCCCAACTCCACCATTATCACCGGCATTGCCGTGCCTTCGCCGTGCCTTCGCCGTGGCCTGCGCCTGGCGCTTGTCCCGACCGCAGCGCCGCGCCGCGCCGCGCCGTGTAATTTACCTGGCAATACCTGCCCGCGCGGAGGCCGAGGGCGATGGCGCCCGGCGGAGGCGATCCGGAGCGCGCGGAGGTCGCGCGGGATATTACAAAGACCGCGTATACACACATGCACGCGCACGCAGAAGTGTGTTTGAGAGAGAGAAAGCGCGCGAGAGAGAAAGAGGGGTGGGGGAGAGAGAGAGAATCAAAGGGAGGGAGAGAGGGAAAGTAATGGAGAGAGAAGAGGGAGAGAGAGAAAGAGGGAGAGAAAAAGAGGGAGAGAGGGAGCTAAAGAGAGAGAGGGAGGAAGAGAAAGAAAGGGAGTGAGGCAGAAAAAGAGAGGGAGGGAGAGAGGGCGATAAAGAGAGAGAGGGAAAGAAGTAGAGAGAAGCCAAGCCTTCAGGGCCAATTCTCTGGTCTATGAAACAGCCACAGATGAAACGATGACTGCGTTCGATTGATGGATAGGAAGTCCCTCAACATTAAATAATTTAACAAATCCTGGCAGACAATTATTCTTTCTATTAATTTGTAGATATTAATATTTAATGTTTCAACTATGAAACTTGGTTATAAGAGAAAGTGATAACACATTTAAGTTTCATTATATCATTTAAAAACACGAATTTTGAATGAATAGAAGGCACAAAGAACTTTCTAAGTGAAAACTGTTTTAAATGTGTAGATATGCTAGAGTATCCACTGACGAACAGTCATTTCGAGGCATTCGCAGGTCAACAACTGCCGCACGGGGGAAGATCAATGATCAGGACGATATTAATAAATCGAGCGAAACCTGTCACTCAACCTCTATTTATTATTAAAGTCGAATATAGTAGGAAATTTTAGAAGTTTATTTTAAAGATTATTTTGAAGCTACTCCTATACTTGAAAACTAATTTGCTACTAAAATCGCTAATAACATTTCAGTAATTTTCATTCACCTCAAGTGAACTTATATTCCTGAATTGGTTGATGTAATATAGTTGCCACCCATGCCTCATGTAATTACGGAGATTATCATCACCATCGTGCTTTCCAGACGATGCACATTGTAATTCTGGTTGCAGCCTACGTAACGTCGGAAGAAATGCTTCGAATTCCGCTCTAGCCTCTTGAGCCCTCTGCGGCAACGCGCCTCCCCCTCAGCGGCGCATTCCTCTGACCTTTGGCGCGCAGGCAGACGCTTCCGACGGTCGCCGCGGGCGGGCGCTGCGACCCGCGCTAGCCCACCTCGCTGCGGCGTATCGCATTGTTGCCCGCTGCAGACGCCCACTCGCCCGCGCCCCCGCTGCCCCCCCTCCCGCGCCACCCACGCACCGCTGTTCCTGCCTGGCTACCTCCACTCGCCGGCACCCTTCTCTCTACGGCGCGTGTCGCCCATGTCGCTCGCCCCCCCCCCGGCCACTCCAACGCCCACGCGGGCGCTGTTGCTCACGCTACTCGAGGCGTCTGTGCTACTGGCATCGCTGGCGCCACCCACGTCGCTCGCACCACCCACGTCGTTCACGCCACCCACGTCGCCCACAACACGCACGACGCCCACAATACCCACGTCGGACACATTACCCACTTCCCCTACAACACCCACTTCCCCTACAACACCCACCTCCCCCACAACATCGACTTCCCCCACAACACTCACTTTCCCGCAACACCCATTTCCCTGGCAACACTACTTCCCCAAACTTCCCCCATTGATCCACTTCTTCACAACGTGCAATTCAGCCACAACACCCACTTCCCCTACAACATCGAATTCCCTCACAACACTCACTTCCCTCGCCCAGTTACACTACAACACCCACTTCTCCCACTTCCCCCACAACACCAACTTCCCCCCACAACACCCACTTCCTTCCACAACACCCACTTCCCCCAAAATACCCATTTTTCCCTCAACTCTCACGTCCTCCAGAACACTCACGTCGCTCTCACCATACATGTCATCCATGCCCCAGTCGTCGCGTATTCCAACCACACTGCTTCTGCCACAAACGTCACCCAAGTAGCCCCCACCATTCCCCCGCCCCACCACGCGCCGCCAGGCACCCACGGCACATCACCTCACTCCGCCCCCCCTCCGCCCCTCCTCGCACGCTGACACCGCCGCGAGCCGCCGGCCGCACTCCTACTTTTTCCTGCGAAATCTCTTTCCTTTTTTAATTTTGTAGTAAATCTTGGAGGCGGCGGCGGCCGGGCGCGAGTGCGGCAGAAGACTAGGTCAGCAGCGGCGAGCGGTGAGGCGGCCAGAGTTGGGGGCGGGCCGGAGAAAAGCACCCTTCTGCCCGGTCGGGCGCGGAAATAAAGGCGGAGCGAAAAAGGCCCGTTTGTTTTTATACCGGGCGCAGGTTGAGCGCACGTGTGGCGGGCGGGGGGGGGCTAAGCAAGAGTTAATGTCGCTGGGCCGAGCGCGGCTGAAACCTCCTCGCAGGCCCCGGCGCGGCGCTTTTGCGACGACCCGTGCACTCGGGCGCGCCACTTAAGTGGCCGCTTCAATTGAAAGTGAAATGTTTCGCTGCACTCGAGCCCGGACGCAGCGGCCGAGCTGAGGCGCGCCGGCCTAAGGACTGCCCCGCCCTCCACGTCACACTTCACCCACCCACCCGCTCCCAGCCTCCATTCCCACTTTTCCTTCACCGCCCCCTCCACACTTCGGGCCGACCCACTCCGCCCCGCCCGCTACCCTCGCCCCACCCCGCCCCGTCCCAACCGCTCCGCACCGGGGGAGGTGGCTCAGGGCATTCACTGACGACACTGCAGTGCCTCTGAACAGGATATTCTAAGTTTGAGT
Source organism: Gryllus bimaculatus (assembly GCA_017312745.1). NCBI lineage: Eukaryota > Metazoa > Arthropoda > Insecta > Orthoptera > Gryllidae > Gryllus > Gryllus bimaculatus. The sequence continues at coordinate 4,993,899 of BOPP01000077.1, read as the reverse complement.
CCCGACGGTGGCAGATTTTCCCACACTGGCGAGATAGCTAGGTCGAATTCAGTCGCTGACTGGAGGAGAATTCTTGCGACCGGCTGCTCTGTTCGGTAGTGTTTCGCGGTTCCTCCACTCAACATCAAGAAAATGCCGGAGCAGTACCCTAACGGGTCACGGACCGCGCGCTATCTTTCCTTCCTCATCCTTGCCCCATTCTCCCCTCATACGTACACACTCTTACATCTCACGGCACTACACTACCACATATGCCGGGAGACTGGTCGAGAGTTTAGAGCTTGTCCCTTCTTGGACGGTGCCCCGTAGGTGAGAGATACCTGGTTGTGAAAAACCCCGCTAGCCGAAGGTAGGTCGGCGCCGGATTTCACCATACATCGAGGAAGATCACTGCCACCTCCCGACTAATAAACATGCACTACATGTACGGTACTACTTATCTTAGCAGTTGCCACGCTGGAAACACGAATAAATCCGTAAAAAAACGCTTATTTACGCTCAACCCTGCACCTCTTTCCTCCTTCCCACTTCACCCCTCCCCTCGTCTTTATGCTTCGCCCCTTCCCCTTGCAATTCCCCAACATTGCGCCTCCCCTCTTCTCTCCCTTTCCCCATCCATCCCCACCCCATCTCGGTTCTCTTCCCTGGGCTCCGCCCCATCCCTACCACTTCGCCCTTCCGCGCCATGCTCAGCCCCGCCCTGCCCAGCTGAACCCCTCTCTGCTCCGCCACGCCCTCGCAGCTACCTTTACTCCCCTTTTTGCTACCCTTACTCTCACCTTTTGAGAGTGGTACGATAACCGATGAGCTCGTCTTTTCACTAACTAGGACGACATTGCACTCAGTGTTGAGTCCGGGTTACTTGTGTCCTGTTGAACTGCTAATTATAGACAGCAATTCATTCACCAATAAAAGTTATTTTTGATAATTATTCATTTGAACAGGAATGCTGGCTCTTCATTAACATAGTAAATAACACATCATTTGCAAGTTGATTATCTAGTCATGGAATTATATTACGTTTTAATTTATCCATTTGAATGAGAGAATTGCTTTTTCTTCAAATTGCAGAACAAACGTGTGTACCTTTTTCCACGTACAGTTTGCAAATAATATGATATGTTCTGACTTGAACGAATGATTTAAGCGTAGGAAATGAATATCTTAGATTCAAACTAGCGACACAAGTGACTATACAACTGCGTTGCTTTTTCTTATAAAGTATAGATCCACAATAGTTGATGTATTCTGTTAACTTCTTTCTTCATGAATGTATTCAAGTGCCTATATATATATTATTTGTTATTTCATGTAAAAAATCTCTCTACGAAAAGTCTGTTCCAGTAATTTTGGGTTTAAAGGAACATATAATCAAGTTTTGGGGGTTCAAATCCAGTTAGTATCATTGTATTTTTAGAAGTTGGAAATGTTCAGAGAGCTATGAAATGCTTAGGGTATATAAAATAACTCTGGATAAAAAAATTGAACTCTACAATAATTGCCATCTTCTGTAGTTCAGATTCCCTTGCGAGGAATGACACTAGATGAGTCAGGTCGTACTGACAGTCTCTGAGGGTACATATGTGAACGAGTAAAAAGGTCTGCTGATTGCATTGATTGCCCTTGTGGTGACAAATTTGAAAATTCTTAGGAATTCAGTCTCTTCTGTGCTAAGTAATAGATAAGAGTTGATATCTCGAGCATTGGCCAAGAACACCAAGACCAATGTCTGAGATATCAAAATTTGTCAATTACTTACCACTCTAGAGACTGAATTTTAGGCATTTTCAAATTCATGACATCTTGGCTGACCGGGTGACGCCACGGCGTTTACTAAGAGGGCGACGTTTCCCCCTGTCATGTCGCAGGCTTACATTTTCAAATTCGACGCAATATGCTGTTCTTCACCAATGAACGAGATATCAATACTTGCCCATTGCGAACCCCGCAGAGACATAATAATAATAATAATAATAATAATAATAATAATAATAATAATAATAATAATAATGATGATGATGAAAAATAATAGTAGTTATTAGTAATTATAATATTAATGATAATAATATAAAATAAGTAATAATAACTATAAAATATATTTTTTTCTTTGAATGTCACACTTTAAATTTAGATCTCTCCTTGATTGATGCAAAACATGCTATGAATGCAGTTGTAGCTCCGCGGCCAGCGTCGTGTGAAGGCTCTCGGCTGTCCGGGTGATGCCACGTCGAGGGCAGTGATGCTCATCATTACCCTTGGAGCCGCGTCACCCGAACAGCCTAAAGCCTTCAACATGCTGTGAAGGCCTCAGTAGTTCTCGATACTGCTCCCACCAAACAACACTCGGGGTTTTTGAATCCCAATTGTAGATTTGATGGCGCTTTTCGTTTTCATGCTAGTTCTCAAAAAAGGTTGCAAATAAAATAATTTGTTCTAGAACGAACGATTTGTACGATAGAGAGTTTTTTGCTGTCTTAAACGATAAAAAAATGATCAATTAAATTTTTGAAACATATAAAAACAAATAAAGTTATAAAAAATGTATTTTATATTAAAAAACATCACCTTTAACATATTCAAAAATCAAAATATCAACCTTTTCAACCTTTCCAAAAAATTGGTTGGAGATGATACTATTTTTTCTGAATTTTCATGCTAGAATATTGACACCATTTTTTAGTATTTTCACAACATTTTTTTCTTGAGGTATTTTGGCATTGCTTTATTTCCACTTTGCGTGAATGTACTCAAACTTTTTTGTATTGAATATCTTGGCAGTTTTTTAGGATGTGCAATTAACAATATTGAACGGAATGTGCTGGGATTCTATTGACTTTCGCAATAAACTTCAAAAAGAGGGCTGGGCGTCGGGCATCCAACAAGTGGTCGAACAGCAGGATAGTCCTGCGAAGTGTATGGCAGCGAGAGAGATGGGAAGTCTGCAGATTCCAATTGGGCGCAATGGACGAGAAAGAAAGTGGGAAAGCGAATGGACCGGCATACAGTTCTGTTCGTCGATCTTTACGACGGCGGCGAGCGCCGATAAAGTTGCCTTAAATCACACCCAAAATTAATCATTAGTTCTCCAAAGCGCTCGTAACCATCCGTTGAACTCCCGCAGAACTCCTTTTCTGGGAGTTAAACGAGGGATGAAATAACGAAAATTTATCGACGAATTAGAGTACAAAACCCCGAGAGACGTGCAACAAGGTCCTTTCTCTACAAGACTCCGCAACAAATCCTCGAGCTCTTGTTCCAGGCTGCAAATAGGAGAATAAATTTGTCTCTCCCACCCCCCTCCCTCGCCTCATCGCTTATTCTCCGCTCGTTGCCGCTGGATGCTAATGTGCCGACGCCCGGCGCCAGTTCTTTGCGTCGGGCATTTGCGTTCGTCGGCCGGAGACCCGGGTGCCCTGCGAGGAACTGCATGTTGCAGCTCGCTCCGCCGGACTACGCCCTTTCACAATGCGAAGAGCAACTGTGTTGGGAGAATCGATGTAGTCCTGTTGTATGGACGTTGGGTATTGACTTTCGTATATTTTGTTTGTTTTTTGTAACCTCTGGCCGGCTTAGGTGGCTCAGGGCGTCAATTGATGTCTCCGCAATTCCTCTGACCAGGAAATCCTAGGGTTAAAGTCCCGACGGTGCCAACATTTTTCGACACTATCTAGTTAGTTTCCGACTCCCGGCTAACTCTTGGGCAGCGTGCTCGCTTTCCACTTGGTTCGATTCCCGGTCGAGCCATGTCTAGAGTGTGCGTTTTCCTTACAATGTCCCAGTATATGCTGTGTGAGGATGAGAAAATTCACTTCTCAGGTTGAGAAGACCGGAATACGGCGTGGGGTTGTCCACGTGCTAATCACACGTACTCTCTTAACCCATCGCTGTAAAACAGGGATGTCGCCGGTAAGCCTGAGCCCGTTGTCGAGCTGTCGCGTCAAGTACATGCATACATCTAGATAGTTAGATCGTGTTTAGCAACTGTCTGGAGGAGAATTGATCTGAAAGCTCTAACCAATTATTCAATTCGAGAAAGAGATAAAAGTCACTCGCTGAGAAGTGGCGCTCTATGCCAAATGATCAAGCACAACCCATCTGCCCAACAATTTTGGTTACAGCAGCACTGTGAGTGGCGGTGTTGTCATGAGTGAGAACACTTTCAGAAGCCAGAATTCATTTTCTACGCATCCAACTCGGTTTATCCTTCGGTGAATGTCTGCAACACTAACTATCAGCATTTTTGACGTGCCTACAGTGAAGCTCAATTTGGCGATACGGCATTGACATTGGTACAGGTTATGGTAAAAAATACACAACCTCTTATTGCACACCCCCAAATCCTCCTATTTGCTTAAAAGTTTAATAGCTCAATCGTTGGTTAAAAAACAGGCCTCGTAGAGATGGGCAAGTGTTTTCGGAGAAATGGTTGTCTAGCGATGTGCGTTGGTTTATTTTGCTTCAAAGCTTCTGACTATAGAGTCACTATTTTTCGAGGATCCTTGTGTGGATAAAAATGTCTGACGTTAGGGTATTTTGAGGGTTTGGTTTCAAGTCTTGAATTATTCAACCCGCTACCCATCTCACAATTTACGCCTTCATTATCAAATCAACGACACAGTCTTCTTTAATCATAATCTCCTGCCAAAGAAGAGAATGAATGCGGGAAGTCACGTAGGAATATAACATAAATATGACAAATTGAAACAGAAAAAATATCGCAAACCCATTTCACCTGAATAGAAGTGTTTTTCTGTTTGTTCTATATCTTCTCCCCTTCCATTTCTTATTTTCCCCCTCTTGTCTTATTTTTTCCTTGTTACATCCGAAAGAGCATGGGCATCTCTGGCAAGACTGAATTGTTTCTCTCCTCTTCACAGCATCTCTTTTTATTCTGTTTCTTCTTATCTCTCATTCCTCCTAATACATTATCATTTACAAAATATTTGCTCTGTATTCAAGGGAACCATTATTGAGATCATAGTGAAATATAAGCAAAAAACGGAAAAAATTGGAACGTTTACGCAGTGTGGAAACTGATTATTAAATAATTATTTTTATTCTAAGACAAATAGCAATAACAAGGTGAGCATTATATTAAAGGGAATATAAATGAGCGTATAGGGACATTTTCTTATACCTGAAAGGTAATAAAATAGGTAAATATCCGCTCTAGAAGAAGGAAGAAACCTATTTATGGTTAGATGAACACAGGAAACTGACGCGCAGTGATAATTGAACGGCACGGTACAGAGCAGTAGCAAGTGAACAATGGGAGAAGAGACCACGTGACTTGGATAGAGGTAACAAGGTGGTGAATATTTGAAAATAATCATAATATTTGAAAATAATAAATTAATAAAATAAATAATAAAATCCAAACATAATTTACACATACCATCCAATAATAATTTACATAATCCGTATTGCTTGTGGAACAGATAAAAAACCCTTGTTAATAAATAAATGTCAGAATTCACCGAGATTTGGAAACGGCTAATTGCCCAAATAAAGGAACACCCCGTGTTCAATGTCCCGGCAGTGTGGGACACATTAGGAGCAATAATAATTTATATATATAAAAGATAAATACGCCAGCGTGGAGTTCGTTAACTTGTAGATTAAATATTTTAGAATAAATAAACCGCGATTTTCAGTACGTGTGGTAACAACTTTGAAAATCCCAACGAATTTTAATAAGATTCAACAATTACAAATAAAATGCTAAATCGTTGAATATTGAATAAAGACAAATTTAATAATTACAAATAATGAGTTTCATTGTGTCGGTGTATTTCTATCACAACTCATTACAACAAAATGTTCCTACAGTACTTCCGTAAGCATATTAACTACCCTATTTACAAACTGTGTTCCACGATTGTTCTCTTGAGAGGCCTATTTCCCTATCGAGGGCTAATCCTGTTTCCCAAACTACTTTCATTTCTCCTCGCATTCGCACCACAGTGCTTCGCGTATCAACCCCCCCCGGTCCCTGTTGCCTTTCGCCACGCATGGCCCCCTGCATATGGACCGCAGATTATTACGTAAAGGACAACACGACGGGGGGAGGGGGGTGCGGCGGTGGCCCAATGCATAATGTATGAACGCGAATAAAGTGCTGCGCCCCAGAGAGACGAGAGTCCACCGGCGGCAGATCCAGTGGCAGGCAGGCTGCGCAGACAGATTGGGGAGCCTGAGTGCGCAGCGCTAGAAATTCGACAGTTTAATGTCAGTCAACTCTCGCGCGCGGACACGATGTCACATGGAAATGAGTATTTTCTGAATGATTGCGATTTCTAGTGAGGTTTCAAACAAGAGGTTATCTGTTAACTCCATTGAACGTGCGAGAGGGAAGGGAAGGAATGTGCTGTTGGCATCACTAGAAGAAAATACAAATTTGGCTTAGAATACTGTATTACGTGACATTGCTGGCGATAATGATGATTCCATTCGTGAAACAGCGTGTTGAGAAAACGCGAACAGAAGGCAATTGGAGAGAGAAGTCCTGCCTCAAAGATGGTGTTTTATATTAATACGGCCCATGTCCCAGAATGCTGGGGGCTGTCTCAGAGGTTTAATCAATTTGGCTTTCCACTGCACGAAACCAGGACGCAGTCTGACAGAGGATCTTCACTCTTGTTACAAGTAATTTTCTATACAGCGTAATTTAAACTGGTTTTAAAGGCATTGATTACAAATTGTATACAATTTAGAATAAAATACTGTGAAAAACGAAACACGGGGAGACAATTATTGCGATTGGAGATGCAGTGGTAATTCCCCTGAATTCGTTGTGACTAAAGCATTAAAATTTGGAAGGTTATTTAAATACAACTACTTACCCATTTTATACTAAAGCTGCTCGTGACATTTATGCAAATCTAAAGCTGATCAAGGATATTGGCTTTTCAACGCGCATTCCCAGTAAGAAGAATACGAATATTAGCTTCACTCATTGATAGGATAAATATGAAACGATAACAGAGGATTTGTGATATTTTGTTCTAAATATAGTAGTTGTACTTTAAACGTATTCTTCAACAAGCATAAAAATATTCCTCATAATACGATCACAATAATTTTCATACACACATTTCTCATTTTCTCAAAACACCGTAGGCCGTACACACCCCACTTTATCCAAGAATTTCCACATTAGAGTTCAAGCTTGAGCTATACTCAAGCGTTCATGAGTCTTTACAATAACTTGAGAAAGTGGCCAGCAATTTTTATGCTTCAAATTTCTGCCAATTTCTTCATAAAAGTTTTTTTTGCTTTCTCGAAAAATTGGGTTCTTGGGCTATGGTTGTTTTTAAAAAAAACCTTCAATTTGTTTACTGTTCCTTCATCATGGACATTGATAAACATTACTTCGCAGTGGTCTGACTATTAGTTAACATAAGAATATGTGTTTCTTGTTTATAAATTTATTTTATGTCATTAAATAACATTTATGATATCCAGTCTGTCATTATTCAACTTCCCAGAAGGGAAATTTCTAGTACATGAGCATTGTGTGCTTGTTTTTTAAACTGTGCTGCATGACTTGCATTGTCTACAGCCGGCAGGTAAATACTGAGCTGTTAATAGTACACTATGAAACGTTGATGTAATGATGAGTAACACACAAATGTGATGCTACGATACAAGGGAGGAACGAGCGAGTATCGTAAACTCTATGCGAGTGTATTAATACCCATTTCATCAAATTTCATACGGTACTTTTTCTGCGACTTATAGTAAGTTTTATAAGTTAAAAGTTTGCATTGAATCGTTTCGTGGTAGTTGGTGGCATGCAGGATTCTGCCACGGCCACCTAACTTCCTACCCTACCCACCGCAGGTGGATTTGTTTTACCAGACCGCCCGCGAGGTCAGAAAAGTTGCGGCAATAATTCCGACGTCTCCATTTTCGCTTTCTCTGTTATTTCTGGAGGCGTTAACTCCACCTTTGATTTACTAGATATTTTAAACTGAAGAATTGGCTGGGTATTAAAGACAACCACACGGCAGAAACATACTAAACAAATTAAATGTGTTGAGATCTTAACGTTAGTCAAATGTTCTCTCCAATAACTGCCACTGCGCTAGTCAAATAGGATCAAAGTGAAATTATGATCCAATTTATTTTAAATGACATTCCATTAAAAAAAATACTGATAATGAAATGAATTAAAACTCTCAAACATAATACTGTATTGAAAGCGAATTTAATGTACACAATCGAACGAAAAAATAACTGAACGATTCTCAATGAATAGTTATGTGTCAGTACTTGGTTTGTAAGCTTTACGATTCTCGCTTTAGTTACTTCTCAAGTATACACTTCTTGTGACTAAAGTGAGATAATATCAATTAAGTTTCAGATTATTGTCCATTATAATCATCATGAATCAGGAGCTCTTTCAGCGATGTCAATCCCACTAAGTCTGCAAAATGAGTTAAAAGTCCTTCAGTTAATTTAACTTTCAGACGTCTACCTAAAAATCTTTCATTTGTTCTTAGGATGTCGAAAAACAGCTCCTGGAATAAGTAGTGTGTGCATTCTCAAAATTAAATAACTTGATTAAAGTGAATAATAATAATAATAATAATAATAATAATAATAATAATAATAATAATAATAATAATATGCCTTTATTAATTTGGTGAATAGAACTATAAAATATCAAACAATACCCATCAAACGTTACAAAAGAGAGTTTTCAGGTTAATATTAAAACAATAACAATAATCATTACGCAGATGCTTATTCTTTATTATTTCACTTATTCAGTAACATTATTTATTAAGAGTGACTACCGTGCAGAATTGCACGTGAAGTAATTTCCTCCCTAGCCTTAGCCCTTCAATTCGTTATTTCTCACACTATTTAGCCGGTCGCTAAACTAGTCTGTCTGTACCGGATGTAGTGTTTCAGAGACAATATTGTCAATGTATCTGCGGCGCCTCTGACAGAGATGTTCTAGGAATTGGATCTCGTCTGTGGCGGATTTTCATCACTAACCACATAAGATGTGTCGACCCAACCACAAGCTGGAGGTCCTAGCTGCTCTGTTCGATAGTTTTCATGAAGTTTCTTCTAACAGTGCCAGGTAAATGTAGGAGCAGTACCCTAACAAAATGGCCACGTAAAGCTCGGGATATTTCTTTCCCCATCTTTGTCCTCTCGTCTCCCCTTACACTCACACTTACTAGCACTTCACTACCACAGAAATTGTCCCGGCTGTAGCGGTGCCACACTGGGTTGAATACTGTGAGGGATAAGGTCCCCAGCAAACCGACATGAAGGTCGGGGAAGAATGTCACGTTCTAGCGGGCGAGAAACACTATCTCCTCCTGGGACATCATGCACTAGATTTACGTCACTAGTGTTCAGAGTAGTTTGGGAAGCATTATCAATCGATTCAATCAATTAACCACCAGTCGGTCTTCCGTCTATCCCTTCATCATTCCATCTCTCCGCCCGTCCAACCATTCCTTCTTCGTCCGCTCGAGCGAGGATTAATAAAGATAACAAAGCGTACGCACCCTGCGGCGCGGCCGTCGGGTGGCCGGACGGCCGGTCAGGCGAGGCCCAGGAGGGGCGCCACACCGCGCTGTGTTTGTCCTCTGCCGGCTGCCGCTGCTTGCGGATTCTGCGCGTACCTGTATAATGTAGTTTACGACTATCGGTTGCCGGCTGGAATTTCCCTAACTAACCACGCGAGCGCGCGGGCTCGGGGCGCGGGAGGGGAAGGGAGTGGGGGGTGGGGNNNAGGGGAGGGGAGGGAGGGGCGCCTGCGCGTGGCCTCTGCGGCAGGCGCGGCGCCCAGGGTAAGACGCGCCTCCGCAGGGCCGGGGCTGAGGGAAGAAAGGAATAGAGGACTCTTGCATGTTTCTGGGAAGTTTACTGCTCCGGTCGTTAGTCCCGTTAGTATAGTGCTGGTTTTTCCTCGGGAGGTGGCGTTGATCTTTCCTCAGTGAGTCGCGGGCGCAGCGATGGTGTAACGGTTAGCGTATCCGACTGGTATACCCAAGTTGGCGGCTGGCCGTGGATTTTTAAGGGCGAAAAATCCTTCGTACGCCTTCCTTCGGAGGGGAAGTAAAGCCGGCTGTCCCTTGTTAGTAGATTTACTTGCATGTAAAAGACCCTCAAGCCTAAATGACGCCTCTGAGCCAAATTTCCTCGACCGAAATACCTCCTTTCTCCGCTAGTTGGTGAAAGGAGCTTAGCGAATTGGCGTGGGCAGTCGGAAGAGCGGGCCTGATGGCCCGAGTCTCGCCACGTAAAATAAGACATTAATTCAATTCAATTAAGAGAATAGTGAGATCCGGTAGTGGGGTTTTCCCCAACCAAGTATCTCTCACCAGCGGGGCCCAGCCCCAGCCGGAACAAGCTCTAAGCTCCCATCGGTCTCCCGGCATGTGTGTTGGTGTAGTGTATGTAAGTGTAAGTGTGTGTGTAAGTAAGAGACGAGGATATGACGAGGGAAGGGGAGGAAAGACCGCGTGTGGTCCATGGGCCGTTTGTTAGGGTACTACTCCAGCATTGGTCGGGTATTGGTCGGATTAACCACGCAAAACTATCGAATAGAGCAGCGGGCGCTAGAATTATTCTCCAGACAGCAACTTAATTCGACCTAGCCATGTAGCTAGTGAGGAAAACCCCGAAAGCGTCATAACTCGAACCTACGGTCTCCCGGTCAGAGGAACTGCAGCGACATCAGTGGATGCCCTCAGCCACCTCGCCGGGTTTTCATGCCTGGAGGTTGGCGGTGTTCCTCTCCTGCTGATTGGTGAGATACCGGCGCTGACCTACACATCGACTTGCGAGGGAATATCCTCCAGCATGGCGCCGCCCCAGCTTGGACTAGCTCTAAGCTCTAGGCTAGTCTCGCAACATGAGTGGTAGTGCATGTGTATTTAAGGGGAGAGGATGGGGCAGGAAAGATCGCACGCTATCCGCCGATTGATTATTAGGGGAATGATCCGTCACATGGCATCGATTGGAGAAACCATGGAAAATTGCCTAGCAAGAAGCACTGTATCGTATGCGGTACGAACTCACTCATGGGCCTCTACGCATGCCCAAACTTTAATGTTACGATAATAGGGTCAAAGCACTAGTAATTAAAATTGTTTTGTAATTTTCTTAATGAGTCATAGCGAAGTAAAGTGATGAAGAGCGCAGAGTGAACATAATGGAACTAACATTCAGTGCGGTGTTAAATTATAGAAGTTTCTTTTTCTTAAGGTAACTTAATGTTTTATGAAACAGTTTTATATCATTATTCTTTTTATTATTATTGTTTTATAAGCTGTTTTTTTATTTTTTGTATGATTATTAATATTATTATTATTATTATTATTAATATTATTATTTATTTTGCATGTAAGTTACATTATATTATTTATGTAATTAGCTGCCGCCGGCTTATGCCCCTTTGCAGTTTAAATAAATTTATCTTTATCTTTAAAGTTCCTAAGTTACAATTGTGAGTTCGTTTGTGAAACTCAACAGCGCGATTGGCATACCCTTTTGCTGATATATAACTTCCGTATACATGCCCAATTTTCTATTTGTTGTTATTTTATCCCAAACTCTGCTTTTGATCCAATAGTAATCACTATTTTTTTTCCTTTTGGAAATATTGTTATACTAAACGCAGGATCGACTCCCTCACATTTTACCCAAATGCTTTTGAGATTAAAACAGTCTAAAAATAAATATCAATTCATGTTTCATTGCCAATATTAATGAGGTGTTTTAAGCTTGTTTTGTATTTCTAAAAGAAGTGGAAAAATATATTCGTTGTACTCTTCTCCTCTAGAAGCCACAAGCTTCGTATTGTTAAGTTTTAAAGCAAGGGGAAAATTCGAAATTTTAGTTTTCAAATTTTGTTCTTGAATTGGCTACAACTGACGTTGTGGCCACTACTGGTATTATGAATGGGTATCGTACACCGACTCTTCCATAATTATGGAAAGTAATGACTTGATATGTATCGGGTACGATGCAAGACACGTGATCACTGTCAATGGAATTTGTTCCCAACTGTGGCGGCAGGGTGTGCTGCTAACTCTATTCCCGTAATGCAATATCACGTTGGTGGGCAGCTCTAGTCGAACAATGCGAATCAAGAGAATGTGGCATTATGGGAACGCATGGGAGCACAGTCTGCCGTTCTCGCTGGGAATTACTTTCAATTACCTTCGTCAGAACGAAAACGTTGTGCAAAACGCTTTTAAGTCTTCAAACGATACAGTAATACATATTCGTTATTACCTCCTCGTCAAGTCGTTTTATGATACACAAAAAAATTAACCAGAATAGCACTAAATGACAATCTCATCATACGCCATATGACCTTGCCTAATACTCGCTTTTTATGGCTTTCTCTGCACCAGCGACCCGAAAAAACGTTCTGTACACATTACATAATATTGTAAAAGAATTTATTTTTATTCATGAATAACAGTTGTAATTTGTGTTTCTAACATGATTTTGTTGAACAATTATATCATTGCTAGTTTTGTAGAGAAATATTTGCATTCCTGAAAAGCATAACAATTTACCTAATGATAATTGAAAACATCTGATGAACTTATTGGTTTGAATACCTAATCACAACTCACAAGTCTCTTCAGACCTCAGACATAGCTCTTCTTCAGAATTCCCCACCGCTGGATTGGGTTGCTCCTTTCAACATGTAATTTCAACTGCTGCTTTCAAGGATTAGATTCTTTAATAACTAAGCACAATATTTTGATACCAATAATTTTTATAAGAAAAACTGAATTGCATTTTTCTTGATTTTAAGATTGCCGTATATTTGCAATAAATACTGTTTTTCTTCACCCTCTTTTAGTTTGAAATGGATGTATCCGTAAAGAACTAGATATATACAACATAAATGAAAGGATCGTAGAAAACAGGAAAGAATGGCGGCGCCATATAGAAAGAATGGAGGAAGATCGTATTCCACAATTAGTGATGAACTACCAACCGAAGGGAAGAAGAGATATCGGCCGACCCAGAAAGAGATGGTCCTGAAGTGCAGAGCGAAGACGGAACAGGCACTTCTGCCTAATCCCTGAAATGGAGAAGAAGAAGAAGATGGATGTATCATCCTCGTTTTTGAATTTGTGAAGGAGACGTCAGTTTGTGACGCGCTCATGTAACAACAACTACCTCCCCCAACGAAGCCAAAGATGCATTAAAAAAATGCTTTTACTAATTTTCTACACTTAGGAAATTCATTAAATATATCAATTGTTTACCTTATATAAACAACTTCGTATAACAGCATATCAATTACTGAACTAGCAGCAGATATACATTAACATTGCATTCAGAATAATTGAATTTTTTTTAAAAAGAAAATATCTAATCGACTAGACACCCCACACACTCTACCCCTCCCCCGAGAAAAATACCTTCTTAGGTGACCCAGGCACTGCAGAGGCTCTAACTGGAAGGTTCTAGGGTTCGATTCTGTCAATACCAGAATTTTCGACACTAGCTAGATATCACATTAGCGTGGTTTCTCCGATCAACAGCAGGCGAATGCCGGAGCGGTACCCTAACAAACGAACCGCGCGCGGTCTTTCCTTGTTCTACCCTCACCCCTTACTTTACACACTTACGCATATGCACTACATTACCGCTCATGTTAGGAGACGAGTCGGGAGCTTAGAACTTGCCCCGGCTTGGTCGGTGCCCTGCTGCTAGGAGATACCTGGTTGAAGAATAATCCGCAAGCCGAGGTGTAGGTTGGCGCAGGTTATGCCGTTCCAGCAGGAGACGAACACCACCACCTCCCGGGATAAAACGTGCACTACACTTACGGAACTAAAGACCATCGCCATTGAAAGGAAATAATCAATCATTCAAAGTGGAAATATCCGGGGTACACCTCTGCCTTTAGTCAATAGTTATTTTATCAATAAAATGATGGTTAATAGACAGTAGTACTTGACCGTTCATATGAGTTGCCTTATCCCTCTAAAAGATCTTGTTGCGGGAAGTGGAATTTGAACAAAATATATTGTGGCTTTTTAGCCTCTGAAATCTATATTTTCATTTCTTTATTTCTTTCTTCTTATTTTGTGCTGTATTTTGTAACACTAATAGTATTTGAAAACAAGAAAACCCTTCCTGCCATTATTTACAAGACTCTTACTTTTATCAGTAGATTTGATACTGACAACGATAATGACAATTGATTAGTTAGAGGAAACGTTTGATAAAGAAGCATTACTGAATTAGTCAATAATAGCATTTCTTCTTTGCGTGGCACTGCAGAACCTCACCAAACCACCGATTGTGTTTAGAGTTACCAGGCAGGCTCTCCGTTTAGTTAAACGCAGTTGGCTGCACTGCGCGGAGGGCCGTGGAAATCGCGGTCGGCTGTTCCTTTGTCGGCGCAGCTCGTCCGCAGGCCCAGCGCCTGTCACTCGGCTTCATTATTTCCTTTCGCGTTGACGGGACGTCCACCGCAGGCTCTTTCCGCGGTGACACTGGAGACCGCGAATTCCCCCCTCCCCCTTCCCTTAACCTCCTCCTCCTCCTCCGCCTTGCCCCCTTCCTCAACCCCTCCCCTCTCTTCCTCCCCCCCCCTTCCGCACGATACCGGTCCTAGCGCTCCCGTGTTCGCCGCCGCTGCCTTACAACTCTTCCCTTCCCCTCCCTGCGCGCACCGCTGCTCGTTTGTCCTCGGCAATCGATCACCGAATCGAGCCGCGCCGGTCTTTTGTTTTGCGTACAAAAGCAACAGTACCAATATTTCTTTGTCGGTGGTCCGTTGACACGCCATTACGAACCAAGATCCGATATCCCCCACCCCCAGTTTTTCAAGTAGCTGCCTGGCCGTGGATTTATTCTTAATTTATGATCAATAGGAAGATGGAATGGGGATGTATAACCCGGTGGAATCTCTGTAGAAGGTGGCACAGTGCGAAAGCGTACAACAGAAGGTGATTTATTTGGATGTTGGATATCTTACGCTCTGTTGTGAGAACAAATCAAACGGAAAACCAATGGAAGTACATTTACCTCCAATAATTTGTTCTCCTTCCATCGACAGGATAGACAAATGAAATTAACAAATGTAAATTATTAAATAACAATTAAAATCTGGAAGTATAGGCCTATTGTCTGAAAATAATCAAATAGTTAGTCTTGATTTCTTCACCAGAAGTTTACGATATTTTGAAAACAGGTTCCAATAGGAGTAAATTAGTGGTTGATAAATAAAGATATGTACTCTCTTTTTTTTGTACCGCATTGGCCTAACATTTTTAAAATGTATATATAAATGTATTCAGATATTATGTTACATTAATAAAGATCAAGTTTTGATCTATTTTTTCTACTTTAAGCCTAAGAGGTATGTACGCAATGTCAAGTACGCAATGATTTGTACGGACTTGGAGGCAATGCAACAAAAGGAGAATTTACTTTGTGTACTAAATAACATTAAAAAGTGTAAGTATTTGGGCTTAAAAGGTATTAACATTAAAGAAATGTACTTAATTAAACTAGCATTGTATGTGTGAGTTTAATTGTGTGTGTACGTTTAATTAAGATCTGATGCCAGAAAACTGGAATACTTACCGTGACCTCTATACTAATTTCCTAGTTTTTGTTATATAAATGGAATAAATTACTATACTATTGATCAAGAACTCTCTATTCAGTGGCCATTAGTCTCATTCTTTTGACTAATTTGTCTTTAACGTTCACAAAATGTCGTAGAAAAATTGTTTTCGTCACCCCGAATAATTAAATTTGTTTTTTATTCTGTATTCAATTTCTCGTAACGTTCAGTTTAATAAACATATTATTCAATTTTATTGGAATTAAACCGAGTGAAAAATGGATAATTTTTGCAAAGAAATGACAATCTATATTTTGTATCCTTTGACCCAAATTTCATACTCAATTTAATTGTAATTATTGATTACAATGTGCTTGAAAAAGCGTGAAAAATATTTCAACCACTAAATGACATTCAAATTTAAAATTTAGAAACTATTGAATGAACTGTTACCCAACCGACACCCATTGAAAGTAAATTTTATATGAAATAGACTTAACCGCAAATACTTTACATATGCTGCATTCATGTCCATATAGGCGATATGTGTATTGACACTTGTGTACGATCGTTAATCGTACGCGGCGGCGGCGATGGTGTAACGGTTAGCGTACTGGACTGTTGTACCCAAGTTGGCGGGTTCAAACCCGATCGAAGCCGTGGATTTTTAAGGGCGAAAAAATCCTTCGTACGCCTTCCTTCGGAGGGGAAGTAAAGCCTGCTGTCCCATGTTCGTAGATTTACTTGCATGTAAAAGATCCTCAATCTTAAATGACGCCTCTGAGCTAAATTCAAATCGCCTGTTTCTCGCCCAAGAAATACCTCCTTTCTCTCCTAGTTGGTGAAAGGAGCGTAGCGAAATTTGCGTGGTCAGACGGAAGAGCGGGCCTGATGGCCCGAGTCTCGCCACGTAAAATAAGGCAAATTCAATTCAATTCAATTCAATCGTATACGCGTCAGTGCGCATTTACATATGTATGGAGCTGGGGAGTGTTACAATAGCACCGGTAGTGGTGACTCTGTTTGAGGTGCTTCTCGCACGCAGCATCGAAGATAAAAGTACTGTACAACTCCAACTTTGTGTACAACCAAAATATTATTTCATAAATAAGTTTTTTCTATTTTTTTATAAATTTATAACATTAATAATTATTATAGGTATATATTTATTATTGTGACTATCATATCAACAAGATATACTGAATGCTTTCATAATCACCTAAAATACATTAACTCTTTTATTATTATTATTTTTTCCTATCAAAAATTATATTTTAAACACGAAATTATATTTGGCTTTCAATCTCTGAACATTAAGCAAATAGTAGCAATCGATTATAATGGCATCAGTCTACTGCGATAAAATTGTAGAAAATGTACTTCCATATTCTGTAATAATAAAACACTCTGTCTTAATGATGCTTAATCAAATGCACAAAAATGCTTTATCAATGCAGTAGTAAATACCCCAAAATGCAGATGTCACTTCCAAACATATGTGCCTGAACCTAAACGTTTACAAGCAGATGAAGCAGTTCGCACTCTGAATCATTTTGTTTTCAGTTTCCTCCAAAATTCTCCCATTATTTTCGAAGAATTTTATGTTAAGCCAATTACGAGGCCGAAAATCCCATATTAAGCAACTAAAATATTTCAGAAACTCCAGAACAGCGATGAAATTAACGATATTAAGTTAGTAATAATATTTAGCATGCAACACTGCTCGTACGAGTGTTTTGTTTGGTTAATTGATTTTACGAAATGCGATTTACATTTAGACCGTGTGTATACAAAGTTCTCCCCTCCGCCGCCGTTGCGCTGGGGGCGGTGCAGAAAGAAGCTTAATGGTTTAGGGGCCGGAACGACGCTTCGGCTGGGGGAGGGATGGGGGAGGATAGGCAGAGAAAGGATGACGGAGGATGTGTGAAGGGGGAAGGAATTAAACAGGTGACGAAGGGATGAGAGAGAAGATGAAGGATGTGGGATGCTGGGGAGCTGGAGGATGTGTACGCAGATATTAGCGAGGAGACAATGGAAGGAGAGAGAAGTGGGATGGGAGGAGAGAGGGTTCGCGGACTGAGAGAAGATTGGAACGAGAGGAGACAGGACTGAACTGGGTAATTGGGTGAGAGAGAGCAGAGAATGGAGAAAGAGGGTGATGGATGGGAGAGAGAGATAAAGTGGACGGAAGGAAGAGATAGAGTTGGAGGGAGGAATAAGGAGAGTGGAAGGTAGGAAGAGGTAGAGTGGAAGGGAGTAAGAGGTAGAGTGGAAGGGAGAGTGAAGGATAATGAAAGGGACGAAGAAGGAAAATGGGTGGGGAGGAAGGGGAGGGACGGGGTGATTGTGGAGAATGGAGAGAAAGGAAAGAGAGGATGATGAGGGAGGGAGATGGAGGATGGGAAGGGAGAGAAAATAGGTGAGCGGGGAAGCGGGGCGGGGCAGGAAGGAACACGGAAGGGCGCGGCGTGACGTGGCGGGGCGCGGGCCGGCCCTGCTGGGAATTCCTCATCCAATTTGCCTTTATGCGCTGTGCACCAGCGGAGTAAAGAATGAAGCCAGACGCGTTATTGAAAAAGATATGCGCGCCACGTATTTCAAGAAACAGCGTTTTTGAAAATCCAATATATGTTCCAGGAGCCCGGGCTCCGAGCTGTCGCCGTGTATCATCTGGAGAGCCCATGGCTGTGTGTGGATGGAAATTCTTTATCTCGAGAGCTCGGTTTTTGCCTGTTCTCTTTTGGAGGTCAGTTACCGGTGAAATGGTGTCGGGTGGAGAAGAACGTTCGTCGTTTGTCGTTCATTCTCTTCTAATGTTTATTCATAGTCCGTTTTCTAGAAATAATGGAATGAATAATGAAAAATGTATTCCAAGTAAAACTGATTAAGTATCCTTCCGTAAGAACGAACGGAGTGATAGCTGAAGGATGGTAAGTTCGCGTACATTCAGAAAATTTCAGAATAGTGTACGTCTTTTTTTTATTTTGCTTACAATTTGTATCGGTGAATAAAATTTGTGAACACATTGTGAACTTATTATATCGAATCATTTTTGAGCGTTAATTCTTCCCAAAAGTATACGTTATTTTAGAAATAATAGGTCTTCCTTAGTAATCAAACATTAAAATCATTTATATTTGCAATATTTAGTGCATTTCATTATATTAAATTTCAATAATGTTAAAGTGATTTTTTTCAACATTTGAAGTAATTCAACCGCAAATTTTTATTTAATAATGATCTCTTTAGTTACACCGAGTATGTATCTCAAATAAGTTTACAAGCATACTTAACATTCAAAGCAATAAGTAACAGCCGCATCTGGGAAGCAGGTTTTCAATTCAAGAAAATATGTCTCCGTGTCGCTGATTCTGTTTCCTACAAAACCATCTCGGCTGACGGGCGTATTTTCAGAGCGCACGAAGATAAACGCCGGCATTACACGAGAAGCTCCGGGCGGCGGAAGCAAGATTGATGGACGCGCTGCATGCGACCTGCCCGCCCTCTGCCGACTTGGAGGGCGCACTAACAACTGACTGTTCAGCTGCGACAATTGCCTGTTGAGTTCGTTGGAGCACGTAACGGGCGGTTCCGCGGAGTAGAGGAGCGAAGTGGCGCGAGGGCGGTTCGCCCACGCCACTTTCCCACGCACCAGTGTTTGCTTTAGTAGACGCTATTTAAACGAAACCGAGCGAAGTGGCTCAGGGCACTTCGCATTCGGAAGGCCAGGGTTCAGTCCCCGTGCCGTCCATCCTGACCTGGATAGTCGGAGTTTTTTCTATACTGAAAGACCGGCGTCGCCAGCTGAAATCGCTAAGTACGTGAAAATAAAGTTAAACTAATTCGACATATTGTGGGTTCCTGGTGGAGTGACCGACAAGAACACCGGGATCTAACGATACAGAGGCTAACTGCAGTTTACCGAACATAAAAATGGCTAAATAGAAATAAAACATGTTTAAACGAAATGGTATGCTAATGGTATGCTTTATAGGAAAGGATTTCTAGTACTAGCTGATTTATGATATCTTAAAGCTTCCATTACTCCTTTTTCTGAAAGATCCTGATCGGGACATTCAGTGTCCGAGTTCAAACGGTGGCGGATTTTGGATACTAGCTACAAAGCTAGGTCGAGTTCAATGTCTGTAAAGGAATTCTAGCGGCCGACTGCTCTGATCGGAAGTTTGCCGTGATTTTTTCGGTCTGTACCAGGCGAATTCAGGAGCCAGTAGCGTAATGAAATGAGTGCAGGCCCGTCCCCAAAACTTTTGCCCAAGCCCCCTTTATAAAGGTGTATAGCAAATACAAGTAGGGTTAGTACTTTGAATAACAAAAATAGCCCGTAAAATAGGTCCTCTTTTTCCCCGGGTCCGCCAGCATTGCGGGCCTTGCACGCCCGAACGTTACGTCACCAGCAGGAGTAGTACCTGAACAAAAGGGCCAGAGATCACGCGCGGTCTTTCCTTCCTCACTCGCACTTCTCCTTACACACTCTTACACTGCCACACACACTACACTACCACACGTGTCGGGAGCTTAGAGCTGGTTCTGGCTGAGCTTAGAACTGTTCCTGGTTGAGCTTAGATCTAGTCCTGACTGAGCTTAGAGCTTGTCCTGGATGATTTTCGAGCTTGTCCTAGCTGAGTTTAGAGCTTGTTCTGGGTGATCTTCGAGTTTGTCCTGGGTGATCTTAGAGCTTGTCCTAGCTGAGCTTAGAGCTTGTCCTGGCTGATATTAGAGCTTGTCCTGGCTGAGCTTAGAGCGTGTCCTGGGTGATCTTCGAGCTTGTCCTGGGTGATCTTAGAGCTTGTCCTGGCAGAGCTTAGAACTTGTCCTGACTGAGCTTAGAGCTTGTCCTGGCAGAGCTTAGAGCTTGTCCTGGCTGAGCTTAGAGCTTGTCCTGGCTGAGCTTAGAGCTTATCTTGGCTGAGCTTAGAGCTTGTCCCGACGGGGGGGATTTCTGGTGATGGGGAATCTCACGTAAGGGAACGTCGACGTGTAGGTCGGCGCCGAATTTCACCGTACAGCGAGGGAAAAACACAGCCATCTCCCGGGGGTAAAACATTTACTTCGCTTAAGACACAAGTGGTTCGAGCAGTGCCCGTAGACATCAATCAATCAATCAGACCTGTGAAAGTTGGATTCGTGAAAGAGAAAATTGATTTCATCCTTTCATGTGCTTAAGACATTGGAATTACGGCCATTAACATTACATAAATTAATATCAGTAACAGCAAAGAATCAGATACGAGTATGGACATTACAGCAAGTGAATGATAACCAATAGAGAAAAATAACGCTGGTCTCTTCGTAATAATCACGACTTTCAGCGATCGCCATTCTAGATGACCAAAAGTGTTCTAAACAGAAGTTAATACTCATAAGGGAAATGATTTCCGAAGCCCACCCGTTGTTCAAAACCTCCCAAACATTAAGCACAATGTGCTAATTGAACAATCGGAAATATTGTTAGCACAATGGAGTCCATTGGACGACAGAATCCATAAAAAGCAGAATAATTTGTCGATAGGAAAATTGTTCTTTCGAAGCCTGTTAATGTAGGATCCGTTGGGTTGCATTCTTAATATTGTTGACGGAAACACCTCTTGTGATTTCTTCGGAAAAACCGCCTTTAAATATGCATGAAATTTTGCATTTTGCCACTGCGGGGAAATGAGAATATAATATACATTATTGGTTATCGTGACTCACGTGGTCTTTCCAAGTGAAGATTTTTTTTTACCAAAGTATAGTAATCGAACCGTCTCATATCATGCAAAAACAGCGGTAGGTGTAGTATCTCCCACCGCCGGTTATTAAGAAGACCCGTCTCAGAGATAACCTGTCATTATTCATTGGATAGGAGGAGAAAGATAGACCTCCTTTTACGATGAACGTCAATCAAGGACGAAAAGAACTGAAATAAATCGTTATGAAGAGTATAATTGTTATAGGAATCGAATATATTATTTATTTCATTTATTTATTTATTTTAAATTCAGGCGCATTTAAACTACTGCCGACGTTGAGTGTGTGTTATTATTTAATGAGTAGAAATAGCAAACGCGATATGCATGATAAATGAGTAATAATGGAATGAAAAGCACGATAATTCCTACAAAACATCCAAGAGCTCGCTTTGTCCACTACAAATTCCACGTGGATAGCCGAGTATCGAACCCGGTGTAATGGTTTATACATCTACATATAACAGTATTGGATAACGCAAGTATAAATCATTGTGTAAGAGAAGCAATAGTTATTTTCTTAAACATGTGCACGAGAGAAATATTGCTTCTCTACGTTATCTAAATTGTGTTGCGTCCAAAGCGGGCGCTTCGCTCAGTTATCTAAACTTTTAAGTATGTTTACGAAATTGCTCCAGAATCGTTATCAATGCTAACGAGGAAACCTTGTAAGAACGGGGCAGAAACGCACGAGAGAGTGATCTGGAAGGCGAAAAAAACTTGGACAGTAACGTTTTGTTTATTACATCAGTATAGGGTTGGGACGAGGGTAGCGTTTTTTTTTCAATTCTGCTAATTTACAATCTGTTCACTTGGAACAATATTAGTAAATAGTATACATGATAGAAGTTACTATGAAGAAAATCTAAAGGGTAAGTCTAGAATATGTTCACGCTTTAGC
>BOPP01000077.1:4947601-4971646 GCA_017312745.1 Gryllus bimaculatus | reverse complement strand
AAGTTACAAGCGATACTAACATTCAAAAGCCAGTAAGAACAGCCGCCATCTGGGAAGCAGTTTTTCAATTCAAGAAAATTATATGTATCCGTTCGCTGATCTTTTCTACAAAACCATCTCGGGGCTGACGGCGTATTTTCAGCGACACAGAAGTATAAACGCGCATTACACGAGAAAGTTCCAGGGCGGCCGAAGCAAGATGATGGACGCGCTGCATGCGACCTGCCCGCCCTCTGCCGACTTGGAGGGCGTCATAACAACTGACCGTTCCAGCTGCCGACAATCCTGTGAGTTCGTTGGACACTAAACGGCGTAATCCGCGGAGTAGAGGAGCGAAGTGGCGCCGAGGGCGTTCGCCCACGCACATTTCCACGCACCAGGTTGCTTTAGTAGACGCTATTGTAAACGAAAACCGAGCAATGGCCTCAGGCACTTCGCATTCGAAGGCCCAGGGTTCAGTCCCCGGTGCCGTCCATCCTGACCTGGATATCGGATTTTCAATCACTGAAAGAACCGTCCTCGCCAGCTGAATCGCCTACAGACGTGAAAATAAAGTAAACTAATTCGACATATTGTGGGTTCTGTGGAGTGACCGACAAGAACACCCGGGATCTAACACTTACAGCAGCTAACCTGCAGTTTACCGAAACATAAAAATGGCAAAAGAATAAACATGTTTTTTTAAACCGAAATGGTATGCTAAGTGGTTATGCTTTATAGGAAAGGATTTCTAGTACTAAGCTATTTATGCATATCTCTAAAGCTTCCATTACTCCTTTTCTGAAAGATCACCTGATCGGACATTCACGTGTCCGAGTTCAAAACGTGCGTATTTTGGATATAGCTACAAAGCTACTTTTTTAAGTCGAGTTCAATGTCCATGTAAAGGAATCTAGCGCCGACTCTCTGCATCGGAAGGTTTGCCCGTTGATTTTTCGTCTGTACCAGGCGAATTCAGAGCCAGTACAGAAATGATTGCGGCCCTTCCCCAAACTTTTGCCAAAGCCCCCTTTAAAAGGTTATAGCAATACAAGTAGGGTTAGTACTTGAATAACAAAAAAGCCTAAAATAGTCCTCTTTTTCCCGGTCCGCCAGCATTCGCCTTGCACGCCGAACGTTACGTCACCAGCAGGAGATATACCTGAACAAAAAAGGGCCAGAGACCACCGCTCTTTCCTTTCCTCACTTGCTACTCTCCTTACACACTGCTTACACTTGCACACACACTACACTACCACACGTTCGGGAGCTTAAGCTGGTTCTTGGCTGAGCTTAGAAACTGTTCCTGTTGAGCTTAGATCTAGTCCTGACTGAGCTTTAGAGCTTGTCTGGATGATTTTCGAGTTTCCTAGCTGAGTTTTTAGAGCTTTTCATGAGGTGAATACATATCGAGATTGTCCTCAGGGAGACGTCTTCTAGCACGCTGCGTCCGTCGACTGCAACATATATGAGCATATGTCCTGGCTTTGATACTTAGAAGACTTTCCTGGACACTGCATGCCGAGAGACAAATGACACTGAGACTGATGCATCGAGCAATGTAGCCAATGCTATCTTAAGCACTTCATGACATGAGCAGAGGTGGGATGCCACCCGATATACAACTTGTCACTACAGCCCATCGCTGGCAGCAGCTTTTGAAGACCTAATTCAGTTGGCATGAAAGCCCATTAGAGCTGTTCCTGGGACTTGAAGCTCCTAAAGAAAGAATCATCTTGCTTGAGCTTAGAGCTAAGCATACTTCCGTACAGGCTGTACTTTCTTGTGATTGAGGAATCTCACTTAAGATCCTCGACGATGAGTAGTCGAGTCGCCAGAGATTTACTACCAGCAATTATCTAGACGATGGGTAATACTAGCTAGTCATACTCCCGGGTAAAACACTTACGATTCGCTTAAGAACACAAATGATGTTCAGAGTTCGAAAAAGAATACGCCGTACGACACTCGTCCCAACATCATCCAATTCAGATGATGTACACTGTAGATAAGTCAGGATTTCGATGCATTATGAGTAAACAATGATTTTCATCTCTTCTATCGTCGCTTAAACATCTATGGAATTAATCACCTACTCTGCCGATTTCGCCCCTTTAAACCCAAGATCCTACTTAGCTACAGTCCGGATAACTGAACAATTTACATTAGAGAGTGAGCATTAACTGATCCATACAAGACCCACACTAGAATAAGATACTAGAGTATGACATAAAGTTAACAGCAAGTGAATGATACCAAAAATAGACGTAAGAAATAACGCTTGTCTCTTCCCACACAATCACGAGACTCCTTCCAGCGATCCCGATTACACACATAGAACCAAATGTTCTAAACATAATTATTACATCATAAGAGAAGATTGCCCTGAATATGCCACCTGCGTGTGTCACAGAGAACCTTCCGCAAAAAATTAAGCACATAGTGTTCTACCATCGAATCAACATCGGATAAATATATCTAGCACACGTTATAAGTGCAGTCCCCATTGGACGTACAGAATCCATAATAAACAAGAATAAGTTTGTCGATAGAAAAATTGTTCTTAAACCGAAAAGCTTATCAACCCGTAGGATCTCTTGGCCTGCATTACTCGGACATATTAGTCTGACCGTGAGAATATCTTACGCTTACTGTGATTCTAATCGCGAAAGAGAAATCTCTGCGGCAATTTGTATATATGATCATGGAAATTATCGCATTCGCACTGTCGGGATTATCATTGACCGAATTATTAACTCTATATTCATATCATTGCAGTTATCGCGTGTGACTCTCACTGCTCCTCATATATATTACCACCACTCCATCCAATCAGATCTATTTTTATTTACAGCGTGTCGTAATTCAGAACAACAATCTCAATATAACATGCTAAGAAAATCAGACTGAAGTATAGTGCCGTAGTCCTATACTCAACCAGATCCTACTTAACACAGAACCCGATCTCACAGATAATCCCTTGTCATTCGTATCACTTAGAATTAGAGTGGAGATACAAGATATACCTACAAACTTTACGATGAACGTTCTCAGATCAAGGGACGAAAAGAAGTCCTGAATAATCATATTTCGCGTTCTATGCAATAAGAGTTCACTCCATTTTATAGGAAATTAATCGATATATTATTATCATTTTCTATTATATATTATCTTTAAATTCAGGCGCAGTTAAACTACTGCCGACGTGAGTGTGTGTTATTATTTAATGAGGTAGAAATAGCAAACGCGATATGCATATAAATGAGTAATAATGGAATGAAAGCACGATGAATTCCTACAAAACATCCAAGAGCTCGCGTGTCCACTACAAAGTCCACGTGGATAGCCGAGTACGCAACCCGGTGTAATGTTTATACATCTACATATAACATATGGATAACGCAAGTATTAAATCATTGTGTAAAGAAGGCAATAGTTATTTTCTTAAACATGTGCAGAGAGGAAATATTGCTCTCTACGTTATCAAATGTGTTGCGTTCAAACGCGCGTTCGCTCAGTTATTAAACTTTTAAGTTGTTTACGAAATGTGCTCCAGAATCGTTATCAATGCTAACGAGAAAACCTGTAAGAAACGGGGCAGAAACGCGACGAGAGAGTGATCTGAAGGCGAAAAAAACTTGGACAGTAACTTTTGTTTTACACATCCAGTATAGGTGGGACAGGTAGCGTTTTTTTTTCAATTCTGCCTTAATTTTACAATCTGTTCACTTGGAACAATATTAGTAAAATAGTATACATGATAGAATACTATGAAAAAATCTAAAGGGTAAGTCTAAATATGTTCACGCCTGTAGCCTATACACATGTTCACTATTGTCCAACATGTTCACTGATGTTATTCGGCGTGGCATCCAGTCTCTTCTGATGCCTCTTATGCTTCTCTCAGATACGTCTCTGCTTTGTTGAGATGTTCAAATCTATTGTACAAATTATTTTTGGTGACCGAACCACGAGCGTTGCATATATATATATATATATATATATATATATATATATATATCAGTGTTTTTGTTTCGAATCTTCTCAGGATCTCCAGGTTTGCTTTGAGGGTAGCGTATTAGCCTCATAAATATCTCCGTTTTTCTGCACAAAGTTTCTGTACCATTGACAACAGAACAGATGGCCCTAAGATACTGTTCTCTCCACTTCGCGCTGCTCCGCACATTTTTTATTAAACAATTTTTCATACTTGATTGGACTTCGTGTCTGTAGATGAACTTCGCTCACCACGCCCATTGAGGGTACTTAGCTTCCCTGAAAAGTCAGCTTATATAAATCCTGTACTGGAAGCATTTACAATTGTCTGCAAGCACTGCTGGTAACAAAACACTCCTGCTGCAAAAGGCATTACACCGGCGACCAGCGTTGGGAAACACACGTGTGTCCCCATTCCACCATGCGTGTTGTAGTGACGCTCGTGCAAATCTTGTAATCTGTTAAGCCTTAGACATTCTGATCTATTTCTGTCTTGAGTCACCAAGCTTTTTCCCGTGTCATTAAGGAACTACAAGTAGTAATGACGCTAGGTATTCTTTATTTCATTATGCAGTGCCTTTGATTAAACACACGTAACCTATTAACCGCACGTGTTTCTCGATTCTCATGTAAATCCGAAGGCAATGTAAGACTTGTATGCGACAGCAGTGATACTATAATGTATCTTTTATCGTAATTATACAGAAATGATTTAATAGGACCTTTATTTTTAAATGAATGATATTTAAATGTTTGTGTAAATTGTTTTCTTTGTTGGCTATTGGTATTTTAAATATATCAGCAAGTAAATCAAAGATCAAAAATAGTTTTACAAATTTTTTTTTAATTTAAAATTTTTTCAAATGTAATATTTAAAAAAAACTAACCTTTGGACAATGTTAGAATTGGACGGACATTTAATGATGATTCTATTTGTTAGCCAATAGTTTGGCGTACTGACGCGCGTCCAAACTATATTTCAAGAGGCAAGAACTAAAGAACTGGAAAATTTGGATAAAGAATTATTAATGACATGACCGAATCAATGAAACATAATTATTAAAAAACCAAACTTCTTCCTTCTTTATATTTTTGAAAAAAATAAAAATTGCATGATGTGAATGTTTGTTTTCGGAGATGAAACTTTTAACTGTATATAATTTAGTTGAAAAAAGCATTTATTATGAATTAAAGTAAAACAAAAGTACAGATGTCTCAGAATAAATGTAAGAAAACTCCAGTACAGTGGTCGCCGAACTTATGAAGTTCTGAACAAACATACTGTTTCTAATCCTTACTGTGATCCACCAAGGACACTAATAAGACGTTTGACCGAACTATCCACATTAGCAAATGCCGAAAAAACTAATGGAAAATATAACGGGCAAAACCCCAGATTTCCATAATCCACAATGATACTGACGGTGACAGTTGCGCGGGACTGTGCAAACAGCTGTTTCCAAGAATCACATGCACGAGCCCAGTGGTCTCAAGGTTGGACGAACTCCAGATTGGACCCCTAGCACACGATTGATGACTTCGCGATCTATGCTTCAGATCATCTATGTAATGGAATCGAAGGTTATAATGTATGCCAATGAAGAGGAGTGTTTGTGAATAAATTGTTAGGCTCGTGCCTCAGAGCAAATTTGCGTGTCTATCACCAACCACGTATCACCAACCGGGTTTGTTTCCCGGACAATCTCATGTGAAATGTGTTCCGATAACAGGAGTTTGCCTGCCTTGCTTCACAGAAACTGGCCCAACCCCTGCAAAGCCTGGCGGTGGTGGCGATGGCGTAACTGTTAGCGTACCGCCGTGGATTTTTAAGGGTGAGAAAATCCTTCGTACGCCTTCATTCGGAGGTGAAGTAAAGCCGGCTGTCCCAAGTTAGTAGATTTATTTGCATGTAAAAGACCCTCAAGCCTAAATGACGCCTCTGAGCTAAATTCAAAATCGCCTGTTTCTCGCTCAATCTCTCTAGTTGATGAAAGGAGCGTAGCGAAATTTGCGTGGTCAGACGGAAGAGCGGGCCTGGTGGTCTGAGTCTCGCCACGTAAAATAAGACAAATTCAATTAAATTCAATTCAAAGCGTCCTAAATCCAACCAATACCCTAATTGCCTCCTAGTTCTGGCCGCTGGGCAGTGACGCAGGAGCGCGTGTAAAACGGTGCGAACGCGGCGATGCTACCTGGCGGTCTTCTTTGCAAGTGACCACTCTCGCAGTTACCCCAATGTTAATAATCAATTATATTGTGAGTAATAACCTTACTGTTTATGCGACCTTAAATAAACAAAACGAAAAAAATTGTTAGGCAACTCCTCAGACACTGATATCTGGCAAGTCACGTCCTGACGCAGTCAAAGCTATTTCGTGCAATTGCCGAAAATCGTTGCATGAGACGCTGCCCAACAATAAGGGCAAAATTCACGCAACTAACTTTGTTGCATGAAATTTCCCTCCAAATATTCATTTGTAAAAAGTCATCATCTGGAACCCCTCTACGTGCCTTAGAAGTTAGTACCTTTTATTTGAGACACTTTGTGGAAGGTTAACGTGTATTAGGTTACAGAAGTAAGAGGCAATCTCGTGCGGGAGTGGCGCAAGCTACGGCTCCTCCAAAGTGTTTCCCTCCCCGTTAATCCGCAGCGTCCCGTTCCGTCCCGTCCGCCAGAGGCTGTCGCGAGGGTTGGCGTTGTCTTGCCTCTCCTCGAGTTACTCGCCGCCGCCGCCGGGGGCGGTGGCGCCACGCGGCAGTTCATAAGGCTGCCACGCGGGGCGCGGGGGCTCGGTTACAGCGTGTCGGGGCCCCGGCGTTTTTGTCGCGTCCCCGCCGTCGAGCGCGAAAGCGGTCGGCGTGACACGGGCCGCCGCGCCGGCCCCCGAGGGGACGGGACCCCCTCCCCCTCCCGCAGGGGGGCGAATGCCAGGCACGCGCGGCGCCCGTCGGCGCGCATCGTCCTCGCCCCTTCCCCCGCCCCCCGTCCCCTGCCACTTCGCAGCGCCGCCGCTCAACGGCTGTTGCCCCGAGCGCCACTGGCTGTCGACCACGTCCTTTTGCCACCTCATCGCTGTCAGGGGTGGCCTCCCGGCTCGCCGACCCACGCCACACAGCGCCTCTTTCTCCGAAAGGTGTTATTGCATTGCACTTACAGTTTTTTTCTCTCAACATGGACCCAAAGTTTAACTTACGTACTTTCTCTTGTACTATTTTCTTTCGTTTGCGTCTTTTAACTCCGATTTAAACGAAGTGTCACTTGACGGTCACGAGGTGAAACGAGAGGGGGACGTCATTCAATACCAATACCAATACCAAAACTGGACTCCAATACCAAAAATTCAATTTGTCCATCTCGTGACCTCGAAGTGCATCTACGTTTAAAGCAGAGTATAGTCTGCACTAACTTTTTCTCTCTGATACACGACCCCTGCCTCATCCGACTCTTCGTGCAATGAATCCCCCCCCCCTCTGTGTGGATTGAGCGTCCACTACTTGTGGCAGCCACTCGCCCCTCTCGTGCTGCCGCCGGCGCCCGGCGGGGCCCTCGCGCGCTCTCGTTTGCCGGCCTCGCCGCCGGCAGCGCCCTCTTCGTCGGCGGGCGCGTTGACAGATCACCTGGGCGGCGGCCACTCGCCCCGGGCGCCCGCCCAAATGGATATTCCGTGTGACAGTTTAAACAGCGCCCGCAGCGCCGCTAACCGCCCCGGGCGCCGCCGCCTCCGCTGACCTCTGGCCTCGCCGCTTCCGCTCCCGCGCCAACGCCCGCCCTCCGGCGCTGCTGCCCGCACTCCTCCACGCCCCGCCCCGCAGCCCCGCTGCTGCTTCCCCGCTCCCACCCCCATTCGCGCGCCCGCTGCCGATCCGCTCCCACCGCGTGCTCGACCCTCTCCGCTTTTTTTGTTTACGCTACCGCTCTCGACCCGCTCTCAATCCGCTCTCGATCTTCTCCTGACTTACTTCCGATCGCTCTCGACTCGCTTTGGACCCACTACCGACCACCTCTCGATCATCTCTCAACCTTCTCTCGGCCAGCACTCGATCTGCTCCCAACCCGCTGTCACCTCGCTCCTAACCCGCTTCCAATCTGCTCTCGCCCCGCTCCTGACTTGCTCTCGTCCGGATCTCGATCTTCTCTCGGGCTCCTCCAAACTCGCTCCCGACCAGCGTTTCCTCCTCTAACCCGCTCTCGACTCTCTCTCTCGGCTTGCTCTCAATCCGCTCCTGACCCGCTCGCGACCCACTCCGGATCCCATTATGATCTGCTTCCAGCCCTTTTTCGACCCACTCCCGACCCGCTCCAGACCCGCTCCCTACCCGCTCCCGACCCGCTCCCGACCCGCTCCCGAACCGCTCTCGACCCGCTCCCGACCCCACTCCTGTACCTGATATATTCGCTCCCGACAGCTGCGAGTTGCCCCAACGAAAGACGGCACCCCATCTTTTTTCCTGACCATATGGTGCAACTCGTCCATACGTTCCGCCATAGTTAACATAGTAGTTCCATCACATCTCACCACACCCCCGCCTTGCTCATCACCGGTCTCATGTGATTCCTTCCGTTCCGTCAGGTACCATTATCTCCTGTTTTGTGACATTCCAACTCATCGTTCCTCTTGTATATCCAAGCTCGCCCATCGCACTCCGACCTAATCTGCCCAGTTTCCTCTTTTTTTTTGTCGGTTCCTGGCAAACTATCCCTCCGCGTCTCTTCCTGAATTTTGGTCCGCCCCGCCCTTTGCCCTGTTTTCTCTGCCACTCCCCATCCTCACGGCGAGCAGCATCGAATGACATCGCTGTCTCCCTCCTCTGCACTGACCCGTTCCCTCCCCTCCCCTCCCCTCAACCGCTCTGACGCTCACCGACCGTTCATGTCTCTCGCGGCCTCCCTCCCTGGGCGCCGGTCTCTTCAAGCGGCCTTCAGCCTCCGGGCACTTGACACTGCACCCTCGCAGCCATGCAGGTCGTCGGATCCCCACAGGGCACTTCTCGTTCTCTAACATCGGGATGTTCAGAAATACAAATTAAATGTCAGAATAATTACATACACCAGGCGCGAATCCACGGAGAGGGAAATGAGGGAAATCCTCCCCCCAAAAATAAAAATTGTTCGGTAACTATTAATTTTAACTTGGCACGAAACTTTCAAGCAGAAATATTGTCGAATAATCATTAAAACGAATAAACTCGTTTCGAGCATGAACTGAGTGTAGTGTGCAACATTTTACAAAATCTTTAATACGGCTCATTTGACCCGAATATTTCTAATTCCCCCTCCCAAAATTTGTGTCTGGATCCGCCCCAGAATAAACTGTTTTTATAAGCGAGAAAATGCTTCTCCTCAATGTGTCAATGTTTTAATATTTTTCTCGTGTTGTAATTAGTGCTTTCTTTGGAACAGCAAAAACCAAATTTTAAGCAGCAGAGCCTCAACCAAGAAAATCGTCGCACCAATAATGATAAATAACAGAGGAAGAGGTACAAATATGGAATACCATTTGGGTTTCTATTGCTTCCCACTACGTAAAGACGGGGAAATGATAGTTAAATGTTGCACTACGAATAAGTACACTAATACTGTAATCACTGTGACTCGCTAACTGCCAATACAACTCTAAGTTGTGTAAAACGTTCTTCTTGAAGAAAGTGCATTCTTTCTTGTTTATAAAATGATGTGTTAATATGGAAAACACCGATAAAATGCAATAAATGCGAAATAGTTAGTCCAAATTGCAAACTGCCATTTTTGACATTTTATTTGCGTACGTTTGGGCTTATCGACGAAAGTTTTATATACTTCACCCAAAAGTCAAAACTGGACGACAGGCATGACGGTGCACCGTGTCCAGTGAGCGAAGTAATTAGCTATTACCTGCGAAGTTAGATCATGCGGCACTCCACATTTGTGGCCCTATTCCACGTTTTTATCTCTTCCTCTACAACCCTAGAACTGCACACTTGAGTCTACTGGACTCCCAACAACATCTCAAATTTACACCGAGTGCACAACACTTTACGCACCGCATAACGCTTTACGCAAATTTGAATAACACCGTTACCTTGCTCTCGTACTAGTCTGAGTTGGTGTCAATATTTCGTCGAGATATACGCTATTTCATCAGACGTAGAATAATCTAATGTAACCCAGCGTGTAGTTTCTCTTCTGAACACAAATAATAAAATAGAAATAGTATTCTTCCTATAATGTTATGTGATGTGTCAATGGTAGTTCATAACATTTTCCTTGCATATGCTTTGTTATTTGACGTGGTTTCAATGTGTATTTGTAATAATCTGTTAAAAACTGAAGAAAGAATGTATGTTAAAAATTTGTAATGAAGTTTTTTTTCTTGTTTCCATGCATTCTTAAATGAAAATAAAACACAATAACACAGTTTGGAATCACACTCAGTTTTTCTGAATCTGAATAATAATAAAAATCTTTGGGGTATGTGAGACCCCAGTGTGAAATTAACGTAACAAAAATGTGTGCAGTTGCAGAGTTAAATGGCTTCATATAAATTCATTGCAAAATATTATGTACTGTTGTTTCCCGGAATTCACTGTCCAGCCGCAATTACTTCCAACCCAACACCCTTTATTTTCTGTCGACTGCTTTTCAATCAATCTCGTATATTATTTGCATATTTTCCGTTGAGAACTTCATCGCTTGAAATAATCTTTCTAGATTTTAGGCCGGGCAACTCTTACAAATTTCCATATATTTTATAATACTTTTAAATAAATTACGTTCGCTTATTATCATATAAACATGATTAATGGTATGTCTTCATTTTTACTCTTATAAAAATTATGATATAATATCTACAGCCTATGTTCAATGTTCTTCTGAGTTTCGCCTCCAAGTCACGAGAAGCTCTTACTAATTGAGTGGAAATGACTGTCACGTATACTCCCAAAATTATTTTCACGAATTGAAAAATCAATCAATTGTAGTACCCAACGTGCATCGAGTGTTCATGAAAGAACGATGATAAATCGATGGATTTTGACTAATGGCAACAATTGATTAATTAAAAACCGATTGGAATCCACCCCCGCGTTTCGCCCGCACTTCGCAAGGCGCTAACGAGGCGGAGCGCGCTGGGGCGACATACTCCGTAGGTGCGCAACCTGCAGATCGCCTCTTTGTGCCGCCCGGCCGCGCAATTTAATAACGAATTGCGATACTTTTGACTGGTTGCGTCAGCTGGGCGCGACCATTTCGTCCTTCAACTTTGTTGAATTCGGCCGTGTGCAAAATGCTCACATGAGTGAAAAGCTGTGCGCAAATACTGAATTAAAATTGTTTCTGATAATTGAGGAGTTCATTTTCAAAGTGACGTGTCTCCATTTCCGTTCTAGTTTAAATACGCATCAGTATATTCTATAGACACCTATCCATCGTACTGTAATATTTTTACTTTCTCTCTACTGCTTACGCAGTATACAGAAAGTTATGTAATGCAGAAGGAAAAAAGGTGATTTTCGTCAGAAAAACTCTTATTAAGAGGGCCCTGGCAACCGAGAAGTGAATAAATACAGTTATTTTAATTATTTTAGGGTCACTTTTTTATCTTTGGGAATTGTGAATGGTGTTCTTAGCTACGACATGGACACTGAATTAGAAAATGAAATATGTTTTTGCCTACGAAGCTCAGTGTTCTTGTTACACGCTAGTCTATTTACCAAAATGCTTGAAACGCTACAGATTGGTTATTTTGGTGTAGCTTCATTTAATAATTCTGCAGATGTAACTGTCCAGAAACAATCGAAATGTTTACAAATAATTCCTGTACAGGTCACATAATTCAGAAAAGTTTAATAAATGGAAAGAGCTTGGCAACATTGGTGATAAGTCTTTTTCGAACAGATAGAATCGAGTTCTTTTTCTTGGTAGTTGCGTCTCAGCTGACAGTGGGTAAAGCGATTTAATATCTGACAGTGTGGAAAGCGACTTATTATCTGACAGTGTGGAAAGCGACTTGTATGATATTGCATGTTGTTATATGTTCTTTCAAGAAACTATGTGCTTCCATTAAGTCCGGAGAAGAAATGCCTCCTAGCACTGTAAATAAACCAAATATATTATGTTATATTTGTGGAGTATGAACTCTAAAATCGCAAAAACCGCACCTTAATCTCTGGAAGTAAGTGTTGTGTACTTTATTTCGGGTGTAAGGTAGGTAACCATAGGGCCAGAAACGGGCCTTCCGTATATACACGGTCTTGTGTGTTGCACGTCCGACATGCTGGTTAAAAGGTTCACGACACACGCCCTTTCCTGTTAGATTTGGAGAGAACCAACGAATCACACAACAGACCGTTATTTGACACAAATAGATGGAATCACTTCAAAAACGAAGAAATGTCCTAATTTGCCACCACCTATAAGGCGTGTATGCCACAGCGAAGACCACTGAGTACCACTACCATCTGAGAACGAGACAGTGAATGAAGATGACTGCTACAGTGACGAAGTCAGACGACAGAGGAGGAGATATCCATACTCACCCAACATTTCAAGCCTTTTTGAAACATTCTAAGCCTAATTTTCACTTTTCTTAACACTTATGTTGTTGTATTTTGTATACATAAGGATCTGTTGTTATTAGAGCGTGTCATTTTACATATAATACGTAGGAAGACATACGCTATTACAAAAACCATCATCACATGAAAATTGAGGCCGATACAGAAATTATGAAATTATATCTAGTTTGAGAGGCAAATTATCTCAAAGAAACGGGGTGTGTTTTGTTTGTGTTGCAGAAACAAGTGTTTTTTTTATACCCAGTGATATTATTGCATACCGTATTATTAATTCCAACATTCATTTACCCACAACCGTCTTAATTCTATATTTTTAACTAAAGTTTATGAGTTCTAAATTCCAAATTTAGGCGTCTTAAAACCATTTCTCGCATTCTGTTCTTGTTTGACAGATCAGAACTAAAGAAAATATTTTTATTTTAAATTAAATCTTGATTTTATCGCATTTACCCAATCATCAATTTAATTGGTTTTATATGTATTCCTCGTTTCTTTGTAGAAACATTTCACTATACACTTTCCTTTTTAAAAAGTTTTATTTTATTTGTCGTTTGTTTATAATTGTTTCCTTCAAAATCTCATAAAATATGGAAATTGTTTCTGTAGTTCCATTTCGGCCCACTGCGCGGTGCGCATATCGCCCCAGGCATCACCCCAGCGCCTCTCTGCCGTCGCAACTCCCCTCCCCTACCTCTCCTCCCCTCCCCGCAAACCCTACTTCTCTGCTCCGCTTTCGCCAGCCCTATGTACGCCGTGTGCCCAGTGTTGCCAGATTACGGGTTTTCCCCAAAAATTTAGGGATATTTTTAGTGGATATTTTTGCCTCAAATTTAATTCACATGTTTTGTTGCGGGTTTTCGTTGAGTTTTTTAAATGTTTAATTAAAAAAATATGAATTAGAAAATTACAATACACAAAAACAGTTCCCTATAATTATTGCGTATACTATTTAGTACAATGTACTAAATATTCTTATAGTCGAGGGTTGCTTGCTTAATGATTGTAAAAATTTCGGACTAACTTCGTCAGTATTAAAAAAGTTCAACAACGAAATCATGTACCAGTCTCAAAACACTGACGAGTTGTTGATTTAAAGTCTGAAATATGATTGGATAGCATGTAGTATATTGCGTGCTTTGTTTGATTTGATTCGTTTTTGGTACTTATAAAATTATGTTTATAGAAGATCTTTGATGTTAAGTTACATATAATACGGACCCCTTATTTTAAGAGAGCCTTATATGTTTAAAAATATATTTGAAAAAATTGTAAATCACTGTTGTAATATGTTTATTACTTTTATAATATTTAACAGTTTGGTGATTTAATTCAAATTTAGTGGGTTTTACCACGTCACTAGGGGTAAGTGGTTGGAGGCATCTGGCAACACTGCGTGTGCCCGCTTCCTCCGCAGGGAAAAAGTTCATTTCCCGGCTCTCCAGGTGCGAGCACCCCCTCCCCCCACCGTCAGCCCTCCCCTCCCCTCGCGCTGCCCCCACCCTTCCTCGCCTCGCTCCCCGCAGCCGCAAAAGCCCACAAAGCTCGTCCCGTTGCAGTCCTCGGGCAGCGGGAAACTTTTTTCGTCGTCCGAGTCCGAGGGTGGGGCGACGCTGGTCGGTTTCAATTCGCCTTATCCTGCGCTCGAATCCTTGAGGTGTTAGTTTGATTTCATGCGGATACTCCAGGTAAATTGCAGCAAGTAATCAGTGCGAAATGATTCCTATTTGCTGGTGGACTGGTGATAGGCACGAACATCATTTATTTAGGAAAGTCACTTTACATGGATCTGTTATTACGGCAAACTACTATTTCTAATATGCAGTTTCTTTTGAGCTTTCTGTAATATCCGTCTGCATGAATATGGATTTCACTGCATGTATTCCAAAATAAACTACTTAGTTGAATATCTAAAATTTCGCAGTACGATTTGTGAGCATGCAATTCTGATGACATGAAGTAAGCAGATCGTTTAACAGTAACAAATGCCATTTAATAATAAATGTTACTTGCTGAACACGTGCAGATACTCCGCGCTTTGCAAAATAATTGTTATGAAAGTGAAAAATGCTCCATGGAGAATCCAATTTTGAGCTGCCAGTCACGCAACTGTACATTGCAGCATTAAAGGTCTGGTACTGTGCAAGAGTAACTATACTAATATTACATGGAGATTAACGGGAGAGGAGATTAAACTGCACAGAAAATCGAATACTCCTTTCAATATTATCATGAAGGATTATTTATGTGCTTTCTTTCAATTTATTTTACTTACAATTCGAGTTTCTGCATTTTTGTAGCCACCACCATTATGGAGCGGAAGAACTTAAAATAACTATATCTAAAAAGAACAAAACAGAGTTCAAAAATATATTTTATATAATATTGCTTAAGTAATGTTGTTAGGGTCAAATTTGTACCCCTTAATTTCCTCACATGTTCCCTACCTGACCATCAAATTTCGTCTCAACGCAGAACTAATCTGTACCCTCAAATCTGGTGGCCTAACGGCACAGAAAAATCTGTCTTATACTGGGATTTTCGCAACTGTATCCCTGGCAGGTATCAGCTGTTGACAGTCTCATTCAATCGGGAGCTTGACCATAGTGACGTCGCGAAGGTGACGATCAAGCTCCCGATCGGATGAAACCGTCAGCAGCTGATTACTGCCAGAAGCAGAGTTGCTCAAATTGCAGTATAAGTGTCCATATCGCGTAGTTTTCTAACGTCCAATTGCTATAATGAGTGTTTCATTAATCTTTTATGCCATAACTTGCGAATTTCATTCGTTTCGTCTAATATATGTTAGATGCACGAATGGGAGTTACTCCCTATCCAGCAGTAACATACTTATAGGGTTTAGTATCATAGGTTTCTTATAAATTGTCAAGAACCACCATCTAACCTTAGCGTTTTATGTAGAGAAGTTATGAATTCTTAACCACAAGATGACACAATTTTCAAATGCCTATATCTGCATCGTTATGTATTAATTACATAAATTACAACTAAACTCGAATCATTCATTAAAGATTTCAACAATGTCACAAACTCTTATTTGTAACATATCAATTAGTAAGACAGATATTGAAAAATTATTTTACTTAAACTCTATCAATAATACGAGAAAGTATGTGATGTAAACTTAGAGTTCATTTTCAAAACTGAGGAATAATTAGATTAGGTCTTCGAAATATAGGATTTATGAGAGAATTCGGATTTAAAAAGCATGAAATGCAAAAATTAAATTAAAATGCATGAAATAATAGACTTAATATTGTTAATAATTGTTACTCCAAATATCGTCATATAAGAATGCACAATTGCACAATAACAGTATTCATATATCTGATTTTCTTTCAAGTGTACACTTCATTTCAATTTCATGTAATCCTGTAGCTTTATTCAAGTAAATATTTTTAGTTAAATTTAACGCGCACTTATAAATTATGCGCTGTGTACACAAGTAACGCATTCTTTGCCACATTGTGTAATAGATGTTGGAAATACATAAGAGTATTGGTTTTCAATTGTTTTTCTTTGTAAAAGAGGAAACAAAATAGAACAACGTAGGATAATATAACTTATGCAGTTGAGAGATTTACAACCTCTAATTCAGGATATACTAATAAATTAATTCCAATATATTGTGACCACACTAATGAGAATATTGTGAGTCGGAGCCGATTTTCCTCGGAGCACACACGAGGGAAATTGTATTTTCTAATGAGCCTCAGCCATGGAGCCGCGCATTATACTGGTGCGTAAATCAATTTACATAAACGCATCCTCTAAATTAACGTACACAGCTTCGTCAGTTTAGTTGATGCTGTAAAGGCTCCACAGGCGCACCCTAAATACTCTAATTTGAGTTCATTTACTTCTTGTCTACCAAAATATTCTGCTTGTGATCTCTCGTACGCGAGCGAATTAAAAATCCACTTGTTTACTATCTATACCTATTTTTCTATCGATTCATGGTACTAT
Organism: Gryllus bimaculatus; assembly: GCA_017312745.1. NCBI lineage: Eukaryota > Metazoa > Arthropoda > Insecta > Orthoptera > Gryllidae > Gryllus > Gryllus bimaculatus. The sequence goes on along the minus strand of BOPP01000077.1, from coordinate 4,955,134 downwards.
CTATCACAAAATAAAAATACAATCAATAACTCTATCAATAATAATAATAATAATATGATTTAATGAATAATTCACAAAGCATAATAACGTTTTGGAGCGATAGAAGAGTTCCCTTTCTCTTTGCGAGAAATATTCAATAATGTATAGCGCAAATACAATTTAAAGAGAAAATATATTAACTCTACAAACTATATCGGCCCGGATATTAGTATTAGTGGTAACAAGAAAATCAGACACTTGTCCTGGTGTGCTTTTGGCATAATTCATTTTATGATAAGGTTTTGGGTAAATTAACTTACTGACCGACTCGGAAAGAATATGAAATATTTTTTTTTATTCAGGAATACCTTTAATACACACTACGAGGAAAATTAAGAGATTAAAAAACATAATATAGAGGTGTAGTCACAATATTTTTGCAGTCAAATGCATGTTCTTGCCGATGATATTAAAAACATTACTTAAAAATGTGTTTCAAAACTGAGATACGAAAACGCACACACATGCATTAAGGTATAAAAATAATCCAGAAATTTAAAATTTTGAAAAAAAATGTAACATGGTTCAGATCTCTTGCCTGGTTATAGACAAACACGACCTACCATTTTGTTCCAAAAATAACTCCCTACTATGAAAATAATATACGAAATATATGCACTACCCGTTCAGTTTGAATTTAATTTGAAAATATTTATTTAGACTGTGAATAAAACGTTTTTAATTTATTTCTCGCTTTATAGATGTAGGTTAAAAGCAACTCTTTAAGAACCTGTTTAGGACGTTTTAAGACCAGTTCCTCTCTTCTAGTTACTCTCATTAGTTAGATAACTCATCATTTATAGTGGATCTTATTATTGTGAATTAAAATAATATTAATGTTTATTTTAACGCATCTACCCTCGTGACTCAGAGTCAAAATTTCCAGACATATTTTTTTGCATTTCCCTCATAAAGTTCTTTTCTCATTTTTTCTTTTTGTGAGAATAGTTGTATTTTTTTCTGATTTCCAAAATTGTAACTGCCAGCCTGGGTAGGCTGGTGCGAATCAGGTCCATGTAAGTGGAACAAATTGAATGCGCGCCGTTATAGAAGAAGGACGAGTCATGGAAAGTACACAACAGAGCGATGCCCATCGAGGATGTGGGCTGGCCTTGTCAAGAGCAGACTGGGGAAAAGAGGAGAAGTTAGGGGAAGCGAGTGGAAGTAACGGTACGGTCGCCCTCATTTTGCGTCTTGACTGCTGCTTGAGAAAGCTCTTTTGAATGTGCGTGAAAACAATAAACGTTGCAAACGGTGAATTGGAAGTACCATAAGGCTTGGAAAATGCGGGAAAACGGTCAATTAAAGGTAATTAATCGTAAATATACATTATAGTATCTTCTTTAATATGCAAATGCAGGTTTAGGGAGAATATGCGTGAATATAACATGAGTAAATGACGTGCTTAAACACTTTATTTTTGTAACATACAAGTATTGAAGGGTTGATATAGTGTAAGAAGATAGTGTTAATTATTTAACTTAGTGATTCTTGAATTGTTAGAGTTTATTTCTGTGTGTGTTTTATATTATTGTATATTTTCTTGTTTCTGAATACAAATTACTATTCACGAATTTCCAGTGTTCAAAAATAGCAAGAGTAAATATTCCTCTCGCCGCGAGTCCATGAAATATTTCTGTAGTTTCTACGATAGTAGGAGTGGAGAACAATCGAGATAAAAAGTTGGGTATAACTTTTCCTTCATAACCAATTGCTTGTGCTTAGTGAGGGAAGTATTACATTTGATGCGCCACACCCTAGCAGTATAAAAACTTAGTGGTTGCAGTGGTATCATATTTCGGATCTTTGATGACCGTGAATGTTTAAATACTATTTCTACAACTCGTGTCTTTCTTTACAAAAAAAACGTACGTTGTGCAAATAATGAAATTATTTAAATCTGTAATGTTTAATTCATGATAATAACCTTCTCTGATGTGCCCATATTTATTTGCGATCCAACTTGTATTTATGCATTTCGTCGGTTGTGTACCAAATACAAATCCAGTTATAGTGTTTCGCGTTCTCTTTTTGGTACGATTCGAATTGCCACATATTCATTATTAGGTCAATTATCCCCCATTTCACGCATTCCCCCATTTCACGCCCCCTTTTGTTTCTCCCTTTCCCCATGTATCCGCCTTTTTTTGTCTTTCTGACTCCCCCTCCATCCCACCGACGCACCGTCAACCTCCCCGATGGTCAGAGTCTAGGCCATCCGCCGGTGCACCCACTGGCGCGTCCCCTAATTCGCCAAGTGCTTTCTCATCGCCCCCCTCTTCTTTCGCCTCCCCTCCTCTCCCTTCCCCTCCCTCGCGCACTGCCCCGCGCCCGCCGGCGCCGGACCCCGAGCAGCGCCGCGGGCAGCGCGTTATCAAAGCCTAGACAATCGCGTTACGCGCGGCGCAGTGCGGCAAACGCCCTGGAAATAATGCGGCCCCGCTCCATTATCGTCGGTCGCGTCACCAGCGCCCTCTGCCCCGAGCCCTCTCCCTCTCTCCTCTCGCCTCTCCTCCCTGCCCTTCCCCTTTCGCGTGATCAGACTATCCCTCTTCCCGTCCCACGGTTGTAATTGCTATAAGAGTAGAAGGTGCAATTGCAATTAAATGTGTATGTCTTATGAGCGCAAGTGGACTGTCTAGGTAAGGGCAACCCTTAAGAATCGGGACCTATTTCTACATCGAATTTAGCCTTAGTGGTAACGCAAAAAAGTGGAAAAATAAATTGTTAGAATATCGTCTTCCCACTTAATGCGGAGTCGCTTCGTTTTCACTCTGTCTTCCATACATTTCTCTCCTTTTTTCCTCATCCTGCCCTTCCCCCTTCGGAATATCCGACCTCCCCTCTTCCCGTCTCACAGTTGTAATTGCTATAAGAGTAAAATGAGCAATTGCAATTAAATGTGTACGTCTTATGAGTGTAAGTGGACCAAGTGCCGAGATAGGAGTAGCGTTTAAGAACCAGGACCTATTCCGATAAGGGAATCTAGTGGTAATGCAAAGAAAGTGGGAAAATACATCGTTAAAATATTCTCATCCCTCGTAATGCGGACACGCTCCCTTTTCGTTCTCTACTTTTATCCTACAATCTTCGTTCCTTGACGCATGGTTAATTTTTCTATCATCTCCACAGTGTGGCAGGTTCTGTTTTCATTCTGTTTCTTCTTCTTTTTAAGTTTTATATACTTTGTTGTGAAGTTTCCCACCTCCTCTTCAAAAATGTCCATCAATATAGGAGTAGATTTACTATTTTCTGCCACTCCATCCTTTTTTCCAAAGTGTCTAATCATCTTTCCATCGTCTATTTTTCATTTTCAGTATGTTACTTAAAATGTTTGGTTTCTGTACTTCACCCACCATTATTCTCGCCACTTTTAAATTCTTTCTGTTCTCAGTTTCTCTTCACATTTTCTTGATATTCATCATTTTGCCTCTCTTGTTTCTCACTTCTTGTTTCAACGTCACGAGCCCGTGACATTTCTTCCTTATAGTTTTCAAAATGAAACCAAACGATTTTGATGTGGAAAGCAAATGTAGTTCGGTCGCGACCTGTAGACGTTCTTTTTTAGAGCATCATTCCTCTAGTTTTTTTCTATCATCTATCTTACTCCAGTGAGCTCCATCTTCCTCCTCTTCTGCTTCTCATACCTTTCTCATCCTCTTGCGTCCAAATCCCCTTTTTTACATCCCGCCACTCCACTTTTCGTTATGTTTTCAGTCTTGTTCTCATCTTCTGTTCCTCTTTCTAATTCTCATGATTTCCCCTACTTCTCCGCTCATCCACGCGGCCCCACTCACCCTTCCGAGAGGCCAGCGCGCGTCTAAATTCCATCAGCGAAACAAAGTCGGCGCGGTACCTTTAATCACCGTTTCCGGCTAAGCGTGTTTTACGAGGCAAATTGTCCGCTAATGAGGCGGCACGCGACCGCAAACATGGCGGCGGGCGTGCGTCCATCGAAGCTTGCCTGCGTTTGACCCGACGCGCCGAGCCGCAATTTCAAATGCCATTTTTTGGTAAATCCGATTAAAATGCTTGCAATTTGTTTCGTATGAAATAATCCCGCAGAGATAATTTATTAATGCCCGCTCGCATCGGCGGCGGAGTTGCAAATGCGCGCTTGGTGGGAGGGGGAGGGGGTGGCCAAGAGAGGGGGGAGGGACTGGTTTGCAAATGGGGCGTACGGACCGAGCAGCTGATGAAAAGAAACGTGCCACAGGGAGCGGAGGATTTGGGCCCACGCAGTCTGTTTGCGGAGCAGAGAGCTTTTTTGTAATTTGCTAGGGATAAAAAGATCGACCTTTTGATATTTTGCGTCTGTGAATAAATAATGAGTAACTGGTTCTTGTGAAATATTTATTTACAACGGCGCATGTGGAAAGTATGAATACTCGTATAGTTGGAGTTTCATTTTTCGTTCTGGAGGTAGATACATGTAAACAACAGAAAGTGTATAACAAAGCATCTGATACGTTTGGGAAAATTAGATATCTCGTTTTTCTCTTTCGAAATGTCAATAAAGGCATTAAATTGCTACGTAAGCGCATAATGTTGGGAATGGTTATCAGTGAATAAAAAATGGAAAGATAAATACTATTTTAGAAGTGGCGAAATGGGAGCTTCAATGCGTTGATCTTTCGATACACCACGTAGTATTTGTAAGACAAAGTACGTTTAGTGAATAAGATAATGTCTTTATTACTTCATTTTGTTATGGAGAGAAATTTTATGTAGTACCATATCGATGAATATACATATTGCTTTAAAATAAACCTCTTAAGTTTCACACTCGCTTCACGAACTATCTAAGCATGTCATGCGTGTGGGTGTCAGCTGTGATCAGCTGAAACCAGATTCAACAAACTTAAATTCTTTAAATGATAACGTCTGTATGATTGTAAATGTTTGTCATGAGTAACACAGGAGATTTGAAGAAAGCCTTTTGAATTATAATAGGCTTCTATGAAATAAAAAAATAGTTTTGTCAACAAGAGTACTTGTTTGCTGCACAAGTGTTGAAAATATGCGAGATAAATTTTTGCCGAGATAATGCTATCATTTGCATTTACTGAATGAAAATCAAAAAATATTACATTTGGATATTTTCAGGGTCTCTTCATTGGAAATTATCGTAAACAAGATCAATGTTCTTAGATTGGGCTACTGAACCATTGAAGAGATAAAATAAAAGAACTAACAAAATATGTATTTTCTGATCAATAAAATGAAAATATCAAACGATATTGAAAGGAAATTTCTGAACGATATAAATGAATATTTTAACAATAGAGATTATCACTTCATTTTTATAAAGTCATGTGTTCACATTATAATGAGTAGAAATACAATACGTTCCGTTCATAATTAAATATAAATTTACGTGCGTGTTCCAATTTCACACTATTAAAAAATTTAAGAGTATAAACATATTTTGAAGAGAAATTTAAAACAGCCAATTTCGAGCACACTGTAAATAGAATTATGAAATACATTAATATAAACCGTTAATTTTAATATTCATGTCTATGAATTGATAAAAACAAAAATGCTTTCTCTCTTTCATTTCCTGAAAAAAACATTATTACTTTTATACTTGGAAGTAGGGGTAAACTTGAAGGTCTAAATACCAAGAGCATTATCTTAATCTTCTTACTATTCCATTACATGTGATCGCCATAGTGAACTACAAAATAGTATTAGATGTAAATATTCCATTTGGTTCATGGAATATTTACGATATTTTTGATTTACAAGAAAATTCAAAATTTGTTCATGTTAAATAATTCGGAATAGAGTTAGTTGATTAAAAAAAGCATTTATTACTTATTGAGAAGCTGAGTGTTTTACATATTTCAATAATCCAAGGAAAGATATCGAATCGTGTGCTGTGATATTTTATGGTCGAAATAGCTAACGATGAATCTTTAACTTCTCTTATTTTGAAATAACTAATGAAGTATTTCACATAGCGTAAAAAATCTTTAAATATATTTTCCTCTTGTAATTGAAATTCACAATCGAGTTAAAACCACATTGAAAATATAATTTCCAGCTATTAAAGCTGCTCGGTACATCAAATACCTGCACTTTGGAGATAATGATTGGTTGATTGATTGATTAGGGATTTCGGGTGCGTGAAAGGCTATAGTCAATAGTCCCGTAAAAGTAGTGCATGGCTTTTTATCTAGACGGCTAGACCCACCGCTGACCCGTCGGCTTGCAGGGGTTTTCCCCAACCAGGTATCTCCCACCCGTCGGGCACCCATCCAGCCAGGACGACCTCTCAGGGCCCTTCCGGTCTCTCGGCATGTGTGTGCGTGCCGTATGTTGGTGTAAGTGTAAGTGTGCGTACGTGAGAGGGTGAGGACAGGGCAAGAAAGCCACAAGAAAAATCGCACGTGGCCCATTTGTTAGGGCCTCTACTCCAGCATTCACCTGGTGTATATCGAAGAAAAAATGGGAAACTCCGGATCAGACAAAATTTATTTATTTTATAGAGTCTACAAAATACTTTAAGGACATAGGCCTGATGCTTCAGAAGTGTGAAAAATTGTCTTTGACATTCACACAAAATGAAATTGTGTATAGTCTTTTACTTTACAGTGAAAATTTTCGCAAAATTACAAAATATTATTGAAATAAGAATTACCTGCACAATCTACACACATTTTTTTTTTTTGATAAATAAATGAGATATTGTCAGGTATCAATATTTTAATTCAACTAATGATCATTTCGATCGCGTAGCGATCATCCTCAGAGCTTAAATTCTCAGAATTAAAATATTGATACCTGACAATATCTCTATTTATTTATCAAAATAAAAAAAAGGTATCTACTTAACAAACAATCCAATTAACTACACACAATTTTTTTGCAGAATAACAATGGATTGCAGAGATTAATTTAGTTTTTGCACACAAAAAATGAAATTCACTTAGTACAAATTATGAAACGCATAAAATGGAAATAGTGCAAATTATAAAGGATTATACAAATTAGACTCAATTACATAGTAAACACATGAATCGCGTAAACTCTCGCTGAATGTGAATGAAATAAGCTTCACTTCATCTTTTTAGTCTATCTCCTAATTGATCTGTATCCTAAACCGACACTTAAAATTACGAAGAAAAAAAACTTAATACTTAAGTATGGTAACATAAAGGTGCAAGCACCATTTCTCGACATCAAGTAGGCCTCGCATAGGTTGGAGATCAAGAAATCATTACTAGTTAAAATTCACGTATTTAAGACGACAAAAGAATTGAAGCCTCTAAACTAATTAATTTTCCGTTGAGACGTTCATCCTGCTCTGCGAGCGCCTTTGGCTCCTCATTGGCCCAGTGCGCAGCGCAGGGCGATGCGGTGCCGCCGCAAGGGCGAAAAGAAGTGTCAAAGCGCGCAGCGCTGGAAGCGCGGGGAGGGGGTAGGGCGCAGATATGCGCTCGCCGTTTGTTTTGATCACCCCACCGCGGTGGCCAGGGCGGGGGCGGG
>BOPP01000077.1:4934069-4945899 GCA_017312745.1 Gryllus bimaculatus | reverse complement strand
AGGGTCAACGTGGGGGGGGGAGGCGGTCGACGGCGGTGAGAATCAACGGGGTCTGCGAAGGGGGGTGTGGGTGGGAGGAGTTTGGGGATATGGGCAAAGGGCGGGATTGAGAGTAGATGGAGTAAAAGTGAAACTGTGGCGTCGCAGCCGACTCGCTCCGAGGAAATAATTTCGTGACTCTGGAAACGGAAGTTAACACCATGAGAAGGAGTTTTTTTTAAAGTAAGACGACATTTGGAGGAAGGAAGGGCTTTGAGTACACTGGTATTGAAATATTTGTATTTAGAATTCAAAATCTGGGAAATAGTGAGGGCATTATTAAAGAATGTTAAATATAAGTATTTTTCCAATTATTTATTTTTCGAACATTACTGGAAATAATAATTATTACTTTTGTGAAAACAGAAGGCTAAAGTACATGCTAATTCGCGGTCAATTACATATACATACAGTGCACTATATTTACCGGAATTTTCAATTTTATTTTGATGTTTTGGTTTCGATTTTACTTTACTATATTAATTAATTATATTAATTTTATTTAATGGTTCGGTTTTTATTGTTATTTGACACTGATAAAATATTGAACGAAAATTCTGAGGAACAGATTACAGTAATCGACCACCGTACAGAATTCACAAAAATCCGACATACTTCACAACGTTAACGAAAATCTATATATTTTAGTGTTTGTCCTGATGTCTAAATATTGTTTTTCACACTGAACATGAATGTTTGTTTAATAATGCATTCCAATCATTTTGTATTTCCTACTAATTAGGAAAGGAACCAAGGAAAATACGATCATGCTCAAGAAAATACTCTATTCTTAACAATTAGCAGATTATTCATCCTGTGTGTCACTGTCAGCTGGAATTTTCACAAATATCTGAATGGGAATGCAAAGCAAATTCGGAATAAAATTAGTCTGCCATTATTAGTAAAATTCCATTTATCTGCCTTCGGATTTGTGTAACAACTTCTATGCTCATCAGTTCCGCAAGGCAGTGGATTTTATATCGCTTCAAGTGATTGTACTCCTGCCTCGCTAGAACGTGAGATTTTGGCATATTAACACTTTGACTTGCTGGGGTTTTTCCCCCAGATATCTCCACCAGCGAGGTATTGCTCCAACCAGGACAAGCTGAATCTCCTATTTGGTATCCGATGTATGATAGTGTAGTGCATGTAAGTGTAAGTGTGGGTAAGTAAGGGGTAAGGATAGGACGAGGAACAGGAAGGCAAAATCGCGCGCCGTTCTTTGCCCGTTTGTTTGGGTAGTGTACAGACGTGAAAATTTCGCAAATTGTTCATCACGTTCTTCCTTTTGCCTTCCTTCCACCGAAAGGTATGTTTACTACACCGAACCGCGACACATACAGGTTCGAATTGCTCTAAAAGGCGAAAATAGAACAAATATAGGACAGTTAGAAACGTTGCCACAAACGTTTTATCTGAAAATACTGTTATTTTGAGGTAAGTGTTCTAATACATACTATCTGGCTTTTTATTACAAGTGATACGCGGCGAAATGTTAAATTAAAATAATTTATAGTTGCCAGCCAACTGCAAAGGTAGTTTGAGCCATAAGAGTAGTGAATGTTTTTTCGCGGTAGTTGGCGATACTGGAAAGGTGACAATCGCTACCGGTGACGTCGGCTTGTCTGGTTTTCCCAAACGAGGTTTCTCTCAACCGCGTGGCACTGCCCCAGCCAGGACAAGCTTCAAACTCCCAACTGCTCTCCTGCGTGTCCCGAACAGTGGAGTCAGGGCCGGATTTAAGTAGTGCAAATATCAAATAAATTATTGAAAAATATAACTCATTTTGAAATTCTCCCAACCAAAATATTAATTAAAAAAAGTAAATAATACTATATATTCTAAATTTAACAAAATAATTAACATATGCTTCCGCTTAGAACAATGAATCCAAATACCACTAAAATAACAAAACATTACCACTACTAAACAAAAAAATGCAAACATTAAGTTTTAATAGTTTAATATAAAACATTGGTCTTGTAAAACAAAATAAAAAACATCTTTTAAAACTTCAGAGAAAGATAAATTCATCTATCACCAATCCCCAAAACTAGTATTTTAATTAAACTATTCTCTGATATTTATATACTTACATTTACTATAATAATATTAATAATCAACACCTTTTTCATTATAATAAATCACCCTCTAGCTATTACCCTACTTATTATTATCCAAACAATAATAATTTGTATTACAACAGGATCAATCTCCTACTTATTTTGATTCTCCCACATCCTATTCTTAATCTTCTTAGGAGGTATACTAGTATTATTTATCTATATTACAAGATTAGCATCAAATGAAATATTTCAATTACCTGCTAAAACCATAATTATTAATTTCGTAATATCTATCATTACTGTCCTAATTATAAATTATATATATATATATATATATATATATATATATATATATATATATATATATATAATCATATATTATCATTTCATATATATAAAAATGACTCCTTCATAAATAAAATTATTAATATTACAAGCACCAAATTGCTTTACCCCAAGCACAAAATTGTGTTGCCCCCGCCCCCGAAAAAATAGCTCCATCTTTATTAAATAAAAAATGTATTATAGTACAACTACTTTCTGTACAGATACAAATGAAAACTGATAATTTTGTATAGAAATTTTTACTTGTGTTACATTTTTTTACATTAAATACATTTTACATAAAATTACATACAGTTAATATTAGACTAATTTAACATGTAATAAATATTTTTTTAATGTTTTGAAATTGTACATTTTGTTACACAGTAGACTACTTGATTAACAATTATTTCACAGACAAAAAATATGGTACGCGTATTTTTTCGAAACGCGGGGCCCCTGGTGAATGCGGGCCCCCAAGCAACTGCTTGTTTTGCTTGTAGGTAAATCCGGCCCTGAGTGTAGTGCATGTGTAAGTGTGTGTGAGCAAGGGATGAGGATATCACAAGAAAGAGGAAGGTAAAATTGTGCGTGGCCCGTTGGTTAGTGTACTACTCAGAGATTTGCCTGGTGCTAATTGAAGGAGCTATTTGAAATTCCAAATCAGAGCAGCGGGCTGCCAGAATTCTCCTCCAGTCAGAGGTTGAATTCGACCCAGCTAGTATGTAGCTCATGTCAAAAATCCAGCTACCATCCAGAATCGAACCCTAGTACCTCCCGGTCTCCAGAACCACAGGAACTTCAATTGGCACCGTGAGACAGTCGATGACTTGCAGTTATCTTTTTGCCTATTGACGTGCTTGCGTGGAAACGGCTGGAAATGCTGCGCGCTGATCCGGTGTCGTTTTGGCCCACTGCGCTGGGCGACCGTAAAAGTGACTTTTATGCACCGGCGCCGCCCCGGAAGTGAAACGGGCCGCTTCCTGCTGCGCTGCATCTGCACGGCGGCTCGAAGGCATTCGACGGCACCTAAGTTATCGTTTCCAGGAGGCCGACGAAAGGTATATCTATGTTATGCATAGATATGACCCTGTTTATTTTATGCAGCTCAAAATTGAATTGAAGCCTTATTTTACGTGGCAGGACTCGGGCCATCAGGGCCTCTCTTCCGTCTGGCCACGCAAATTTCGCTACGCTCCTTTCGCCAATTAGCGTAGAAAGGAGGCATTTTTGGGCGACGAAAAAGGCGATTTGAATTGAGCTCAGAGGCATCATTTAGGCTTGAGGATGTTTTAGATGCAAGTAAAATCTACTAACATGGGTCAGCCGGCTTTACTTCCCCTCCGAAGGAAGGCGTACGAAGGATTTTTCGCCCTTAAAAATCCACGGCTTCGAACCCGTCAACTTGGGTACAACAGTCCGGTACGCTAACCGTTACACCATCGCCGCGCGCAAATTCACTACGTTATGGCGCCTCATACTCGGCAAATCGAGGTTCTTCGTTCGGTTTGGTTTTGTAGTTACATTTAGAATCCCTGTTAGCTTCACGCGGTTAACCAGCTGATATGGCTCAGAGCAAAGATGTTTCCTCTATGAAGACCTAAGTTTCGAATTTAGCGACCCAATTTTCGACACATGCTACTCCTAGATAGCTAATTCTAATTCAGATGCAGTCTGAAATAGAATTCTATTGGCCGGATACTCTGATAGGTAGTTTTTCGTGATTTTGTAGTTTCTTCCAGCAGTATAACGGATGAATGCTGGGGCAGTGTTATAACAAAGGGGCCGCTGATCGCGCGCAATCTTTCCTTTCTCATCTGTATCCCCGCTTCTCCCCGTACACACACACACACAACTGTACGAACACTTACATGCACTACAGTAACTCATATGTTGTGAGATCAGTCGGGAGCTTAGTTTGTCCAGCAGAGGCACTATTTTCGACACTGGAAGAAAATGTTTGTGTAGTTTCTCCAATCAATACCAGGCAAATGCCGAAGTAGTTCCCTCGTACAAACAACTCAAGGACCGTGCGATCTTTCCTTCACCTTCCTTGTCCTTTCCTCACCCCTTACTTAAACACTCGCATGCATCACACTACCACACATGTCGGGAGCTTAGAGCTAGTTCCGGCTGGGGTGGTGCCGCGTTGGAGGGAGATAACTGGTGAGGGAAACCTCCTGCTAGCCGACGTGTAGCCTGATGTCGCCATCCAGCGGGGAAGATCACCGCCATCGCCAGCGATGTAAAAACCATGTAGCGCACTTACGGGCACTAAAGACCTTTTTGCAGTTGACGCGCCCGGAAAGATCAATCAATCAATCAATCAATCAATCAATGAATCAAACCACAAAGACCGACAGAAAAGAATTTACTTTTTGACCTTTATCCCCCAATCCTGTCCACTGTCTGCTGGGGAGGTACCTGAAGGAGGAAATTGCCTTCAAGGCCACGTGAATATCACGTTCCTCTCTGGAATCTCACTGTTCCAGTGAGGGATGGTCACCGCAATCTCACGGAATAAAAGCATGCTCTACACTTACGGAACTAATGAGCATGGTAGTTGAAGCTCCCAGAAATACGAAGTAATCGATCAAACAATTATAAATTAAATTCACGACAAATGTAGTTAGATGTTGTGTTAATATTTCAACAAAATTATTTTTGTCATTAGCGAGAAAATGCGGGTTTTATTGCAACCTCCGCTATAATTCAAACTATCTTGAACTCTATTATTGAATGCTTTTCTTCAGTGGAATGCTAATACCTTTCCTCCATTAGTTAATATTTACTAGTTAAAAATTCAACGAGCTCTAGAGGCGCATAACATCTAAAAAGAAATGGGTGGTTAAGTATCGGTTAGTTCATAGGTAGAGAAGTATGCTAGTGGAAAAAAGACATCTCATGAGGTAGAATTTTCAACTTTTCAATAACTAGCGTATTATTGGATTTCATTTAAATTTCCGACGCACATTTTCTATCTCATTGGTATTTTGGGGCCGGAAGTCCGCTGAGCACAGGTTCATCCAATTCAACGGCAGATTTCGCACGGGCGTCGAAGCCTGCCCATGTGTGCATGCGTTAGCGAGAATTAGAGTAGGATGAGAGGTTTGGAAGAGAGAGGAACGTTGTCTCTACCCTCCTTCCTCTCTTTATCTCGTCTTCCTCCCTTTCTATTCTTTACTCTGTCGCCTTGCTCGTAGAGTTACGAATACGAAATGTTTACTAGTGACAACATTTTTAATAGTTTTGTGTGATTTCATTAATTGAGTACAGGTACATTCGTCATTAAGAGAGAAAAACTATATTGCCATTGTAGTGAATAATTTTGTCTTATCTTCTGGCATTCTAATGTTAAGTTAATAATAGAATGTTTTTCTTGTTATTCTTATCTTGATTTTCTTGTTTTTGTTATCTTTACAAGGATACATTATGTAACTAGTATTAACATTACTATAATATAAACAACCATTTCTATAGCTCTCAAGTTACAAATCACCAAGTAACTACTTCACATACGACGGAACCAATAAACCTCGTGGTTGGACTCGAGTGACTCTCAACACAAGTTATTTCTGCCATTCCTCCTCTGTTCTTGCCCTTCTTTCCTTCTGACCATATTGCCATCTATTTTTCCTTCTCGCACCATCTTTCATGGCAAATGACCTTCCTTGCCTTCCCCTTCTCTTTACGCACGCTCCATCGCCATCTTTCACTTCCATTACTTCTTTTCACTTCCTTTTTTTTTAAGTTCTCTGCTTGCTACCCGTCTTCATTGATTCTTCCTCTTCCCCTTTCCTGCCTGACCTCCCCTTCCTCCTGCGCGACATGGTCGTGCACGTAGCATAGAAGGTCAGCCGCCGAACCCAACAGACATATCCCAAGGCCGTGACATCACCCCCCCCCTCGTGATCCACTCCAACCGGCTGTCGCCCTTCGCAGAAGTCCTGAATTATCGAGGGGGTGGGGTGGTCGAAGCCCAGTTTCACGTGGACATCGTCAGTCGATTCTTTGAAGTGTTGGCAGATTTCCCGACGGCAAACATGCGCGAGAGGTGGTGGCCCAAATGATGGGGCATTTTGGATTTGCGGCGCGTGCTGCCTTTGTAGAGGAGTCGTAGCCAAGCTTTTGGCTGTTTTTTATTTATGAGGCAGCATTGAGCTAAGCCCTTAGGAGAAGCAAATCTACATGGTTTTTGAGTTTGTACAAGGACACGCATATCTGTTAGAAATAAATTCCCATAGATAAAAATTGTCTTCAACATAATGTTAAGAGTGAAATAGCAGCTTCCTAAAAATCATTTGACCGTTCCTAATTTAAAGAAAAATATTTTTTTCATCAATTTTTTATTTACTACGCTTACATCACATATTTTTTAAATAAATGTTCTAGTTTATTTAATGATAAATAATTTTTATTTTTGTGTTTCAACCGGATGCTACAGCTGTTTCATTAACGCATTCTTCGACAATTAATGGAACACAATTGTCTGGACAATGTTCTCTCGAACGAAAAAAAACCTTGAACAAAAATTATCAATAAATGCCATGAATAAGGACATTTTCCATAATAATATAAATGATTTGTATGCAATTTGCCTCATTTTCATTAAATTTTGTAGTAATTGTACTGTACACATCTCAAATAGTTTCAGTGCATATTACATGATTTACATAATATATTACATAATTTATACGCATGTACTATAATTATTTTCTTAACTATACTGTAGTAGAGAGGAATAGTACAGGAATCACCGCAACCATCTAGAAGTTTTTGCCGTAAAATCAGAGTTGTAGGTTGTTTTGAAGTGTTACATTGCAAACACGTCAACATATTTTTGAGAAAATTAACTGTTTAAATAAACCGTACTTGCTTAACTGAGCCTATTTTAATTCGAATATTTTCTAACGTTAATGAAAAATTATTATATGTGACAAATTACTCTAAATACCATAACTAATTTCCAGTTGTATTGGACGCCATAGTGAATTACCTGCAGCGTTTAATATACATTTTTATAAATTCCGTGGTAGTAACAAATATTTAGTGTTATGTCTATAATGTGAGAAAAGAAATAATCGTCCACAAGTATTATAATAATTTAATTAATTATTACATTCCCAGAGTTAACTCAGGGACATTCTACATAACTTTTTATTTTCTTATGCTTCGATTACTTTGCATTGCAAGTAAGTAGCAGCTATAAACTTCATTATTTATTTTTCAAATATCAGCGCAAGGATGTGTGTACATAAAATTTCCTCAGTTTACTCAATTTCAAATACATTACAATAAAATAATCTCTCTTCACGGAGCCTATACTCTTTCTTTACCTTTACCGCAATCATTATACGGGAAATTAAAACTCTCCACCCAAGACCAGCTTTCCATTTTTGTGACTTTTCTACTAAATCGTGAAGTTTAATTCGGGTTCCGGATCTCTTCAAGAGCTAAGGCCGCTGACGTCAATAAATCACGGTCTGAGATGATGGCGATAATGATGAAATGACGGATGTCGAAGGAATGATGGAATGAGAGGTAAGAGAAACGAAGTATTTCAAGAAAGACGACAGAAGTCACAGAATCTGCATGGATTGATGAGGGAACAAGTCAGGGCTTTAACAGTAATTGTAATAATTAAAATCGTATTGAAAACATCTTCATGTCCAGCTATTAATGCATCTCGGTACCCCAAATAGCTACTCTTTGGAGGTAGTGGGTGATTGATTAGGTATTCCGGACGTATAAACTAGTAAGGTCATTAGTCTCGTAATAGTAGCGCAGGTTTTTATCGCGAGATCTACCAACGATATTTCCCTTCTGAATTGCGAGATCTGGTACCGACCTATTGTCAGGTAACGGGATATTTCTTCAACCAGGTATATCTCATCAGCGGGGCACCGCCCCAGCCGGGACAGCTCTAACCTACCGACCAATCTCCCGACATGTCTGGTAATGTAGTGCATGTATATAAGGGTGTGTCAGGAGTCAGGATAGGACAAGGAAAAGAGAGGAAAGATCGCTCGATGCCGAAGGCCCGTTTGTTAGAGTTTGGCGTCTGTTTCTGATTGGTGAAAACACGGAAAACTACCTATTAAAGCAGCCGGAATTCTCCGGTAGTCTGTCATTGAACTTGACCTAGCTATGTAGCTTGTGTCGAAAAACCTTCGGGAGTCAGACATAGGACATCCCGGTAAGAGGCACTGTAGTAACATGAGTCGATGCCCTGAGCCACCTCTGCCGGTGTACGTCCCTTTATATCACGGTCCCTATTCCGCTATCGGAACACTTTTGGACTCATTGAAAATAGACTATTAAGGGTAATCCGATGCATCAACCGGCTGTGTTTCTCACAGCCAGCATTGACGCTTTCCCTGCAGCAATTCTGATTGGAAGGTTCTAGGGTTCGATTCCCGACTGTGGTGGATTTTCGGCAGAAGGTAAATAGCTGGGTCGAATTGGCTGAAAATTCCAGCGACCGGCTGCTCTGATCACTTTTCAGTGGCATCCCCAATACCAGCAGAATTCTATTACTCAACCCTTACAAATGAGCTAAGGAATAGGTGATTGTCCTTTCGTCATCCTTAACCTAATCTCTCTCCCCCAACATTCATTTGCTTGCACTACACAATCACGTTTGTCGGGAGCATAGATCTTGTCTCGGCCGGGGCGGTGCCCTGCTGGGGGAGATACCTGGAATGGACTTCCTCGTCGATATGTATGTCAGCACCCGATCTCACCATTCTGCGAGAGAGGAACACCACATCTCTCGCAATAAAACATTTACCTCATTAACGAGACCAATGAAAACATAGTTCAAGTGCCTGGAAACGATCAACTCAATTCACACTCACACACACACACACATATGCAGGTGAGTAATTTCAGGTAAAAAACACACGTTTCTGATATTTGCAATAAACCATTCCTTGATCGTTTTTGCCTCATAATCCCATAGTTTTTGTAAATTTTCAATATCATTGCAACCTGTATATTAGAAGATTTCCTTAACCAAATTTGTTTGTATTATAATTGTAGAAACATTAGAAGTGAGCCGTCTATGCATATGAAAAGCCTATTAAGAATACTGATCTATGTATGCTCCGTAATTTTTGTTTTAAAAAACTGCAATTTAAGCGCATTTCTAAGAATTGAAATGTTGTACACTTAGAAAGTCATTACAGTCATTTGAAGTAACGGGTTCAATGCAGTCGTGGTGCGCGATTATCAGATAATATTCTAAATGTCTAAAACCGGGCGCGATCCCTAGGTCGAGTGCGGTGTAGAGATGTACACATCAATTCCGTGAATTTTGTCCCCAAGATTGTTTTTAATGCCAATACTATCCTCAGAGCTTCAACTCATTATAAACAAACCTTTGGACGTCACAGAAATAGAGAAATTGTTAAGAAACCCTGTGCTGAAATGAAGGAATTCTCTACAAAATGGCATTAGAAACTTTTGTTCATTCAATTGCTGAGAAAACGGTGAGGAATTATTTTAGATCTGAAATGACTAATACGTATTAATTCCTTCTCCTTTGGGCTATTAAATTAGATTCTATAATTTGTAATGCAATTTGAATTCCATACATACAGAAAACTCCCTAAAAATGGTAGCGTTATGTAAAAAGTAAAAGAAAAAATGGAAAATTACAATTAAAGTTCGAAGTTTACAATTACAATCTTTGCAGTTAGATATGAAATATTCGCCGTGGCAATGCAAATAAAATGGGTAAACAGTACATTGAAAAAAATGGTAGGTCTGTTGGAGCGTTGCATCCCATTTTCAGTTACCATTGAAACAATTCTGCAAATCTAGAATGTTCTTTGTTTGCAGAAGACCATTTTTCGTTTTCATTGGAGCACACACCTCACACAAACCTCCTCTTTAAGGTGAATCAATTTTTATATTTTGGTACATCTGGAATTCTCATTTTTTAATAAACGTTTCCAGAAACATTGTTGTCTTGATCGGAAGTTCACATCAACACAAAAACCTGTTGCTTTTTAATTCTTTCCATATCAAAAAGGAAATATTGTTACGGGCTATGTTTTCTTTTGATATTTTCTTGTTGTTTCGAAAGCCATACACATTTCATGTTGTTTCGCTTATGTTGACTTTATGACAGTATTTTTTTCCATTAGATGTTTCAAAAAATAGATGATCGCTTTGTCTTAAATAATATGCATCAAACTAGGCTCGTCTGTGTATTTGCCGAGTAGATGAATGTGAAAGTAAAAATAAATGTTAATAAGAGATATTCACATTCCTAAAAGATGATCGTGAATTAAATGTGAATGTGTATTTCTTTCAGACTACGTAAAAAAGAGATCATTAAAACATTCATAAATGTAAATATTTGAAAGAAATATTCATTTTTGTGTATTAGCAAGGGATGTATTTGTCTATCATACAAACAAATAGTTCAGTTCTGTAATTTTGTAACCACTAGCAACCGTTAGGACTTCCACAAAGCCCCTAAGCGTCCGATGTACGAAACCCTGCCGAGTGCGGCAGCTTATCGTGGAGCAGAGGCATTTCATCGTTCTGAGAAGGTTCTCGCGCTGCCTGCCGGGGGCTCCACCGCGCGCAGATGAGGGGGCGGCGCTCCGGAGCCGCTTATCCGCGGGAGGCAGGGGATTTGGGTGGCGAGGGGGGCCAAGGGACGGAGAGGGGGCTGGCGGATGCCGAGAAGCGTGTGCGGGGGCGGGAGTAAAGGAAAAGGATCCCGAGAGAAGAGACGCGACTCGGGGAGGCGACGAGTGATTGGAGAATTGATTTCTGGAGCGTGTGCTACCGAGGTTTTTATTCCCGTACGTGTAGTGCGTGTTGTAGCCTGGGAGGTGGCGGTGTTCCTCGCCCGATGAGATCCGACGCGGGCTGCTTGCAGGCTTTGTCTCCTCCAGGTATCTCCTCCAGCGCAGGATCACCGTGTCGAGTTGTAATCTTCCTACTGGACCCTCGACATTTGTGGCAATGTAGTGAGTTCGAGTTAATATAAATGTGTGAAGATTTGGGGGAGGAACGAGGGAACGATCACCCGCGGCTTATGATATTGTTCGGCAACCGCATGGTATTGATCGGAGCAACCACATAAAGCTCCCGATTCGAGCAGCAGATCACTAGAATGATCCTCGATACTTTATTTGACCAGCTATGTAGCTAGTGCCAAAATTTCCCCACCCTCCAACTCTATTCTCCATCGCCAGGGCTCAAATCCTAGGTCCTCTCAATCAACGATATTGCCGACTGACCTGGCTAGGCAGTAACAAGTTAAAGATTCACAAAGCAAGAACACATGTACGAAACTGTACAGAACATGAAAAGTAGTAGTTCGGTTCGGTTCGGTTCGGTTCGATTCGGTTCGGTTCGGTTCGGTTCGGCACGGTTCGGTT
>BOPP01000077.1:4910847-4933534 GCA_017312745.1 Gryllus bimaculatus | reverse complement strand
ATATATATATACACATATATATATATATATATATATACACGCATTACATTCCGCTTGTTGGTTATTGATGATATTTCTTTCAAACATCCTCTATGAATTGTGTTTTAGGCATTTGTTGTCTAGAAGGGATATTATTCGCACACCACACAAATATTTGTTTACATTAGTAGCAGTTGAATGAAATTCATGTTTAAAGGTTTTCCTCAATAATGATTAATTGAAAATATTTTTAATAATACCAACTTTAATAATAACGCTTTATGTCTAAGATTTTTTTAAAAATTTTATGTAGTTTTAATAATGTCACTAACTACTTGCGTTACTCCAAAAACCTCATTACTCAAGAATTTCATTATCTTAAGCTCACTTTTTCTGCCGCAACTTATGAATTCGAGATGAAGTGAACGCCGGATTCTGTAAAATGTTTTTGCAAACTTTTTCGTGACAGACTCTTTCTCTCCATCTTGTGATAATGGATTTAAATCTTTCGGGCGAAGGACATACGTGGTAGTAAATAATAATACGACTAATTTTGTTAATAAATGGCGACTTTTTCATGTGATGTTCAAAAAACATTAAACATGTAATAAAACACTTCAACATTTTTAATATTACAATTTTTCAGAAGCACAAAAAATTCTGTTTCAGAACATGTATTTACTGATTAACTTTTTCTTTCGCTGTAAATTTCCAGCCTTTCAAGAACTAGAATTGAACGTTATTAAAATATCTAGAAGTACTAAAAAATGATCACATTAAATATTATAATTTTTAATACAAAAAATTGTTTTCTCATTCAAAAGCTGCAAAGGCAATAAGTTTCAAAGAAAGTTCAAGATATGTTTAATTACTTTTTGATGTCTCTATTGTACGAGCTAAAAAAAAGTCCAAATTCACGTCTTGTTCTTTTGTTCTTAATCACATTAGAATGGTACGTTCTCATTTTACTCACAGTTGATTTCTTTAACATTTAATAACATTCCTTATTTTCAAACAAGAATTTCACAGAATATTATTACGTCTCAAGCAGTAATGTTTGTTTTGTTCATTTGACAAAGTGCTCTCGGAAATAGATTAATAATTTATTAGATAATTTTGCTCTCTTAGGAGATAGTAATAATGCATGAGTGTTGATGTCAAAGAGTATGATGTTAATAACTGGGATATGTACTAAAATTTTAAGCTTTTATTCTTCTGGTTTACTTCCACTGTGTACTCTCATACCAAAATCGTTTTATAAATTGTTCAGTCTAAAATTCATATTAGAAGTAGATTGTCACAATAGGGACTTTTTTTAACATCTCTCTCTGCTTCGCTGAATCCAGACACTACTGACGAAAATGCAGTATATATGAGCAATATGTATAATGCATTTTATATAATATAATTCACTTCATGCTCAACTCCGAATGGTACACAGAAAAAACTGCATTAACTGTTATTTCCAGGTCAGTGCCTTGCACAATTACTCAGGTATTTTGAGAACGTAGTCATAAAATATTGACGCACAGACATGAAATAGAATAAATGTTTATTCAATTGAAAGATATTTCCATTATCACAGTAAAGATAAACATAGGGCATTGAAGTGTTAATTTCTTTTTGAGGTTGAATGAATATATTGTTCCTATTATTTGAATGTTCCTGGCCTCATTTATCTTTTGTTTTATGGACCTATTTGTTTCGACATTTTATTTATACACATAGTAAAAGATAACATTTCTCCTTACTAGAATTATCTAGAAAAACTTGTGATGAGAGTTTGTAAAATGCCGTTTTGTATTAATTTGCAAAACGCTTTCAACATGTCAATTATTTTGTAAATACATTTCCTTACAACAATAATATTACTCGCGCAACTTTTCTTGAACGATAGATTGAAGAAATGCGGGCAGAGTGGGAGTTCTGAAATCGGCCACTAGATTTTATGAAGCAATGCCAATCTCTGGAGAATCAGACATGCCTTCGCAGCGTTCTCAATAATTTGCGTTTTAACTTTCTCAGGAGTTCGAGGTACCACTTGGGATAGATCTTTGCCTGCTTTGATTACTTCTTTTGATTTTTGGAGAAAATAACTGATAGAAGTTCTCGTCTTCAAAAGAAGATTGTTTCTATTTCGCGCCAGTGAAGAAGTTTGGAATGTTGTCATCAGTACTTGCTGCGAGCTTTTGCCTTCATCTCTTTATTGTGCCAGAGAGAGGGAAGCAAGGTCATCGTTCAGGAGAAGTTGCGTGAGTAATACCAGATTTCAGTCGTAGATTAATGTAGATAAAGTAAAAAACAATTATATTCACTAAAAGTTGAGTGTTTCTGTTTAAAAAAAAGTGTAAATATAACTTGTTTTCAACAGCTTGTACCTTCTTTGTTTGGATAAGCGACAGTGCAACCTTTTGTGTCCACATATAAGACGATAGGGCTGATTTTACTAAGTGATTGTATTTTCCTGGTACTGATTCTCCATCTACCAGTTGTGGTTAGAATGAAAAACAAATTAATACGAAGTAATTGTAATGAATGAAGGTCTTCAGAATTAAATTTGTAACTGGCCAACTTAGGAACTTTTTAATTAAAGTGCAAAAATAAAATGATTTTAAAAAATCCAAAAGGTAGAAGGATTTTAAAAAAATGTATTTATTTACAATCTGTAACAAAATAATGATTAGTAAATTTGTTCACTAATAATATTGTGTGGCGAACAATTTGTGATATTTCTTTCGTACATAGCACACATCAATACCAACATACATTACATTATATTTACAACAAATAAACAAACAAAATACACAAACATAGGAAGCACCATATATTATGAATAAGCATAATTCTTGCTAGAAGAGAATTTTTGTTGCCTATGGACAGTAAATTTCTAGAATATAGTTTTCTTAGTAATTTCTAACTTCGGTTATCAACTCTGGGTCTAGATTGTGAGGCTAAAAATATAATTATTCAGAGATTACAAGCAAGTGTTATAAGGTTAATTGGTAGTGTCACCCAGTTTGTTCGAAACGATGTGATCGGTAACAATTTCAACTTAGCAACAATATATCAAGAATAGAGCAAGGTCGTCCTTCCTTTTAACAAGGCAGCAACGCAAGTCCTTTAATAACCTTGAGTAATACATTATAGGCAAATAGACTAGACGATCTATCAAATGAATGAAGATGGTTTATTTCGCGTCATTTTCTGTTGTGATTTTCAAAATTGGATTGTTGCAAATTCAACTATGTAAATGAAGTGTAATCATTACTACCCTCTCAACTTAACTTAACAACTTAACTTTAGAGGACATCGAGGGAACTGTTCACATGTACAGTCCTGGCCATTCATTTTGATGACTACATGGGAGATGGTAAATTTTATTTGCCTCATATTCTGGTGGTTCCATTCGTTTCCACCCTGGCCAAGACATCGCTCATCAATGGGAAAAACCTTTCCAGCAGTGTGTAGTTTTATCTTCAATTGTTGTAATACTATAAGTTTCCAGCCGACATATCTCTGTTTTGTAGAGAGTGGTACTTAAGTTGGATGCGGTTTGTGAAATCTTATTGTGTTTAGCGTTATTTACGCACATACGCTTACTGCTCAGATTGAAAAGAATGTTGTGAAGAACTGTGGTTTCAAAGAGCATTCACCCTACAATCCAGATTGGTCACTCAGTCGTCCATAACTTATCAAAACTGAAGAAAGACCTTCGGTGAAGAAATTTGTTCGATGATTGTGAGGTGAAATAAGAAGTTTTGACCATTTTGTGAACAAAACGTGGGAATAGTTTTTAAAAGACCTAGATATGTTACTATACAGATGTGAAAAGTGAGCGGGAAATGATGATTAAGTTGAAGACACATTTTTTCTTTCTTACTTAACAATATAATTTGAGGCCAAAAACTTATGAAATCTACCCGGTATGCCACAACACGAGATGCAAATCAAGGCCGAAACCCCTCTACCCACACACGAAATTTTAACTCCCAACCATAGAGAAGAGCAAACCCCACCTCAGTCACCAGGAAGCAGCGCAGTCCGGCCCAAAGGCGTGGCGTGGCGGTGGGGGGGGGCAGGGCGGAGCGCGGTGCGGCGCTATATTGCCGCTGTGCAATCCGTCCTGAATTGATAGGCACCGCGCCGCGTTACTCGCATAATGCGCTAATTGTCTGCTGCCTAAAGTCTCCCCACACCCAGACACTCTGCTCTACATTGCCAACGCGATACTCCATGCCCCGCACCCTGCCCCTCGAACCTACCCTCACACCCTTCACCCCCGACCGACTCCGAGCCCCACCTCGACCGACTCCGAGCCCTACCTCGACCGACTCCGAGCCCTACCTCGACCGACTCCGAGCCCCTCTCACCCCGCTCTTTTGCACTCTCTCGCTTCTCAATCTGCTCTCTTGTCGCCCTCTCCCATCGCCCTCTTCCATCTATTACTTACTGCCCCATTCTTTACCAAACCTTTCACTCCAACCCCGCTCTCTTTCCGCCCCATTCTCCATCACTTATCAACCCCACTCTTCACAGCAACTCCCTCTTCTACCCCTTCTCCTCGACCCTCTGCAGATCGCTCCCCCACGCCCCACGCTATCCCATTCCATCCCATCTCACGGCTGCCTGCTCGCATTCCGATATCATACTTCTCCCTCACCCATTGCATCCATCGTTCTTCATGCCGCGAATGCATTCCCATCTGGAGGCCCCGCTCGCACAAATTTCCAATATTCCAAAAACACTTCAAAGTATGTGTTACTGAAAATCCAATAATCGCGAAAATAATAGCCATTATTGTAAATTGTATTATTATTGTAAAATATATACTTTATATTATAATGGAATATTTTACTTGTGTAGTTTTGAAATGTTTTAATACGTTTTTTTGGGTTTGGGGGATGGTTTGTTACCATAAAAACTTCTTGCAATTGAAATACCATTTTAATTCAATCTTATAAACAGATTGTTTAAGTTCGTATTTCTTTTTTCGATTTCAATTGAAAAAAATATCATTAGATGTTGAAGATCTCATGTTAAGGTGGGATAAAATCAAAGCAAAAAATTGTTTTTATTAATTTTAATAATTATTCCATTTATTTAACTTCAACTCATATTCGTAATGTGATCACTTTTTTATGTAAAAAGTAACCTGAGAATATAATTTATTAATCGATTGTTGCTTCTATTTGCGAAATTCTTAAATTCCGTAAATAATTATGAGAGCTTTTAATATTTTATGCTTAGAAAAAATCGTTTATTTTTTGTAAGGTTTACCGTTAGGAATAGTTTCATCAGATAAATCAATATGTCCTCTTGATGGTTATTCTCTTGAAGTAAATTTATATCTGGAAATTGTCAAGATGATCAACATTTACAAATTTGCAATATATTTCTCCGTTTTCCTTTTACCCAGTTTCTGTAAATCTGTCAATTCGTGTAACTAATTTACTTTGCTTCAACACTTTTAACAAATTACATTTCAGTTTAACGTATACTAGTTGAACCTGTGCGAACATTCTGCACTTTGTCAACCATTGTTTAAAAGTGAAATAGCTTCAAAATAATTCCCTACTTGAAAAGGTCATCCCCTCAGCCGTGAGTTACATCATATACTTCCCATACAGTTCATGGGTAAACATGTTATTACTGCTTGGTATTTATTAACAAATAGAAAAAATGTGAAAACGGGCGATTCATGTGCACAGAATATTAGATGCAAATTTAATGATTTATGAAATTCGAGATTCTGTAAGTTTCTCGTCCTATGGAGTGCGGTGAGGGGTACCCAGAAGCGCTATATATCGAAAATGGAAAAGTCAAATTTTGCAGAACACGGTCCAAGAAACGTTTTTCCAAACGTGGAATTTAAGGATTTAGACATGATGATAACGCGTGTTATAGCGTAACTAGCGATGATAACGTGTGGCATAGTGGAATGAGATTGTGGGGTGCATGTGAACCAGCTCATTTTTTCTAAAATAGAAGATTCTACAGTTTTCTTCTTCAGTTTCAGGATGATAAATCTCTTTTCAGCAGAAAGAAATATATGGAATTCAGTGCAATTGGAATCTTATAAATCAAATAAACCCGTCGACTGTCCTTAGCGATTCATCATGTACAATACATTCGCTGGTTTTTTCACGCCTTATGATTTTGATTATTGAATCTTCATTTTTGTGAAATTATTTGCCTAAGCATTTTAATGCATATGAAAACAATGTACCGTAAACTGTCTTTGAAATCTGTAGTTGTCAAAGAGGAAAAAACGTGAATTCCAAATATTGTTAATAAATAACTAACCGCCTGAATTACTTCTGATACAGCATTTGCGATTCTGTCTGGGAAATTCCAGAATTGAGTCTCGACAGTGGCCAATTTTCGGCACTAACTTGATGGCTAGGCCGAATTCCGCCGCTGTCTGGAAGAAAATTCTATCATCCTACTGCTCTGATCAGTAGTTTGCCGTGGTTTCTCCGATCTCCACCAGGCGAATGTCGGAGCAGTACCCTGTCAAACGGGCTATCACAACGACCACGCACAATATTTATTTCATCCTAGCTCGTCCTCTCTCTTTTTAGTCTTTTAGGTTCATGGACTGCACAGCCACACATGTCAAGGACGAACTAGTGCAAGAAGCTTTTTCGGCTGGGGCTTTCCTCGCTAACGACTAGAGCAGTTACGTAACCGAAAACAATGGATCAATCAATGAAATAATCAATAATTTAATAAATAAAATAAATAAAATTAATATAGTAAATAAATACTATTAATAAAGTAAATAAATAAAATAAATACAATTAATAAAGTAATTGAAAAGAAAGATATGCTAATGTTCATGAAGTACATTAGTGATGATTGTAAGCAAAAAAAATATGAATATGGCGTTGATTCGAGGCAACCATAGGTATCTACCGGCGGGCGTCCATTGGCGCCGAGACGCACAGCGCAGCTTACCGCACATCCCGCGCGTGTTTCCATTTCCTAAAATATTGCGCGTCTTTCTTTCATACGCTGAGTGCGAAATGCCGAGTACCCTCCGTCGAAACGCAGGCGCATGGCTTTCACTCTGATAAAGGCCACCGCAAAGGCCGGAACCCCATCTCATTCTCCCGTTGATTTGAGAGAGTGTTCGTGCTCTAAAAGTTTGCCACGCCTGCAGCTTTACCGATGTCATACGTGATGTTTTGTACCGGGAGCAGAATTCATTCTCGCAGGTGTGTTGGGCGACCCAGGTGGTTCAACCGCACTTTGCGGAGTCGTGGGTAGCCGATTGAACCTGCTTGTAAGGAGGATTTTATTGTAATATAACATATAAATATTATTTTTTGAAATAAATACGCTAGGCTAATGAAAGTGATCCAAAAATAGTAGTTAATGCAATTTATTTATAATCTTAAGCTTTATTGCAGGAGTAGATGTTTTGAAAGCGAGCGATGTTAGAAGTGACTTTTCAAATTTATACGAATGCAATAAAGCAACACTATAAACAAGTTGTGTTAACAAGCGTTATTTTTTAGAATATATAACTATATAAATTTATAAGAAAATCAAACTTAATTTTGCGAATTTGACATCTGTGCGAGAAAATGGTGGTCGGCTGTTCCGTTTACCGCTACCGCCGTATGATTCTCTAGCTGCGATTGGCTGACTGTGTAATGACGCAGTCATTCGTGCCATAAAATGTTAATACGTCATCATTTGTCCCGTAAAATGTCCTTTTAAAAACTATTTCTTGCAACAAAAAAAGGTCGTTTATAATGCTGGTATACAAAAAAATTATTTTTAAGCACAAGCACTCAAAATTGTGTAGTATACACTCAAAACATCTATTGTGTCTTCTTCATTGTATTTATCTTTACCGTACCATTATATACTGTTGGACACTTATTCAAGTTTATAACTTAATTCAAATCTGTTTCAGTTGTTTAAAAAGTGTTATGTTCTTGTCTTCTTAAAATGTGTTCGACGTTCATGTTTATTCTAATAAATGTTAATGTTCATATACTCATAAATACAAATTTGTATAAAATGTTCTATATGTGCTTATAAATATTAGTTCTAGCTATTGTTTGTGCAGTAAATTGAGTCGTGTCAAAGAATAAGCTAATAATTAAGATATAATTCGTTATTAACTTCCTCCTCATTATGCACCATTTGGGAAAACATTTAATGTTTAAAACATTAATGAAATGCAAATATGCTATAATCATGCTGATACACACATGTATTTAATATTGTTTTTAATATTAGAAAATGAACAAGTCGTAAGCGGAAATAAATAAGTTCAAAGTACAGTGTACAAGTACATACAGTACATACAGTACAAGTACATACAAAGTACATACAAAGTACATCATATGTTACAGTCCAGAAAAGGATAAATATAATTCGAAAAATATAAGTAGGTTAGAGAGAGTGAATATAAATTAAGGAGAATAGTGTCAATGTTATGATCCATGGTGTTGAAAGTAAGTTTCAAAGTGACGTAGTGTTCTAAGTGTACGCGCGCGCCACTATCTAATTAGTAATATAAGGTGAATCAAAATTATTTTCCGAAACTGTGAGGCTGGACTTCCATATCCATGATCACGTATGTACTAGTTCAACTGATTACACCGATAACTGATACTACGATTGTACTGATTGTACTGACGCTTGGCAGGTGTATGGAATTTTGACTTCGTCAGAAGGTGAGGTCACCACACACCAGAAGGAGTTGCTTACCAGTCAGAGCGACGATGTCCGAACGACTCATACGTGTAATTTCATGACATCAGATAAATCCAATAGTGTGTGGTCATAGGCAAAGGGGTGAGGTTAGGACAAGGAATAGGAACGAAAGACCGCGTGCTGTCCTCGGCAGACATGAGTGTCGTAGCTCCTTGTGGAGCACGGTGCATTGCACGGAAGCAAAGTCAGGGCGGCTGTGCACCGGCGGAGGCAACGCACACGTGCCAAAGCGAAGGGTTGAGCGAGCGGTGGAAGGGGGAAGGGGGCGCGAGGGGGATGGATAGACGGCTAACGGATGTGCGCGCTCACGCTCGCAGACGCAGCGATGCCAGGCAGACGGACGGCGGCGGAGACTCTAGCTAATAAGAAGCTACTCCGACGAAATATAGCCATTAAACGCAGAATATAGCGTCTATTGAACATAAATATTCCAGTTATGAGCAATGAATCGGTAGTTCCTAAATTGTGAACCATAATATTACATTGTTTTGTAGGCTCTTTGATTATTGTTTCTGGATTCGTCAACTGCGAAGGTCATTTAGTCACATTAATAGATTGATTGATTGTTGCGCCTGCGTATGACAGTGGCCGCCTCATCCACCTGAACCATTGTGAACAAAGACGGGACATTGAAGCTGACGAGGATGTCCGAGTCATTTACAGGATGCTCCTTCAGACTGTCAATAAGGTGGACCGAATTCCTGACAGCTGACTTGATGTCGTCAGTCAAAGACTGCATGTTGCCGGCCACCTAGCGGGCGAGAGGGTGGGTGGGAGAACTAATAGCGATCACAATAGGTCGCCATGGCACGTCGGGCGTGGGAGACCATAAAGCCTAGGGATACAGTGGTTGTCACGTTTTAGCCTAGGTTTGGTCTCAGTCTGTATAGCAGCCGAGTTATTTACCCGTGCCGCGACCTCTCCTCTCAGCTTTCGTACGGGGTTGCTTTTAAGGACAGTATAGGCCTGATCTGTCAGCAACGCCTCAACTTTAGAATGGTAGTCTTTTGTTTTTCATGGCATTGCCTTTATCTGCGGGTACTACGACGAGGTCCTCGCGCTTACATAGCTAACGCAACGTTACACGTTCCTCGCGTGGCAAGTTACTACGTGGCAATTTAGAATGGGCCGGAAAACGAGCCAATTCTCTGCGAATGTAGTTGATAAGTAAACACAAATAAATCAAGTGATTTGATTTCATTTTTATACAAGCAATGTAGCTACGAAAATGCAGATTTTGTTCATGAAATAAAATATTTAATTTATATTTTTTAAAAAGCATGCAATGTGCCTACTCAAGCACTTGTGTGTCAGTGAATCTATGGTCTTTTCACCCGCTGTCGCTGCTTCATTGAAATAATCGCCCCTGCCGTCATACTCCCTTCCCAACGGAGTAGCCCTGACTGACCTTTGGAGTTTTGGATCTGACAGAAGGGAGACTCCGGCCGATGAAAGCAATGGCGTACACCGATACGAATGAAAAGGGGATGTTTGACATTCATTGCTTTCAACCGCACAAAGGCACGGAGATGAGTACAGGGACTGCAGCGTGAAGCAGTTAGCCCAAGTGCTCTCTCTGTTCTTTCCAAATGGTCTCAATTTCACTCCACCTCCAGGGTACATTCTACTGATAATATGGGAACATTGATTTCGGTGACTATCCCGAACTCTACGATAACGTAATTTAAAAATCCATTAGCATGCATAAACGGAAAATGTGTAATGTGAATACTGTAAAATGAATACAATACGTGTAAATGATCGTGTTTTTTTTATGATACATTAAAATATACACACATTTTTTAATCACATAATTTATTTATAAAGTAATCTAAACAGGAGATTTGAGATGCAATATTTACAAAAATACTAGAAAGTATTTAAATACTTATAAGAAAAAATCAAACAGGATTGATAGTTTTTACACACATTTCCTTACATAGCAAGAAGTGGTGTAATATTTATTACTGTTAAACTTCACTGTGCAAGAAAAGATCGCTCTTAACATGTTTTCAGACATTGTTGTTTTGTTTTATAAGAGAATGTTCTATCTTATTTCTTTTGTAAGAATGATCTATGTTATATGTTTTATAAGAGAGCCAGATGACCTAGTGAACTTTGTATCACATATATCTATATTTACAAAAATCAATTTCTGTTCGTTCATCTCACTAAAACTCGGAAACGGCTAAACTTATCTGGCCAATTTTGGTTTTAAACTATTCGTGAAAGTCCAAACATTTTGTGTTCGTCCCGTCATTCAACCATGTCACGGATTATCTAATCAAGTTTCTCATAAAGTACCTACCTAAGTTTTTCGGTCAGTACCATTTGTGGCCTATCACTATTAAATGTGATTATTAAATAAACCTTATTTACAATTCAAATGAATATAATATCTTCATCCAAATTAAATACATCACCGTTACAATACAGTTAAATTTAACGCTTTCTGATAAATTATATTTTTCTAATTTTTTGCGGTACCTACATATACAAAGATGACGGTTTTCCAACGCGTGTACACATGACGTATAATTGTCCATGTGCGAAACAGTGACAACTCCAAATTGATTCCGCAAACTATTGTAAATTGTAGTTATTGTAAATATTTTCTGATTAGTTATTTCTATAAATTTCTCATTCGCTCCTTCTTGCTACCATGTCACATTATTTCTTAAGATGACAAACTTAAGGAATTTGCTCTTAATACAGATTATCTGCTTCTAAGTGTGAACTACATTTCTTCAGTAATATGTTTTTTCTATTTTACTCAGTGCACATGTTTCTTTATTATTTGTCATTTTGCAATTACGTTTTTATCCTTTTTATACCCTTTTCTTTAAAACTATTATATTCTTTGTTGTTGTTTTGTTGTTGACCCCCCAGTGACGATGGGTGATTCCTTAAAACTACCTCTGAAATAAAATATTAAAACATAGTGTACTGGTGGTTTGACTGTTTTCAATTATTTATAATTATTACGTCACGTAAATGCGTAGAAAGTTCGTTTGTGTTTCGCGTTACTTTTGCTTTGGGAGAATTTAACCAGCACCTACCTCGTTTATGTCTCCCTTAGGGAAGTAAGAATGTGTGACAATCTCTAATTACTGCAAATGAATCACGTAAAAGTAGCATAGTAATTAAGCAGGAAGACAAAACCGTGTTCTGATGAACAAAACTCTTCGCACTATTTATTACAATACGAAAAAAGTAAAATTAATTTTAAAATTCGAATATTATTTACAACGTTTTAGATCCTGCGAACATCCTCTCTTCCGCCCCGCAAAGAAAGCGAGCGTTGGTCGTAGAAAAATTGATCGCTTTAGACCTCGATCTTCAGGTATTTTGGATTAACTGGTGATGTTTGGCCTTCTTTGGATCATAAATTGAGCGTAAAGTACACAACACAACGAACACGATTTTATTACTCGGATATCTATGTACTCAGCAACTAAATAACAAAAATTATATTCCATTTTTACAATTGGTTGGATTTCAAGCAAATATTTGTTTTTCTGGAAAAAGTCACATCCTTTCAATATTAAAACCAATACGTTCACATTGGGTACTTTAATCGTACTCATTCCCTTTGACAGAACGTTTCTTATTTTTAGTCACTGTCCATTTAAATTGTACCGTACACAGAACAACGACAAAATAACTTCTTCCATTTACACGCTAGACTTTAAAATTCATTCAACCCTTTACTATTTCAATTTGCAATTTATCATGATTACATTAGGCATTATTCATCCACTATAGAATCACGCAGACGAGTATTCTATTATCAATCCTCAGCCAGACGTACAACTCTGTCGATCCGTTGCCTCTGCTTGACCCTGATACTGCGTATTGTTACGAAAGCTACGTTTTCTTCCACTGATTTTACATTGGTTGGAGTTGTGAGTTGTTTATAGGAGACTCACACAAGTTCACCGCAGCCACAAAATGCTCTAACGGCTCGCAGAAACTCTCCGCAACTACGTGTCCTCGTCGTAAACTTGCATGGAGCGTTTAAATCATTAAATAAAGATAGAAAGTCCTAAAATTAGTTTGGAAACGGGTATGAGATTAAACATATTTCAAAAAATTACAACATTTTTGCAAAAGTATACATTTTGTATTATTAGTATGGCACATGTTATTGTTTGAATAATTTCCTGTTTATTCATGATTCGAGAGAAGTATTTAAATAAGAGGAAAAAACTTAAAGATCTAAAACGAACGATACAAAAATTGATCAGTATTTGCGACTGCTTGTCACATAAATTCGGAACTACGATAAAAAATTGTATTATTAATCCTTCGACTTCGAGAACAGTACACACGTCATATATATGGAATTGCTAGTTGAATACCATTGAACTGAGATTGGGGACGCTTTCCGACGCCTGATATCCTTCAGTATCGCTGCCGTTACCGTTGTGCTCCAGCAGCGGCTGGAGTGTGTTCCCCTACCTGCAGCGCAAGTGGAGGTCACGCCGTCAGCGAAGGCCCCTGCGTTCCACTCTCCACGCCTGCCCCTGCAACAACGCAACACGCTGGTCAGTGAACGGCCTTGGAGTAGACACGAAACGAAATTGCTACTAAATAACACGTTGGTATAGGAATAAAATACACGTTGGTATAGGAATAAAATACACGTTGGTATAGGAATAAAATACACGTTGGTATAGAAATAAAATACACATTGGTATAGAAATAAAATACACGTTGGTATAGAAATAAAATACACGTTGGTATACAAATAAAATACACGTTGGTACAGAAATAAAATATACGTTGGCAATAAAGCATCAAACGATAATGTATTCACTCAAAAATTCTCAAACATTGCAATCATAACAGTACTTGGTTTTAATATTTGGTATTGATATTTTACTTATAGCATACAACGAAAACTGGCATTAGTTTTATGTACTTTTGAACCTACAATAAGAGATAGGCAGCAGTTTTGAAATAAACAGCCATTGTTACATCAAAAATAAATAAATCCGCTCGCAATATTCTTTGTTCCCACAGTTATTTTCAATGCAAGTATTATTATATTATTTACTTTTATTCTCTCTGCAAGATATAGCCAATATATTTTCCAACGCTTTCGATAAAATCATTACCAGCTGGTTAAAATTTCGTGGCGACATTGATATAATTTTGAACTTTATGTTGATACGAACGCACTTAAAATCATTACAATGAAGAAAATGGTTTATAAAAGGTGTAATCAAAAACTGATATTTTATCACCACAATTATGTAACACCTTTAATACACTGACATAACTATCATGACTAGGGAACGGATTTCAATGAAATGTTATTTTTTCACTTGAGAACAATGCCTTCTAGTATATACGCCAAATTTTGTGTGTTGACAAAAAGAAATGACCCATTTTTATGACTTTTTTTGTTTTGGACTAAAGTCTTTTTACCTATTTCCGTCAGTTTAAAGTACTTTTCTCTGATTTCATTAATTTTGATTTCATTGTTCTTATTTAAATAATATTTACAGGATACAATAAATGTTCTCTACGGAATTCTGGAGTAGCCTATTCGATTTCTTTGCTCAGAAATTGTAATGTCAGCTCTTATGAGTATACAATCTGATGTTCTTGTGACCCCTTATAAGCGCCATTGTTCGTCCGATTTCGCGATAACTAAAGACAGAGGTGGAAAAGAACAGTCCAAATCAAAATGTTGCTGACTTGAACAAAAGGAAGAAGCCTCGATTACATCAGTAACATATCCCACAGGTTGAATTGTTCATTTGATCTAATTTTCTTCAAATTTTTTGCTTCATATTTCTTTGCTTTTAGGACATTTTTAAAACATGTTAAGAGCATTTTATATATTTTTGGCGATGTTTTAGGTTATAAAAATCCACCCCCTAATCATGAATATTACAAACAAATAACGCTGAGGAGTTTCTTCATATTGTCGGTATTTGTCAGCAGCAAGTGCTTCAGCGTAAAGGTGGCTCCACACATGCGGCATTCGGCGAATCCTGAGCAACCGCTCGCCGAATCCCGAGTAAGTGGAAGGGTTGCTTGCGAGTCGCCGAGCGCTGATCATTCGGTGTTCACCCTACCCACCGCGTGTCGGTCTTTAGGACACATCAAAGGGAGCTAAAATTCGCAGAACACATGAGCTGTTCGGGATTGGGTGAGCAGTAGCTCCCTGCTCGGCGAATGCCGAATGTGTGGAGCCGCCTTAAAAGACTGTAATTCACTCCCTCGGCTGTTCCGAGGTGCACAATCGCCTCGCGGTCCTCAGCACTCTGCCTGGAGGCCGCCGGGATTTCTTAAAACATTCCTTCGTCCGCCGCAATCCGCGTCTGTTCTCGAGGGCCGCTGATTGGTCCCCCACCCTCCCCATCCCTTTCCCCCAGAGCGGCGGGGGAAGGGGAGTGGCCGGGCGCGGAGAACGGTGCCTGCAAAAACACCGCGGCGGGTGGGCGGAAGAGGCGGCCGCTAAGTTAAATTAGGGTTAGTTAGCCGACAATGGGAAAAGTCCGCGCGCGGGGAGGGGCTGGTTTTGCGCGGCGCTCGCCGGCGTCCCGCGGCGCTGCGAGGCCTCAGTCTAGTGTTGCAAGGCCAGCTGCGCCAGACTCAGCGCTCCGCGCAGCGCCACTCGGCCCTCAACAGCTCCCTTAGCCTCCACACGGCACACAGCAGTCTTTAGCCCTCACGCAGTACACAGCACTCTTTAGCCCTCACAGAGCACACAGCATTCTTTAGACCTCACGCAGTACTCTTTAGCCCTCTCACAGCACTCTTTTGCCATCACCCGGCACACAGCACTCTTTAGCCATCACCCAGCACACAGGACTCTTTAGTCATCACCCAGCATACAGCAGCCTTTAGCAACACTCATCACAAAGGACGTCTCAGTCGTACACAATTCCCCTCAGCCTCACATAGAATCATTCAGTCCCACACATGACACAGAACCACTGAACCCCCATAGAGCATACAACACCCTTCAGCCCCCACAGTACACAGCAGCCTTTAGCAACACTCACCACACAGCACCTTTCAGTCGTACAAAACTCCTCTCAGCCCCACATAGTATCCTTCAGGTCTACACAGCACACAGAACCCCTCGGCCTCCACACAGCACCCGCACCCTTCAGCCTCCACTCAGCACCCTTTAGCCCTCACACAGTACACAACAGCTCTCAGCCGTACACAACTCCCCTCATCCCCACATAGAATTCTTCAGTCCCGCACACCACACACAACCCCTCATATCCACGAGGCACACTGCTCCCTTTAGACACCCATTACCACAGTACACAACACCCTTTAGCCTCCCTCAGCACACAGCGTCTCTCCGCCGTACACAACACCCTTTAGCCTCCCTCAGCACACAGCATTTCTCAGCCATTTACAACACCCATTAGGCCAACTCGGTACCCAACACGTCTCAGTCCCACACAGCACCCATAGCCACCTCAGCCTCAGACAACAGCCTTCAGCTCCACACACCACACATTTCTCGGCCTCATTCAGCACATAGCACCCCTTCGTGACGGGAAGAGATACGCCTCTCTGAAACAAATTGCTATTTTATGAAATACTTAAGAAGAAGCAATTTAAAATACATAAAATACACATTTAACAAGCTGCGACCGCTTCTGTTTTGTTCATTTCGTTCGTACATTAAACAAGAATTTTTAGAGTATTTTAAAATTCTCAACAAAGTAAAAACTTTAAATGTACGTATTTATCAATTTATAATACCAATAGGTAGTATTAGTGAGCTTGCAGCAGGAAAAAGTCTTACTGTGGAGTGAGTACAAAATGGGGCACTGGAGCAGCGTAAATCTGAAACGTCACAGTGAAGCGTCTTTTCTCCCCGTTGCATGACGTTAGCTGTGTCGTAAGCAGAAACCCACTGAATATTATAATTGAGTTAATACGCACTGTATGATAAGAGGCGGAATAACACAATTAAATTTGAATTAAGTTTTTTCGAAGAGTCTGAGTGTCTAAGAAAACATCTCAAATGGTTCTGCAGTTTTCCTTCGATTTCTACCTGCATGGGAAACTAGTAATATAGATAATTAAATCGAAAGTTGAAGGCCTGTCAACCGATTTTTCGAAAATCAGATGACGTAAATCGATACCCTACAGTCGACGTCGATCAATGTTGGTACTCCAGAATATAAAAATTGGAAACCTAGCGTGTCACAATCCATTGACTCGTGATGTACTTTTCGTGAGCCCGTCAACATTCAGAAAGTTTGCTTTTAGTGAAACTTTCCC
The DNA here is from genome assembly GCA_017312745.1 of Gryllus bimaculatus. Lineage (NCBI taxonomy): Eukaryota > Metazoa > Arthropoda > Insecta > Orthoptera > Gryllidae > Gryllus > Gryllus bimaculatus. The sequence continues at coordinate 4,916,554 of BOPP01000077.1, read as the reverse complement.
AGTTAACGAATCGCTTTCTGGTTCGTTAGTAAGCAGTCCAATAACCTAAGTTTTATGTAGCCGACACAGCACCAAGATGAAATATATCTGTAAAAATAAAATAAAAAATACACATCCATAATAATGAAATGTATGGTAATGTCTAATACAACATTATTTTCAATTTGCTGGTCTGGTGATGCTGAGTCTTCGGGCATGTAGCCACTAAGGCTACATTCGAATAGGATGCAATACTTGATAAGAAATACATGTTTTCTTGGTGTGGTTTGGGATATAGAAAATGTCACTCTCTTTAGTCTGTTCAGAATATTGTAAGCGGAGATCCTGCTCGTTGTAGCTGCGAATGCATCAAATGATTAAAATCTGAAGCGCTTATGACACGACTCTTGAAAAAAGGTCAATTTCTAATTAGATAAATCGTCTAAAATGCATTGCTTATAAAAAAATAGATTGGGATCACTTATTTGTCTACTGCTTTTGTGCATACTTGGCCTTAAAAACTTTACCTAGCGTGTTCATAAAGTTAATAGATGGTTGACCACTGCTTAAATGTCTTTGCTAGTAAAATACCAAAAGCGAATAAAAATGACTCATTCGTGAATACTGTTGTCTTCAAATGTGCTTTAAGAATTCAAAATCCCATCAATTATTTTAGTAACTTTTTTAATTCCAAATATTTAATTAAAGATAATTCAAAACTTGAAGATGATAATGGACGAACGTTTTATTACATTACATGGATGACTAAATAATACGAATGAATCTCATAAACATTTCTTACTGTTGCAAGGAATATCTCTTAAAATATTTTTTCATGCACTCCATTTCTTGAGTCCTTTTTGTTTTTAACATTGTAGTGATCGTTTGCGCATTAGATTTTTAACAGAATGTACAACGGATTCCTACTTTTTCCCTTTTCTCTTCTTAGATAAAAATCTCGAGCTGCCCGAAAATCTGAGAAGCGTAGACCACAATGGCGCAGTGGTGGAGATTTCACCCTCTTACTCCTCGATGTGCAATTCGCGTAAATGGGGCCACACTGCCGAGAGAGCTCTGTAGCAAGACGTCTTTAGTAAATGGAAGCTAAAACATACATTCTCTAGAAATAAGATACGATCTTCGTGCATAAGAAACATGAACTTCGGTATATCACGTACTAACATTCTTTAGGGTAAATAAACAGTGATATATGGTTTTCGCGAGAAGCGTAAAATGTTTTGTAATGGACGATGCCGTATTGCTCCAATTCATTTTAAATTTTCTATAATAAATGTTTCAAGAACTCAGTAGATAAGTATATGTTATTAGTGTTAATAAAATGCCCTTATCAAGAACATTGTGAAATTAAATAATTTTAAATTAAATAAACAGCTTTAATAAAAGGAGTTCCAAAAAATAATTTTATTTATGTGAAAAAAATTCTAGAAATAAATTATGTATTAGTATTCCTTATGTTGATATGAATTTCCGAAAACTATAACATAAAATCGAGAAAGTCGTATTATCAATGTTTTTCAGAACCCATGCATGGAGTGTACTATATTTACCTTCACTGTTTATTGAGAAATGAAGTATTACTTTGTAGAGTATTTTACGCATGCGTACTGCAAAGATGTCATGGCCATATAAAACAACTGGGTACTGCAAAATAAACAAAACATGGCTACCCCCTGAATAATGAAGAATGGAGAATGAACCCATGATTATACACTTGCACGTCCTCGTGAATTCTTACTAAAAAGTAATGTATGTAACATGTAAGAAAATGTTTCGAAATGTAAAAAGTCTGTTTCGAAATGCTGAACTAGACTTATTTTCTCACCTCGCCAGTTAACACTTCATTTGTACACCAAAGAATAAATCTCTCTGGTGGTTACGTAAATAAATATTAAGAAACGCCCAATGTGCCTTGAAGCTACAATTTTGTAATATTTTGTTGTTATAAAGTATTATATTTTTTATTTTGTTGTTATAATGTATTATATGCTTGTAAGGTTTTGGCTTTTAAAGGTTTATTGTAATGGGAATCAATAATGCCAAATAGTTACTTAGTAAATGCGTCACACCAAACTCCTTTTTATAACAAAAAAAATTCCAAAGAAAATTTTACAAAAGCGAAGTAATCACCTCAAATTTTGTATCCAAAAATCTCACGATTTACGAGAAGCCTCCACAGCGCAGCGCTGTTTCATGTGGCCCGAATTTCCTCACGAGTTGACCCACTGTCGCACGTCCTGCTCTCCTCGCCTACCGCCGATGAAATCTTCCTCTGGGCTGAGCTTATTTTCGCACAGGCCGTTCTGTCCCCAAACTGGCGGCCGCGTCTCTCTCGTGTGACTTCCTCTCCCGTTTCCCTCCTCTTACTGAACCTCATGACACTGCTCATTCCATCGGCCTCATGCGGCAACTTTGTTGAAATTGGCAGAATTCGCCGCGCAAATTTCTTCAAAGTTAGGCGGAAAACTAACAATGAAGTCCTTTTAAATAAAAATCACAAACTCCATTTTGTATAATTGCTTAATAATTTTTGTGTGTTTGTACACTAATAAAGAAAGCTTAATCAATGGATATATAATAAAGTTTTCTCAAATAAAATAAAAATTAGGTATACATATCTCAGAAAGTTGAAGATACTTTCGCCCTCGTAGTATATTTTTATTATAAGTTTTTGGTAACGTTATACACACATTTTGCTTTCTCGCATAAGTAGTATAAACATAGTATATGGTGTATGTACAGAGTATAGACAAAGATAATGCGTAAAACATATGTCAATATTTTAACGGAAGTTCGTTTTGGTATCCCAGATTCAGAAAAAGGTTGTTTTTTCTTAAACTTCCGTAAACAACACCAGCGCCCAACTGTTCATAGGATTTTCCCCAAAAAGAAGATTCACCGATTTATCTGAAATCGTTTAGTCTGCATTTTTTCAAAATTTGAACATTTTTTGGTAATTTTGAGAGAAGTGCAGACGGTTTGATATAATAAGCTTCTATGCAGTCTATATTTTATAGTAAAATCTTATCTTAGAACTCTTATAACACTCTTAGAGATGGGCAGGTCCACGGCACAAGAAGTTTTGCTTCTAACCGGAATGTATGTTAATAAAGTTATAGCATTTTTAAGTTAACATGATTGCGAAATGAAGATTCATTTGTACAAAATATTGAATTGTACTTTCAATTGATAAGTTCAAGTATGCTGAGAAATGTATTTCTTATAAATTGATAATTTATTTGGTTTTGTATAAATTGGAATAATATTATTACAGTAGTAGTCATATATGACAGTAACGGTCAACTGACATCTTTAGTCTGTAATGGGCCAAGGAGACCAAAACGCTGAGATAATGTAAAAAAATGTATGTTTCTTAGATAACTCGTACTGCCCTGATGGTTCTTTATCACATTATGTTTGACTTATTCATTGCTTTCTACTTTTCTTTTACCTAAGATCCTGACCGTACTTCCGAGTGCTACGAAACAAAACGCCATCTCAGGGTATTAAATAAATTCAATAAAAGCAAAAATATCAATATAAGCTCCAAAGCTACACATCAAACAATTAGCTTCAGAAAATGTATGGTCTAAGATAATTCAGGATTGAAAAGACAGTTCTCTCAATAAAAATACTTTAGAAAAAATTAAACCCTTGTATTAAATAAGGCTATCTGAAAATATTAAATTCTACAACATTTCCATATGGCCATTTAATTTTGAAAAAAAATTATGTTTCTGAGCGCTATGTTTATTAATGTTTACGCTAATGTTCGTGACTTGTTTTCATTGTTGCTATAGCAACGAATGGTTTGAAATGCCATTGCGATGTATATAGTCAATATTGCAAAGCACATTATCGGCTGCTTATGCATTAATAACCAAAACATGTTTACGTATAATACGATTCAGTAAGTCGACCTTTATGGATTTTGAGAGGGTGCGTGTTGCGAAGATAGTACGTGGGCCCAAGTACTTCGGCACTAGCGCTGCAGGTACGGAATCTCCGTAAGGTGTGAAAGTTACAGGATGGTTTTATTTTGTTGGACGCATATCCGGTCCGTTGAGTATCCCATCAATAACCGCATCACATGTAACTGTGTGAAATGCGTGTGTGCAATGTTTTGTTGGCTAATGGGTATCTAGATTTCTATTCCAAATTCCAGGTGTTACCGTGAGCATATGGACATAGCACTATTAGCATAAGGAATAATTCGGGACGATATTTAAAGCGCATGAGGGACCTGTGTACTGAGAATGGCTTGAATAAGAAGGGCACATCTCAGAGATTATCCCACATTGATCTACTTCTGAGGTACTGAGGATATTACCAGAACATCCATAATATAGCTCGGTACACTTTTAAACTCGGACACAATTGCATATAAGACCTTACACTATACACTTGCATATAAGATTTAAACAATATATTACACTAATAGAATAATATTGGAAGTTTTATTTAATCCTAATAACTCAATTCACAAAAAGGGATTGGATAGAACATTATTCTACTGAGCTCTTCCCATTATTTCCACGAGAACAGACAGGGCCGCGAGAGTCCATAGAGCCCATAGATGGAATTGAAGTCTCGTTTTACGTGGCGAGACTCGGGCCATCAGGCTCGCTCTTCCGTCTGACGACGCAAATTTTGCTACGCTCCTTTCACCCACTAGTGGAGAAAGGAAGTATTCCTTGGGCGACGAAATAGGCGATTTAAATTTAACTCAGAAGCTTCGTTTCGGCTTGATCTTTAACATGCAGTAAATCCACTAACATGGGACATCCGGCTTTACTTCTCCTTTGAAGGAAGGAGTACAAAGGACTTTTTCGCCCTTAAAAATTCACGATTTCTATCGGGTTTCAACCCGCAAAGTTGGGTACAACAGTCTGATACGCTAACCCGTTACACCATCGCCACCGTTAAAACACCGTCGCCGCCAATGATGATGATGACGATGATGATGATGATGACCATCCCTTCGGCGTCGATGGATAATAACTTGGAAGGGAATGGATAAATCCGAGAAGCAAGCTCCGAATCCAAAGATGAGACAACTAGTTTGTGAAAGACTGTGCAATTTTGAAGCACTTGTTTAGCCCTTTTTACAAAATATTAAGTTATTTCGAACAAATTGTTTCTTGTAGTATACATTTTAGTTAATGAATGTAATTTCTGACTATCGCAAAGTTCTTAGTATTAAATACGTATTATGAATGCATGGGTTATCAATAATAATACGTAGGTGATCATGTGTATTGTCAATAATGTGACCTAATACAAAATATTGATATTAAAATTAGCAAATATTGTTTGCAAGCGTCATTGGTATGAACCAACACCTACGCTTCATTTATTAAGGAAGAAATATCGAAACATAACTGAAATGAACCTGTGTGTCAATATTTTAGTGGGGCCGTTAATAAATAATTTCGCATCTGATCGTTTATGCGTACTATTATTTTAATGAAGGAACACTCGTTTTGTTGGAGCATTGAACCTAGCGAGGAAGGGTGGATTTGATGTGTGGTGTTTTGCAAAATCTTTCTGTGAGATATCGCAGTCATTGCAATGAATCTGTGATAATTCAGAGAAAAGCCTCGATATTTTCTGTTAATGCCCAACAATTTGCACGAGCGCGGTGAACGCGAATCCATCCTGTGCTCTCTCTCTCTCTCTCTCTCTCTCTCTCTCTCTCTCTCTCTCTCTC
>BOPP01000077.1:4896625-4909919 GCA_017312745.1 Gryllus bimaculatus | reverse complement strand
ATTCGCTTCCGCCTACCATCCACCCACCCTCCCTCTCGCCCATAAGACCCACTCGCATCCCGCCCACCCCGCTTTACCGTAACGTGTCCCTACCGCCCTTCCCCCTTCCTTCCGTCCCTGCGTCATCCACCCCACCTGCCCCTCCTAGCAAGTCTATCCTGCATTTATTTATGCTCTATATGCGGCCCAGTGTTCCCCCACCTGCTCCGCGACGCTTTTTTTCGTTCGTTTGGAATTCCCTTATATACTAGTTTACAGTAGCGCCATATCACTGAAAGCGTTTTAAATCAGCACGCGTGTCCCTACCTGCGTGGAATAAGCAGCTCGCGTGTCGTTTAGCTTTTAGGACGCTCTCGGATCTGTTTAATGGAGCACACGCAAGTAGAGCCCGCGACAGTTTTTCGCGTTTTCTATACGCCTGTGAGTTCTGACGGTGCGGCGTGCTGCGGCGGTGCGGGCGGCGGGGCGGGCGAGGTTGCGCCCCCGGAGCCAACTGGCTTTTGTTCCCCTCGTGACGTCACGAGTTCATCGCGGCTGAGCGAGGGTTCGGCGCTGGAGAGCGTCCGGCGGTGCAACGGTTTCCTCTTCCGAAAGCAAACTTTGCCGGTTTTTGTGAGGACTTAAATACTTAGTCCTTTGGATTGAACGTTTTTTTACCCTGACATTTGTACTATTTTAATACCATGTAACTACTCAAAGTGTTCAAACTGAAGTTGAAATACGAGGCGCATCCGGAAAGGTTAAGTTTTCCTAGATCATCAACGAAAAGGAAACCTAATTTCATGGGAACACTTTATTGTAGTAGATACAACACATGTTTGATTTATGTTTTAGCATAATCACTATCAGAAATGAAACATTTGTCGTACTGTGGGCGTATCATTTGTAATCCTATGTCGTGGAAGTCTGTCGACTGAGTAGGTACCAGTGTTTAACAGCCACTTGTAATTCTGCATCAGTGTCACACTCGTGTTTCTAACAAGAAATGTATTGAGGTATAAAAAGGATGAAAATCGCTGGGGACGAGATCTGAAATGTGGGTTGGATTGTTAATAATCTCCCAGTGGAACTGTTGCAAAAGATGTTTTATGAGCCGAGCCGAGCTGACCCGTGTAAGGCCGAACGTGTGGTCGAAGCGAGTTTCCTTCAATAAAAGTATGGCAGAAGATAGCAATTTTATTTGGGAAATTGTTTATAAGTAATAAAATTTTCTCGTTTTAAGTTGTTTAAAGGCAGGTTTAAAACCTACAACCTCCTGCTGCCTCCCGCAACGTGCAAAATAAATCTCAGCTTTTTACAATTTTCATCACGTCACTTGCAAAACCCCTGCACCAGTCATTTATTGTTGCATGTTTTTAAAACAGAGCCTTGAGGCACGGTTGTATGATAAAGAGAGCAAGGACGTGGTCTCGAGTATGGCGTTCGCGAACGGGGCTCAAAGCTACACGAGATTTTTTTTCCTAGGGCTTTCTTTGCAGCTGACAACCGGTTACCCTTTACGATCCGCTGGGCGCATATTCGTTTATACACTAAACACCAGCATATTTGCGGGCTCTTCTGACCGGGGGTGAGCAGAACACGATGCCCTCCGCGACAACACATAGACAACGGAGAAACAACCATGCCCAATGCGGTAATCGAACCCGTGACCTTTCGGACGAAAGCGCTGAGTCGATACACACTCTTAGCCGCCACGGGCATCGAGTTCAGCTGCACCTGCATTAAAACTGAAAAATTAATCCGTAATTATCAGAAACTATAAGACCGACGACCGAGGTCTCTGCACCAAAAATGCTGCTATAACCACAATATGGTTTTCCAAAACGCTGCACGCAAAGTGCTTAAGCTCAATAAATAAAATACTATCATTTAACTGCAATAAATTAAATATTTTTTAAAAAAAACACGCTTCCCGAATATTTCCTAGAATCTTGTTATATAACGTATTCATAGCTAAACAGTTCTTTTCATGCCAAGAATTTCAAAAATGTTTTGTTACCTAACACAACAATAGATTGCAAACATATTTTAAAATTTGTTGCATCTTTAGTTGGCACAACGCGTCTCTAATCCCAGGGCGAGTTGAGCGCTTTGCGCTTTCGGAGTAATCCTCCATTACCATTAATATGTCAATGTCATAACGGTTACGTCTCGTCACAGTCAGTTGTCAAGAGGACCGCCGTGTAGCATCTCCGCGTACGCGCCTCCCACTACGCGTTCCTGCGTCACTACTCAGAGGTCAGAATTGGGAAGGAATTAGGATTGGTGTAGGGTTTAAGACACTTCACAGGGATTGGACTAGCTCCTATGAAGCATGCTAACTAATTTTATCGTAGCAAATTTCACAAAAGATTCTACTGGGATGCAACGGGAATCGAACTCGGAACCTTAGTGCTGAAAGGCAAGCGACTTCACTATTAAGCTGCGAGAGCACTTAAGCACGTTTCATAATAAACGGTCTCTTCCTTTGAGCGTTGCTGTATATAACATAAAAAATGAGAATTTTATATCAAAAGCTACAATGTTCCGTTTTTCTCGAGTTATGTGGTATTTAATATAAACATAAGACTCATCTCACAAGACCGAAGGCTGCATGATTTTCTTTTGCTTCGCAAGTACATTTAAAATAAGTGACATTTATTGTTCCCACATGTAATAAAATAGCACTAAAGTTTTCTAAACTGCCAAGGCTTTAACTTTTCAAATTTTGCCACTCGTTTTTGTTTTTCAAAATACTTCAGTAACTTTCGAATTATGAAATAAGTATTTTTATTTTTAATGGAAAAGATATTCTATCTCCATCGCAACTGAACTTTCTTGCAGCGGTGGCATGAGAAAACTAAGAATTCGAGCCTGTGCCTTCTCGCTCTCTCCTGACTGAACATGAGCAGATGCAATAAGCTCAGAGAAGTCGGGTAGATCTGTCGCTTTTCCCATTTTGACGCCGCACATACTACTAACGATGTGTTTATGGAATTGCTCAATTAATTCCGTGTTACCAACGCATCACGTGTGTCAATCAGTGCGCCAGACGTGATAATTGTTATTGGGTCGGAATGGTTATAAAATAATGGTCAATTGATGTATATTTTCAGAACAGTATTTTAACTGTAAAGAGCAAAGAGCTGAGAATAACTGTTATAAGCCGTGAACGGCGTGGTCAACAGGTACAGTTTTCCTGTTCAGGTCCTGCGGGCACAACCGTTTGTAAGGTGGGGCGCTGTTAAGCCGTATCTACGGCGGCACCCGTGTGCCTTCATCGTTGATACGATACACACTTGTGAGGTGGCGACGCCGGAGCAGCAGCTAATCATTTTTCATCCTTGTTTGTTGCTGCATTACTTAGAAACAAGTTCAATTATCTTGGTTTATTTAACCCAGAGCGTTCGAATTCCCCTTATAAAACTCATAAAGATAATTTCTCGTACGAGAGCTTTGAAGCCAAATTATATTTATCAATATTTAAGATTTAAAATTTATTTGTATAATTCTATAACGTATGGTTACGTTCCTTTCTTTGCAGAAACGGTATTTAATAAATAAGAATTCTTATTTGCCAAAATTGAGTCAAATAATGGAAACTCGAGACAAAAGTGAGAAAACAGTTCCAAAACAAAAAAATAATTTTAAATCTTTAATTTCCTTACTCTCGATCTTTCCATTTTACACTTATCTTAGCCAGATTTTAAATATCGAGTCAAGCACTCACTTGCTATAATTATTTTTATTCATTCTTTTAGATTTATTCGATTAATATAAGTATTAAAGTATTTAAATATGATGTAATAATAATAATAATAATAATAATAATAATAATTATTATTATTATTATTATTATTACTATTATTATTATTTTGAAAACCATAAAAAATTTAGTCATAACTACAATAAATCACTACTATATACCTATGCTATATACTTTTCCTTTATGACGATTTTATTTTAAAAATTCACAATAATAAAGTTTGACATAAATAGTTTGTTTTTTCATTACTTACAGAATCCTGGCCATAAGTAAAATAAAATTAATTGTCCAATTACCGTTCACACCAACATGTTCGTTAGTTGTATTTTTGTTTTTATGACGATATTATAGATAGCGATTTGTTATGCTCCCTTTTGGTCTTCTCTCCAAATGTTACTATTTTAACCGGATTGGTGGACATTACGTGTATCACTGCGCAGCACCGCAGGTTATTTTGTAATGCCAACGCAATAAATTACAGAAACAAGTCAATTATAATTCTATATTTTATAATTTTATTAGCACGTCGCGCATTTTTTCAAGAGATGATACGCGCATTTGAAATGCACATTGTATTGAGCCCGCCGGCCGCACGCTCGGAGCGAGGTGCAGCGGACAATGCCACGACGCAAATTCTATTGTGTACAGCCGGTATGGTCTGTTGAGCATCAAATACTTACACTCCAGTACGCCTGAAGCGAGGCAAAAATGCCGGCAGCGCGAATGATATAGCGTTTAGCCACCGCGCTCGCGCGTATTTTTTTTGTCAGTCGTCAATGCGGCAAATGGCCGCGAGGGGGCGTTATTCCGCTGTGGGAGAGCGTTTCAGCCGACGAAACACGGCGGCTGAGATGGCTCGGTGACAACTGTTTCCACTGCAGTGTGTCTGAGTGGGCGGTTCTAGAGAGCAGCGATGTTGGCGGATTTTCGGTTCTAGCTAGAGAGATGGGTCGAGTTCAACCGATGATTGTGCAAGAATTCTAGCGGTCGACGGCTCTGATTGGTAGTTTCCTCTAATTTCCCTGATCAGTGCAATGCGAATATCGGAGTAGTACTGTAAAATCGGATCACTGACCACGCGCGTCCTTCCGTACTCTTTCTTGTCCTATCCTCTCACCTTCATTATACACTCCTACACTTGCATGCACAACAACACCACACAAGACGAGATACCAGACAAGAACTTAAGAGCTTCTCTTGGCTGAGGCGGTGCCTTGCTAAGGGGAGACACCTGAAGGGGGAAATCCCCCGCATGCCGACGTGTAGGTCGGCGGCAGATTGCACCATCGAGTGGAAAATTAATCAACTCCTCCCATGATATGACATTCACTACACTAACGGGACTAATGGCCAGAGTAGTTGCCTGCCAGGAAACAGACAATCAATCAGGTTCGCGCGGCCCCGCCACAGATTTTCTCGACGTTTCCACGTGTCACCTCCTTCTCGTTCTTTCTTTTGAAGTGTGGGTGAGCCACCTCCATTCTTTCTATTTGCACGCAAATTTCTGTCGCCTCATTCTGACTCATAATCTAGAAAATATGGTCGTAACATAACGAATGATAAATTGTAGATTAACAAAATAAAATATTTGCAATGTTCGATCAAACTCAAAACTGTTTAATTGTTTTTGTATTTTCCAGCATTTCTGGGTATGTAACGAAACCTAAATGGTCAGATAATTTTCCATCAGTATAGGTCTGTAAGTATATTATAAATTAGTAATATATATTAAATTAAACCGTAATTTAAAAACTACATATTACATCACATTGTTATAGCTGTTTTGTTTGTTTGTTTTTTACGAATTGTCCTAGTGCCGTACATTGTGTTTCGAATCGTCATACTTAAAATTCGGCGAGGAATGATCCGGATTCGTTCTGACACACAACAGAATTATACAGACACGCCACACTTTTCATACACAATTGTTTATAAATCATGTGGAATTGTTTGTATTCCAAATCTTGTTAGGATAAATTTCTTTATAAAACTTATAATTCTGGCTTGTTGACACAAATGTCCTTCATTTAACTCACGGTTAAATTGTTTTCGGTTTATTGAAAAGACCAGGTAAAGTGAGCCACATATGTCCTAATACTCTTCTCTCAGAAGCCATGGGCACTGCTGTCTGCAATCGCGGAGCACCAGTTACAGCACGAGAGGGAATGATGATCAATACTGCGGTGCTGGAAGGATACTTCGTGTAGTCCAGAAAGCAACCGGAGGTTCTACACACACAACTGTAGAGCGGATTGCATACCCACTACGCCTTCGAAACTGCGTGTTTAATTACTTACAATATCAGTTGCCCAAAGCTGTTTTGAAATCTTAAAACGACATATCAACATTGTTCTGGTTGACATACACTATCATCAAGAATAAGTTCCTTAGGGATGGGCGCTTTACATCTATTTTTATTAATGTATAATTGTTTTTGGTTTCAAATAAATATTTCACCAAAGTTTATTTTAAAACGAGTTCATTCGCGATCACGTTCATAAGATATTTATACTGCGTACGAAAATCAAAGTTACATTGTATAACAAAGAGCATACAAAATTACCAGTCTAATGAGATAATCGTGTATAATATTTTTATTTCAGAAGAGAATTTCAATATTATTTTTGTTATGTATTTCATAACATCAAGATATACCTAATTTAAATCTACATGTTATTCATATAAAAATCATGTTCCAATAACGGTCAATATTGTGCGTTTTCTAGTGCACTATATCGTGCAAATATATGACTCTGATTTCGTGTAAGCACCCCACCCCAGAACTGACGTCGCGAAATGAGGCGCGACTGCTCAAGAGTTAAGCGCGGAGACTTGCGCTCTCCCGTCGACGGGCAGTCGTTGGCTGCGCTTCATTAGCCCGCGCGGGGGTCGCACCTCCCAGCTGACTCCCTGCGAAAGTTGGCAACACCGATCGCCCGAGAGTCGTGCGATCGCGAGGTTCCATTTCGGCGACGGGGATGGTCGCCCCCTCCTCATCCGCCCCGCCCCATCAGCGAGGGCTCTGCGATAGGCGCGCAATCGATTATCGAACGAGGCGGTGGCGGCGGCGGCGGCGGCGGTGGCGGTGGTGGGTGCCCAGGTGCGCGGCCTAATGTATCAGGGCTCGCGGCGCGAGGGACGGCCGGACGCCTCAGGGTGAGCGGGAGGGGTAGGAGGGGCGGGACGCTGCGAGAGAGAGACAGGACGGTGGAGAAGAGTCGGCGAGTGCGGAGAAAGATAGGGCGCTCTGGAAAGACTCTTACTCAGTCGGCACGGAAGCAACGGGTAGGTGCATGTATTGACCGGGACATGTTGAGACGAAGTGAGTTGTCGTTGGCATGTAATACATATTGAATTCTGTTCAATTTTCTTTATATTTGTCTTGAAAGATTAACCTATCGCAAATTTCGGAGTGTAGTGTACAGCTCAGTCTCAAGCATGTTCAATAAGTAAATACTTCAGGATTAGCATATATTTCCGGTAATAAAATATCAACAGAAATCTATTGTTAATACTACTTTATTTTTAAAAATATTTTTAACATTTTTACATTGATTTGACACGAACCATTAATATGCACAAAACACACATACAAACAACGTACAATGTTACAATAAACAAAACGTATAAACGTAACACGTACGCATAACGTACACACAACAGTTTTGACACATATACTATTTAAGTTAGTCATTATAAGAGTTAATTATATTTAAACAAAATAAGCAAATCGCTTAATTGAAAGAAATGTAACACTGTTAAAAACTGTAAATTTTACCGGAGAAGCAAGATAAAATTAACGATTTATTTATGCACTATAAACGCACATCGCTATAAACGCACATCGCTATAAATGCTCCATGTAGCGTATTCCCTAAATGATACACTTACCAAACGCTTTCTGCGTGAAGTCGCATTCACATCTCTTTCTGAGGTAAATCGTATAACCATTTTATTTTTAGTTGTCACTTTTCTTGCGGGTAAGCGAAATGGGTACTTTGTGTATTAATAGTGTGCTCACAGAAATCGATTGAAAGGGATCTGAACGCGACGTAGGATGTCGGACCAGGACAGGGTGGATGGAAAATAGGTTAGCGGGTTTCGCCACGAGCCAGACCGCAGGGACGCAGCGCACGGAAAAGGAATGGCGAGAGACTGAGCGACGCGGGCCGCAACCTCGCGTTTCCTATGATGTATTTGGCGGCGGCGATGGTGTAACGGGTAGCGTACTGGACTGTTGTACCCAAGTTGGCGGGTTCAAACCCGATCGAAGCCGTGGATTTTTAAGGGCGAAAAAATCCTTCGTACGCCTTCCCAAGAAATACCTCCTTTCTCTCCTAGTTGGTGAAAGGAGCGTAGCGAAATTTGCGTGGTCAGACGGAAAAGCGGGCCTGATGGCCCGAGTCTCGCCACATAAAATAAGGCAAATTCAAATCAAATCAAATCAATGATGAGATGCGATGATGCGTCTACTGCGTGTGGAAAAAGATTCTCGCGTTTCCCAGACAGTTGCAGCCCTAACTCGCGTTGGCTAGTCTGCAACTGAAGTGGTCTATGGTTCGAATCAAAGTGTGAATTTTGATTACTTAAGAATCTACTAACAATAAAACCGAATACTAAAGTGGAACTTCAATTACGTGGCACCTAAAACGTCAAATGAGACAGGCCTAAATTTAGAATGTGTATATGCTCACATATTCAAATCAAACTTACCATAACCTATATTTTGCCCAAAATGTCTCGTAGAGCACATCAGTTCCACGCCAACCAATTGCATTTACACTTGGTGCGTTTAGTACATCGTTGATAGAACAATATTTCGGTCGAGAATATTACTATTCGCTTGTCGCACTGTAACATATTTGGTGTTTTCGATAGCATTTGTTTACCCATTATTTTCTGTGTTTCACCAGAGTTCTAGTCTTGTAACAGATTTATATTTTCCTTTTTCTTGCTTAAATATCATTTTTTGTGTGTGTTCTTACTAATTGCTTTGAACCCAATATTTTTAACTTTTAGTCATGACAGCAGGGTGGAGGAAACTATAACAACGGCTTGCGTAATCGGAGGAACCTGTGAATATTTAATAGAGATAATAAATAGAGCACAAATGACTTGAATGAAGTTGAAAATTGACAAATGATAGGTTCCTTTTCTTCCAATTACGGAGTTTTACCTTTCCGTTTATCATTTCGTTCGTCATTATAATGATTATCGAGACTCAACGTACCAACTTGTCGAGCATCTTCTCCAAATGTCTTGGTCATTCTGAGTTCACCAGTCCTAAACGCCTCTCCTCATAAACCTTCTTCCTGAACGCGATTCTTCATTCTTTCCAGCCTCATCGCCCTTCCTCACATCTCCACTTTTGTTCGTGAGACGCGCGCTGGCCGCGTCGATAGGCAGCGCCACTCAGCGGCGGCAAACGACTTCTCCGGTGCCTTCCATCACCATGCCGTCCCCGCGCCGTCCCACTTCGCGCCATCTGCCCTCGACCTCCAACTTCCTGCTCACGCCGATCCCCTCCCCCCGCCCCAACCCCTCGTGCGCCCAT
This sequence comes from Gryllus bimaculatus, assembly GCA_017312745.1. NCBI lineage: Eukaryota > Metazoa > Arthropoda > Insecta > Orthoptera > Gryllidae > Gryllus > Gryllus bimaculatus. Next base: position 4,900,620 of record BOPP01000077.1, on the reverse strand, counting down.
GTCCAACTTTACCTGCCCCTTGTCACGCCACCTGTCACCCCTGCCCGTTGGCATCTCTCTGCTCTCACCCCTACGCCATGCGCCTTTCATGCAGCCGCTGCCATTTGCCCCTCCTCTCCCTCCAGCCGTGGTCGCCAACTCTCACGCGAACGCCCCTGTGCTCGTCTCCCCCTTCGCTCCTCCACGCGCGGTGCCCCTTCCGCGATCCTATAAATCCCGGCTGCAAACCCTCTGCCCCTCGCTCCTCTCCTCCTGCTCGGGTCTCTTCCTTGCTCTGCCTCGTACTGCTTCGTCCCGGCTTCCGCGCCGTCAGTCCACCCCGCCCCCGCCGCCCCGCAACGCCCGCCCCAACGCGCGCCGCCCGCCACCACTTCCAGATTACCTCGCTGCCACCAGATACGTCCAACGCGCCCTTCGTGCTCTGCCACTCTACACTTTCCTCCCTGTCAATCTCCGACGTGCCCAACAAGCCCAGTACTCTCACTGCCATTATCCTGACAACCACGCTCACCATGCCTGTGATGTCCCACTCGCGCGTCGCTCTCCACCTTCTTAGTTCGCGTACCTTGCGCCCGACCCGCCCCGAACATCAACGTCGACCCCGAACTCACGCTCGACCCCGAACATCACCCGCTCGACCCCGAACATCCCCGCTCGACCCCGAAACATCTCCCGCTCGAACCCCCGAACATACCGCTCGACCTTGGTCGAACATACCCGCTCGACCACGACCATACCCCCTCGGAACCCCGAACTCCCCCTCGACCCCGAACCATCTCCGCTCGACCCCGACATCCCCGCGCGCCGCCCCGAACATCCCCGCTCGACCCCGAACATCCGCTCGAGCACCCGAAATCTCCGCTCCGACCCCGGAACATCTCCGCTCGACCCCGAACATCTCCGCTCGACGCCCGAACAATCCCCTCGACCCCGAAACATCCCCGCTCGACCCGAACATCCCCGCTTCGACCCCCGAACATCCCCCTCGACCTTCCGAACATCCCGCGCCCGATCCCCGAACATCCCCGCGGACCCGAACATCCCCGCGCGACCCCAACATCGCCCGCGCGACCCCGGAACATCCCGCGCGACCCCGAACATCCCGCGCACCGCCCGAACATCCCCGCGCGACCCCCGACATCCGAGCTGACCCCGAACATCCCCGCGACGCCCGAACATCCCGGCGCGAACCCCGAACACCCCGCGCGACCCGAACATCCCCGCGCGACCCCCGAACATCCCCGCGCGACCCCCGAACATCCGGCGCGATCCCCGAAATTCCCCTGCGCGAACCCCGAAACATCCCCCGCGCGACCCCGAACATCCCGCGCGACCCGAACATCCCGCTCACTCCAAACATCCCCGCTCCATTCCCACCATCCCCGCTCCATTCCAACATGCCCCGCTCCATTCAATCATCCCCGCTCGCCACGCCCTGCTCGGCTCTCCCGCCCTGCTCTGCTCTGCCCCCCCCGCCCCGCCCTGCTCTGCCTCCCGCCCGCCCTGCCCTGCCCTCCCGCCCGCCCTGCCTGCTCTCCCCGCCCGCCCTGATCTGCTCCTCCCCGCCCTCCCCGCCCTGTTCCGCCCGTCCCCGCCCGCCCCGAGGGCCGGGAGCTCGCGTCATCCTATGCTTCGTGTGCGGCCGAATCGCCGCGACGCTATCGCGCGCCCCGCTGCGCCGCGCATTTGTCAGGCGCGCCGCCAGGGGCGCGAGCGAGGGGCGGGGCGGCGGCGGACGGAACCGGACGTCCGCTGATGGCGGAGGGGGGGGAGTCTGAGGCGCCGGAAACGCAATAGGTAGCAGCGCCGTCACGCGGGATTCGCCAGGAGCATCTCCGGCAGCCCGAACGCAGATGCATACAGAGGTCTGCTCGGATCCGAGAAAACAAGCAATGCGTTTTGGAAGGCAGGTAAGGGAAATGGAATGCTCAAAGCACAGTATGCTATCTCAGGATGCCGACGAAATACATCTTCGGTCTGGGAAAACGTCATGATCAGGATGCAATATGTTAACCACCACATAATTCGTTCACGAATGCTGTGGTGATGGACACATTGTATCCTGAAACAAGAAAACTTACAAACTATAAGTTTTTATTCATATGAAGTGTTTTCTCTCCGTTATTACATTATTAATCTTCAGTATGTGCGTAGTATAATCTCCATTAATTACATTTAAATAGCAGTACTCACGCAGGGTACGCCAGGAACATCTGCTGCAGCCAGAACACAAATGTATATAGTACTGCTCGGTTGTATTTTATAAGAAAACATGCAACGCGTTTTGGAAGGCCGAAAAATACTATTAAATAAAATGGAATGCTGAAAACAGGGTAGACTATCTGGGTATTAGGAGTAAATCGATCATCAGAGTGTGATAAAACTCGAAATCGGAATGCAGTGTGTCTATCAGCAAATGGTTTGTTTACAAAAGCTGTGAATTTTACATAACAAAACCTAGCTTAACGGTTTACATTCTTGTACAGTATTTGATCATTACCGTCACAATATTAGTAGAGTATCGAAATATTGGATACCATTTTTACATCCGCAGGGGAAAATTGCCTGGCTTGCCATTGACTATTTATTAATTTATCTGAATAAATATATAAATTAATATTTCACAATTAAAATATTAGTGTTTCTTAAAATTTATTGCAGACACTTGCATGTGCTCATGCTATATTAATTTAAAATTTCACCCTTAAAGTTCTTCAGTCTTGAACTAACTGAGGGTGCGTTATTCGCATCATACCACCACAATGCAATATTTCTGTATAATAATTAATCACACTTTAATAGTAGATAATTAATAGTTAATGTGTTAGTGACGCATATAAACATAAAGTATATCAAGTACATAAACACTAATCTGATCAGAGATAAACTATTGAATTTGAATTAAGCGATATGAAAAATATCGTTACGGATAGCCTGATGCCCGTATCTGGCCTATGTTAAATTGTATTTTTTTACCCTTTTTCTCAAAAACTACTTTTCTTAGAATTTTGAAATTTTATAGTATATTCTATAACAATTCATTATTATACTTCAGTAGAATAATATGAGTAGGATATCCGTTTTACAGAATTTTAAAAAGTAATTGAAAATTACTCATATTAATTCATAATTTGAAGAATTTTGCAATCTAGCTCATTATTTTAGTATCTGTCGTGTTTACATGAAGCTTTCCTGAAAATTTCATAATTTTATCTCATAGTTTCTGAGAAAATGGGTCATATCATTTTTTTGTAATAAACGAAGTATACTTTCCCAGAAAAAACCGTACGCAATCTCGGTACGAACATAGAAAGCAAATGTAAACAAACCAATGTTGTGTACCAAACTACAAGAATTAAGAAGTTAAAATTGTGACAATTTTTCCAATGTCAAGAACAGAATTCCTTCTAATAATCTACATAAGTTACAGACATCTAGATAATTAGATTGACTGAACAAGCAAAAAAATCAAGAGCCATAACAAAAGAGACACGCCTCTGACTGATGCAGAGAGGTTTAAACATTTAAGAATCCTTCTTGAAATAAACATATAACTGTGGTCTGAAAAGTGTAAATAATTTACCAAGCTGTTAAAATGTTCATTTTTTGCTGAAAGACTTCCCTCAAATCAGAATTCAAGCGGACGTGCAAGGGCCGGACACAGGCCAAAGAAGCGGGCCCCTACTTCAGGTGCGACGGCCCGTATGACGAGGCGAGAGGTCGTTCGCAGCGTCATCAGCAGGAGGTCTGCGGCCGCGTCGCGTCCCTCTCACCACCAGGTGCCCCGGCCCCGCGGCCCTCTGGGCTAGCCGGCCGGCCGTCAGGCACCTCCCCTTTGTTTGCGCTCGGGTGTATCGGCTCGCGCGCGTGTTTGCCGGCACACGCCCCGGTCGCGTGCGCCGCCGCCGCCGCCGCCGCCAGGGCAGGCAGGCACGCGCGCGTCTGTCAGCGCCTCGCGTGCGCGCGCCCCTTCATCTTTCCCCGCCCTTCCGCCC
>BOPP01000077.1:4866940-4877229 GCA_017312745.1 Gryllus bimaculatus | reverse complement strand
AAGACTGTACGTAACTTCGATGATTTTTAAAATTCTCTCTGCTTACAAAATTGGTTTCACTCAAATTCAATTTAACAAAAATCAAAACGTGCTTCAATGACATATAGTGATTACAAAGAAACTTCAAACCAAAATTACCTCCCATTTCCAATTCAATCAGTTACCATTTGTCTTTAGGAACAAACAGCTCCTTTACGAACAATGTTAAAACATTTTAATTAACTTTAAACCATTAAAACATCAAAAACCATAATTAAGAAAATTCAAGATCGGAAAGTTTATTACATTTCAACAGAAAAATCAGACTTTAAATTTATTACATACTCAATATTTCGTTGACAATCTAGCGTAGGTTATTTCGTATCTAGTATAATTATGTAATATAGTACTTTTAATTTTCACTTGATAGACCAAAAAATATAAGTTGAGTGATCAAAAATTTATTGGGAAAAACATTTATTATTGATTAAATATATTATTGCACTACTATTTGTTTAAATAATCATTAGAGCTCTTTAGAAACTCTGATTAGCATTTGTTTGAACCGAAAAAAATTCATATAAGCATTAGGACCGTGAAACTGTCATGATATGTAAAGACGCACGAGAATAAACAGCATGGAAATTACAGCATATTGCAATACATCTGCAGCTAAATAATCGAACCGTCTGATCACTTGAGACATGCGGTCACTGCTACTTGAATAATCTCTTAAAAGTACATCATTCCCAAGTTAAGTGATCCGTAATCACGCAGGTATACTAAAACAATTACTTCACGGTTCCTCACTCAGTGAAAACATAAAAAAAGTTACTTAAACACTAACTTGAACTATGTGAAAAACCCTTTACTTCTATAGTTATCAATTCAAATTATTCCAGTAATACACTTGGCAAATTGACAAAGTTTACTTTCTTCCTAATCAGATACATTGCAAATCAGCGACTGTTCTTTTTGACTACGCGGCTACACATATAGAAAAATATATAAAGAGGGACAGCTACTGTTTTGACGGGCTGCTGCAACATAACAGCGGTTTATGTCCATGCACGATATTTTTCAGTGCGTTCATAAGAGTTGCTCATTCCAAATGGGCTTCATCCTATCTCTCACCATGTTCATCACCCCAGGACTGGACGTTATTTGTAATCCGACCTCTCACAGCAGTCCAACTTCTTAGAATCAACTCCTCTCTATTAAAAGTTCCAACGTGTTATATGTGCAACTCGACGGACCTGGCAACCATCTACGCATCATTACGCTATTCAGAAAAACATAGCGGTGCCTAAAAAGGTGAGGTAAGGATTCTAATCGTATAGGAATTGTTTTTGGCCTATTAGTAAATTTTTACAATGGATAATTTTTGAGTGCCATCCTACGCGAAGATGTGAATGAGAATTTTGTTCGACCTGTTAAAAAACTAGGAAGTCAGCGGACGTTGGTGAGACTGCATCTGCATGAAATCGACACCCTCCTTTGTGGACGTCACTGTATGCCGCTGATTTCTCGCGTGAGGGTCTACTAGTGCCTTCTGCCCCCCGCTCTCACCCCCCCCGCCCCCCAACCATCCCACCCGAACCAGATGTCGCGTGACGCCGTCAACGGCGCGTTTCGATTCCGCACGGCAACGGGGTGAGCCCCGCAGTCATTTCGCGGACCCGTTCCAGATCGTCTGTCACCAACTCGTTCGTTGCAGCCTGACCTCCGCCCCCCCTCCTCATCCCTTCCGGCCGACGCCGCGCACGCCCTCCCCCGCGCCGCGGCGCGCCGCGTCCACCGCGTCCCACCCCCGTCGGCGTCGCGAGCGCGTGCCAAATCCCGCGAGCGAGGCCCGACGCGCGCCCACTTCAGCGCGGCGAGCAAAACTGTCAGAAATCGCACTGCCGATGACGCCCGGTCGCCTCGGCCGGCGCGGCGTCGCTACGGTCGTTCGGAAATCAAATTACTAGGAACGAGCGAAAAACCAGCGAGGCGACAGCGGATTCTCGCGCTCCCCGCAAGGCCTCCCCACCCACCCCCATTCCCTTCCCCGTCCCTCCCCTCCGAACCCCCGCCCCCGTCGAGCCGGCCGCGGTGCAAGTCTGTTGACACATAGCAACATTGTCACGCATTCGAGCGGTGTATAATGTCCGGAGCGCCCGCCAACAGCTGTGTATCGCTCGGCGACTATTAGCGACGTGGATGCGGTGGGAGAGGGGTGGTAGGGGGCGTGCCAGGGGGAGTGTGTGAGGGAAGACGCGACCGACCGGAAGAGCAAGGGCAGTATGTGCTATGGACGGGGTCGGTGAGGGACGCTATGACGGTGACGGTGCCGAAAGATGCGGTGTAAACGACACGTGCGTGAAGGTTCCGAGTGGCGTGAAAGGGTTGAGACAGGCGGTGAGAGGGTTAGCGGTGATGGCGCTGGTGGGACAGAGGTTGACAGAGGGAATGGCACGGGCAACGGACTACGATTTGGTCGGAGAAGGTCTATGGTGGCTGAGTGGCGGAAACCTCGGCAGAAGCTACATCGTGAAGAAGTGCGCCAACGCAGTGTTTAGGGGGTTGGGCCGATTGACAGAGTACAAGGCGGATGGGAGGGAGTAAGGATGGTGGCCAGCGGTAGCGCGGTCAAGGGGGCAAAGGATACGGGACGATAGACGACAGGAACGCCATGGGCAAAGGGGACGGTAGGGATTGCGCGGATGTGAGGACGGTGGTTGACTTGAGGACTTGGTTTGACGTGTGAGGACGGTGGTTGACTGTGAGGACGGTGGCTGACTGCTGAGGACAGGTGGGGGATGTGAGGACGGTGGTTGACTGTGAGGACCCACCCTGGTTAACTGTGAGGACGGTGGTGACTGTGAGGACGGTGGCTGACTGTGAGGACCGGTGGTTGACTGTGAGGACTGGTGGTTGACTGTGGAGGACGTGGCGTTGATGTAGGACGGTGGTTGCACTTGAGGACGGTGTTGACTGTGAGGACTGGTGGTTGACTGTGAGACGGTGGTTTGACTGGTAGGACGGTGGTTGACTGTGAGACCGGTGGTTAGACTGTTGAGGACGGTGTGAACTGTGAGGACGGTGGTTGACTGTGAGGACGGTGGTTGACGTGAGGACCCGGTTGACTGTGAGACGGTGGTTGACTGTGAGACGGGGTTGACGGTGGACGGTGTTGACTGTGAGGACGTGTTGATGTGAGGACGGTGGTTGGACCTGTGAGGACCGTGGTTGACTGTGAGGACGGTGGTTTCGACTGTGAGGACGGTGGTTGACTGTGCAGACGGTGGTGACTGTCGCAGGACGGCTGGTTACTGTGAGGACGGTGGCTTGACTGTGAGCTCTGGGGCGTTTGCAGGCGGCTGCGGCAGAAAGCAAGCAGGAGCGGCAGCGACGTTTGGGCATGTTCCGCGCTGCTTTCGTCCGAAACGCGCCTGCTCGTTCAGCCGCCAGCACAGGCGAGCGCGTGGCGGATCGGTCCAGCCAGCGCAGCGCAACGCCCGACCTCTTCGCGTCCGCGTGGGCGCGGAGGCTGCCGTCAGTCGAGGGGGGCGTGTGCGACGTCCCCTGCCCTGCTCTGAAACGGGATCGTCGCCCTGCGCGACAGGCGTCAACATCGCGTGCGTGAACAGGCGGGTGCCCCTTGGCGTGGTTGGAAGTGGTAACGTGAACATGCTCGTCGATCACACAGGGTCACAAGTACAAACTCGCTCAGAAATCTTGAAAGCAACTAATTTACAGTTAGAAATGAAAGACTTTGTTCTATAGCTTTTCCACAGCCGCGGATACATATTTACTCCCCATGGACGCATATTCCCACCTTAAGACCCAACACGCTTGCGTGATCCTCTGATCTGGAGTTAGTGGACGCGAGACTCTCCGCCGAACAGTACAAGCGAACAGGGACAAACAAATCATGCCCAGGCGGGGCGAGAACCCGCGACCCTTCGGATCGAAATGGTTGAGTCGGGTCGACCGGACTTGGTATACTCGTAAATAAATTTTCAAAATTAATTAAGACTGACGAAATTGTAGTTCTGTTGGCCTAGCACATCTGACCCAGACGCAATTAGAACTGATTAATAAATGTTTTCGAAATTGAGAAATTTCAAATTCAGTAGTATTGATCGCAAATAATTATTGTGGAAATCGCTTTCGAACTCTCTCTACCAAATCACAATAAATATCAATTTCTATGTTTACTATGAAGTGACTATTGAAGATATGATCGTGATGTATTTATATTTCATTTCTCAGGCATTTTGAAAGTCGATGTAAATTCTTTTGCAAGAGCAGCACCATACTGAGCGCGAGACTCACGTCTGCGAACAGCGACTGAGTGGCAAACGAGAGAAATATTGCATTGTGTGCGGTCACCGCTGGGTGTCCTTCAGGCGCGGCTGAGCATTTTATAAAAAGGCGCCCTCTGTGCGTTCTGGAACAACCGTTGTAAGAGTTACCATTGAAGTTTGACGCGTTGCCAACGTAACCACTAACGTAAAAGTGTTTCTTCCTGTGATATACGCTCACCAATGAAATTCTGCCGGTGTCTTTAAGCTATATTCTTTTTTCTCATACCAGGAATTAATTTTATGAAAGGAAAATGTTCACGTTGCCTTATTAAACTATTCATAAAGGCTCAGAATATATTGAAACCTCTACTTAGTACGTTATTGAGCATTAAGACATATCCTTAATAAACACTCTCACTATGTTCGGTAGTTCATTTATGTAAATCAAACTTTGTAGAGCGCGTTATTTTGCCAGAAAGAATTTTTTTTTAAATTTTAAAAAAAAACAAAATTCAAAAAAAGAGTCAACAGGACACAGTTGATTGTTCACCCAAAATAAATTTTAATTTTCTCGCATTATTTAATTATTTTTAAAGTGGAATATCCACAGAAAAAATATTAAACGTAATTTATATTTATCGTAAAGAAGAATTTTGTAGAATTTTGCCCTGAGATCCTGTGGGCAGAATTATTACAAAGAACATCTGTCCGTGTACATTTCTGGGCGGGCTTCTTAAACGAGATTCGCGGGGAGTTTGATGCAGGCGCGAGAGTATTTCTTGAAAATTTGTGGCGGCTCATCGCAACAATCGACGCGCACGCAGATAATAAAATGCCCCACCCAACCAACCAAACTACCTACCTACCCCACCCAGCTTACCACCCCACCCGCTAACCAAGCCCAACCCCACCCACCCACCCACCCACCCACCCACCCACACCACCCACCTACCTACCTACCTCGCTCGCCTAGGCTACCTCACATCGTCGCCTTCCGACTCCACCAACCTCTGCTGCCGCTGTCCACCCCGCTTGCCGCCTCCGTCTTTACCTACCGCAGTCGGACGCCTCAACCACACCTCTGCCCACCGCCCATCCCGCCTCCGTCCCCGGCCTGCCACCGCTCCGCCTCCAACCTACCGTCCTCCCTGCCGCCCGCCGTCAGCCACCTCTACGCTTCCGCCTTTCACCTCGTAACCTGCCGCCACCGCCTCCGCCTACACCTCTCGAGCCGTCGCCGCGTCACCGCATCTCACCGAGTCGACCCTCGCCGCCGCCGTCGTCGTCCCGCCCCCACCCCCCGCTTCCACCACTATAGTCACCACACCGCCATCACCACTCTCGCGTCTATTGTCACCTCATCGCTGTTACCATTGCCTATTCCACCGCCACCTTCATCCCTACCTCCATTACTGTTTCCTTCTCTGCGACCACCACCACCGCCACCGCCACCGCCGCCGCCATCTCGGCAGTTGGGCCATTCAACAAATTACGGTAATCGCTTAGAACCTAAAGCGGCGAAACTGCTTCAATGCGATTCGTAGCTGATGCGGAGTGTTGTCACCGAGCGAGGAGGAGGCGTACTTGAGGAAAACGGAGGTCCATGAAGAAGCGTCTAACGTGATAATCGGATGGCAGCGCGGGAAGAAGTACGGGGTTTTCTCGAACGTTCTTATTTCGTCGGTCATAGCACGGAAGATGGTGATAGAAGCGAGAGCACGTCTAGAGACTGAGATTATGATGACGAGAACTACAGTAAAGAAAGTAAACAACGGACCAGGTGCAAAGAGAAAGCTGCCCCTGACAGGCATATCAGTTGAAATAGTGGCGATGGCAACGATTTACACTAAATTGTGATACCACATCATTAGTCGTTTGACCATGAATGGGCTACGTGATAAATAGATAAAATGTGGTGGATATGGGATTCTGTAATATAATTTGAATGATAATGGAGGAGCGGTATTATAAAAAGCATGAAAAACCGTGAAACCGTGCGAAAACCAACCGAAAACTCGCTTCGCTTACATTTACATCGGCCGGAGTTTGAACTCGGTTTCCTCAAAGGTAGAAGGCACACCGGCCGTTTTTCTATTGCTCGCTTCGTAGCCAGAGAACGGACTGTGGAAACTGCAATAATGTACCGTAGGCACGTGGTCGTTTGAAGTAATAAAGTTATGATGTCGTGACTCGCAAAAGGTAACCCGGAAGTTTTGATTGAAATATTATTTTTTCCGTTAGCGTCTCCTACTACGATCATATGTTTAGTAAATTTTATGTCTTCGAATGTGGCTACAATCCTCTCCCAGTTGAAGACAAGATCCCGCGTTGACCTACACGGCTTTGAGGGGGGTTTTCCTGAGAGATATCTCCCACCAGCGGGACCTCCCCCCCCCCCGAAGCTAATACTAACCTCTGGACCTCGAAAAACTACCACTCTCTACCAATCAGCCAATAGATTTCTGAGACAGGCAGCGGGTGCATTGGACCTAGCTTTTAGTCGACTAGTAAACCCACCACCCATTAGAACTCGAACACCAGCACCTCCCGGTTAGACACACTGCCGTCTCAACAGTTGTTGCGCTGAGCCATCTCTGTCAGCGGGGAACTGGAATGAACATCCTGCATCTTGCAGGCGGCATGCGACATGCAGCCTGCGCCTCTAGACTAGCAGCCTGCCATTAGGTGCACGGGCGATGGTTCCGGCGAATGCGGTGGTGCGCCCTGGCGGAGCGAGGCGAAGACGAATCAGAGACTGTCGAGACGCCGCAGCGACGCGTCGGTGGATGGATTGCGAAGATCGAGGCGGCTCATTACGATAGTGGAGATAAATCGTTGGAAGCAAAGAATACACCTGCTTCGTCTCAAATGCTTCTTGAAACCGATAGTTCTGAGAGAGATGTGTGTAGTTCTTGGTATCCATGATTGGTAAATGATATGATATAATATCTTCAAGCTTGAACTCTTAATTTTTCAAGGTTGAATTTATTTGCGTACCAGAAAACATACTTGTACAACAACGAAATTAGTGGCAAAAGAGAACGAACTCGGAGCTTTACCTGCGATTATAATGCTATGAAATATTTTAATTTTCTCATATCATTTAATCAAGCCACCTGCCCCCAAGTTGCTGTACCAACCCGCACGTCCTCCCGATCTTCCCCGCCTCTTCCCTCCCATGCCTGCCTATCACCGCCCATGCTCCACTCCCTCCGCCCAACTCTCTACTCCAACCGTGAATGCCCCCGCCCCGCCACCCCCGCGACTTTCATCACGTCCACGTTCCCTGCGCAATCCTCCACCGTCCGCCTGACCGCCTCCCCTCCTCCGCCCTCTTCCCCCGCGAGTACGTCTCTTCAACGTTGCCCCGTAATTCCCCACCCCATTGCTCGCCTCGGTTCACGTCCCCCACCACATCGGCCTTCATCCGCCTCCTCGCCCTGCCTGCAGTTACCCTTGAAAGCCGCCCCCGCCGCGCACTGGCACGTGGTCGCCCCCCCTGCTCTCCCGGCCCCACAGCCCTCGTTTCATGCGTTGGGCCCTTTCGGCGGCCGTCACACGAGGCAGCTCCGTGCTCCACGCCGCCTTACGCTTTGTGCCTCGCGTGGTGCGCACGCTGTTCGCCATTGCCGCAACTCGCTTTCCAGCTATCTATTCGTCATCGCCAACCACTTCCTCCTGTGCCATTTGCCTCGTTTAACCAATTTCCAACTCGTGTAGTACTTATTTATGAGGAATGTGGTTCACGGCAACGTTTTCTGATTACATATTGGTCGCGAATTCTACAATGGTACTTATTTATTTCATTGATTTATTACAGCTTTTTTTGTGAAACAGCGTGGATTTGCTACGCAATAAATGTTTCTGTACATCGTACAGTGCTTCCTCTAACAGTCAAGCCTAGCTATCTGCCTTGTCCATCCCTTTCACGTTTCTCAGTGTATCTTCACATTGATGACAGGATATATCTTCTTTTATCAGTGCCTTGACTAACTTGAAATCTTTTCATTAACCGCTGCAACATACAACTTTCTATCTTTTCTAAATTTTCTTTTCGTACACCTGTAGATTCCACATTTAATTTTCACTTTTTTATCAATTTTTTTTATTCCTAACTCTTCGACATCCTCATACGTTCCTCTTCCTTTAGTTCCTTAGCGTTTCCTTCCTCTTTGTAAATATCTTCCCTTGTATTGTGTTCTCTTATTCAAAAACTGCAGTCTCACCCCTCACTTCCTTTATTCATTATTCCTCTCTCATCCGTCCTCTCCCTGCAGGCTTGCCTCAAAAATTTCCTTTTCAACCAGCTTAAAACCTTATTCCATTAAGTCGTAACAATTTTTAGCCATATTACCTCTTGAATTCTATCATTCTGCCCCTCTCCCTTTTTTCTACTCAATCCGTTCTCTATTCAAATCCATATGCCTTATTGTCGTCTTCGTTAGCATGCTTCACGTCTATCATTATTACACTTATTAATCTTCATATATACTTCTACGACCACAATCCTAATTTCTACTCCTTTCTTTCTTAATTTCTCAGGCCTCACAATTGCCCTTCTCCACTTCCTTCGCCACATAATACCTCTCTCTCTCTCTCTCTCTCTCTCTCTCTCAATACCCTCTCCATTCATTATCCTATCTCAATCATCCGCACCCCTCCATGACATGGTCGTCTCACATTCGCATCACCATCACAATGTGCATCCTTTAACCTACCACGTTAGTCTGTCATTAATTATTCATTTCTCCACTTCTCCTTTATGGGCTTTCCTTGATCTTCCTTTCGCATTTTCGTGATTTTGAATGCTTTAATTGACACCACCGTTTTCCATCTCCACTGCTCCTGGACCTTCCCAATTCGATTTTCTTTCTGCTTTTCCTCGTTTTATTTTTCTCTTAATCTCTTCCTTATTCGCTTTCCTGCCGCTCCCCCTTGTAAACTGAGCCATCATAGTGCCTTTACATTTCCCCCCTCAATGGTAAATCCACTTCCTGCGTCTTCGGCGGCATTTCATTCAAAACTTTCATCAAGCTACATCTAAGACTGCGAGTTTCCCGTTTGCCTTGCTTACTAGTCTCGCTAAAGTTCACTATCGCTCTGAACATTTCTGATTTTACAAATCAGAAGATATACAAACACGACAAAATATTATCTGCCATAATCATCTCCGATGCAATCAGTTACTCTGGACGTAACTTCGGAAATTTGACCGGCATGTTAGTTCATTGCTTCATTTATTAGTTACTATAAAACAGTTAAAATACTGCCACCACGAGAAGGTAGTTATACTATTTAATGTGAGAAACCTAAATATATTTTTAAATGAATCTTTATTAAGAGTTCTACAACAGTATGGTTTAGCCACAAATTTGCTAACATGAGGAACTATTTTTCAATCTTCAACTTTATTGAGTATTAATATTCGATAATGTAATATCCATAGCCACCTCGAGACCCATTCAATCTTAATTTCTAAATGAGTACCAATGTAAATAAGTACTGGTGTAGTATTACATAATTATTATATGGTTGAAATAAGACTCTTGCAATAGCGTCATCATCTCCATTCTTGAAATACGACATCCGACTAATGAGACATCCTACCTCCATATGGCCTTAAACATCACCTCCAATTGACATACGTAAAGTTCAAAGGGAATAAAAATAGAGATATTTACGGAGAAGGGGACAGATATCTGTGACGTTTCGCATTCTTTATCCTGCAAATATAAATGACTCAAAAGGGAAATAATAGGAATTGTAATGCCATGTAACTGCTACGTTCCATAAAACCCTAAAACTTTAACCCCATCTCGACGAGTAATTTCCGAGAAATGCTGTATTTTGAATGAACTAGCGCTTGATGTCCCCCTGCTGCTGTCAGAGTCTTCGGTCTCCTAGCGGTCTCCCCCCCACCGACCACAGGCCCCCCTCCTCCGCATCGTCGCTCCGGGCAACTCGAGCCTCCGCCCCCGTACCCCCTCTTCCCACACCCCGCGCGCCCCGCCCCCCACG
>BOPP01000077.1:4852082-4865761 GCA_017312745.1 Gryllus bimaculatus | reverse complement strand
AGGGGGAGGGGGAGGGGGAGGGGGTGAGAATGGAGGGACAGTGCGCGCCCTTCCCCGCAGCTGTCTCCGCGAGATTCGATCGAGAGGGCCCTTCTCCACCGGCCGAGCGCCTCCGTCCGCGAAGCAGCGCCAATGAGAAACGACGCAAACAATCTCATTGAACCTGCGCACAACCGTTTCGTAATAATTTCCTTTTCAGATAGTGGCAAACAAAGTTCACAAATTACTTAGTCCACTCAGAAAGTTAAAAAAAAATATATTGCGAAAGTATATTGCTCGTGAGCTGAAATAGTGGCACTACTCAAATAACGCAGTTTTAGTTAACGCACTCTCCAGAATTGCAGATTTGTCTACGGTGTAGCGGCAAGAGTAGCATATCTTACAGTATTCCACCAACAAGTGGCAGAAGTGTGAATGCAAGAATTATGCGTTTCAATGCAAGGTGAAATCTTCAAACTAGTTTTCTCAACACCCGAGTTTTTGCGTTGTGTCACTATGGCCGCCCACGGACTAGTATATGATGAGGAAGTTCCCTTGTTGTAGAAGACATGCTTTTCAAAAATAAACTCTGTGCAAGATCAAACAAAACTTTGAGGCAAAAGTTTCTGATTTTAATGAAATTGAATGCTTATTGAAATGTTTTCAGAAAATAAGAAATGAAACTAATAACAAAATCTATGCGGGAATTCCATTCGTATAGTTCCATTCTATCCAGGAATAACCATTCGTAAGGGAGAAGAATATTAATTCGCAAACACCTGGTGATTGAGGATATCCAACCTACGTATACATACTATTACATCATATGTGGTCTCCAGATACTGAGTGTGGTCTACAGAGACCAGTTTAGCACATAGGAACTCGCCAAACTTTTCTATTATTGTGCTCGTTGTGCTCGCACATGAGAGGACTCAAGTCGAAATAAACAATTTTGATGCAATTATTTAATATGTAATTGTTAATTAAGTTTAATCACCTCATTCTTGGTTTAACAATAGTTTTATTGATACATAAAAATAAAGTTAATTTCAACGTTCTATCCTATTTGTTTTCTCTTTGATAACATTTTTTGTAAAAATGGTCATCTCCAAAGATTACCTTCATCTGAATTAAGATGTGAGGGTAACTTCGTGGTAACAGTTAATATAAAAACAAGAGTATTGAAAAAAATTAAGAAACTTGCAAGAACGAAGTAAGATTAGTAATTAAAAACCGTGCATTTAATTTCCAGTGCGAAGTCGAATTATTTTTTTTTATTTCATAAAACACTGTGATTTCAGAAATCTACAATCTTCTAAGATTCAACAAACACCATTCTAAAGCATGCGATCAGCAGAGGGAAATTCTAAAGTTTAAATATTGTACACATCTTGCTGAGGATGAAGTAAAACATTTTAGAACACGTGGTGAAACCTGTTCCTGATCTTCATTATCTCTACAACCTCAACGTGGAGTTGACTATAAGTTGCATTAACACAATAGACAAAGAGAATAGTTATCATTCCATGACTCCTCAATTTCCTTCTCAACAGTATCAGCCAGAAGTTCACTTCGTCACGGGTAACAGTTGAGATCATAAGTCGTTGCAATAGTCAGGACTAGTCATGGTACGAACTTCACTAGTACTCAAATTAAGTTTTTTCAGACTATCGGCTACAAACACCTTTAGCCTCAGTCTGGTTGGAACCAAGTCATATTCACGACTATAATTTCGATGAAATACTGTAGAATTGGTACTTGATTTGATCGGCTAAGATTAGAGCTCAAGAAAAGTTCTTCGCTTGAGATAAGAAATTGAGTTTCATTATTAGCACAAACTTCTTGATGATTTGACATGGCATCAAATAATACTATTCTGACACATTCGATATTTGTGAACTATTAAGTTTTTTTCATACAAATGCCAAGTGGACTACTCCACATCCACTTTTGTTATGATATTTAAAAACAGTATATTTCATGAAATCATTTGAAGTTACGTAGATACTATTATACTATATTTTGCTTACGCACGTTAACTATGGCAACACTACTACGTGACTGTAGTATTATCGTCCTGCCTGTGCCAAAACTCAAAGGGAATAGCTCCAGTTATGACATATTGCAATTAGGTCATCTCGTACTTGTCGATAATCTAACAATAGCTCCAATTAGCGGAGCAATAGTTTTACCCAGCCGTATATTAGCGACTCACAAGGTCACGCATTGTTTGTTTCATTCAGAATGCGAAGTATGTGGGACCTGCTATGTTTGGCATTACGCTATTGTACACTACACAGTTTGTGTTACGTGAGTTGCATTCCAGTATAGCTTCCCTTTGTTTTGAGTTTCTGCTGAAGGTCCAAGTATTGTGTCATTTATAAATAGCATCGTAAAACACACATTTATTATGACACAATATTTATATTTTCCTCTAAAGTTATGCAAGCTCAGAACTGAGTTGGAGTAAATATCGTACAGAAGCTTTCAAACAGAAACAAATATTATATGACGATTTACTTACGGTAAATGAATGTTCGCTGAGAATGTTTTTCCATTGAGAAACAAAACGAGCTACAATTCTAGCTCTTCTGCAAGTATCAGCAATGACATTCTTTACTATTTGCATTTACGTGCACGGCGGAGCAATACGGGGAAACCATCTATAACTCGTTTACGATCAATTGGAATACGGAGGTAGATGTAGTCGCGCATAGACCGCAGGTAGGTCTAAGAAGGTAAAAAATTATTATGATCACACATTGCCAGGAATGTGGAAAGAAAATTGCTCTTATGTTTGTATGACGTATGAGCCATTTTACAAAGGTTTTGTTGAATGAAACTGCATAAGATTTTCCTATGGATATTATTGCATTTGAAATTATATTAGAATGACTCTACTTAACAATTAAATCTTGTGTAGCCATTCTTAACCCTTCTCTATTGTAGTACACTTTATGGAATTTTAACAGACATTATTAGCAATTTTCTCATCTTTATTCAAAACTATATGGAGTTTATTTTGCCAGGAAGAAAAAGAAGCATCAAACAATTTCTTACGATTTTGCTAATTACGTATTATACGTAATTACGTAGTACATGATGGACAATTAAATTCTATTGCTTGATCTATATCCCTAACTTGTTTGTCAAGGAAAAGTTGGCAATTCAGCTAGCTTTGTACACGAGTGAACATGAGCAAACAGGAGCTTGACCGTAAGAGCGGATGCTCAAAGAGCCACTGAATTATTAAGCGCCTCCATTATTTCCCTCTAGCGGACGTCTCCAGTCAGAAAGATGAATAAATGTGCCTACAGTCAGTTCTAAATCACATTCTACCGTCAGGGGCGTTCATTTGGTATTCATACGCAATATGCTACCCGCGTCGCAGGGAAATTACAAAAGTTATTGTTTCTTTTGGCACATAACCTTTTAACAAATTTCACCTTTTTACACGCCTCGTGCATTTTGCAGGCGCGCGACCGCTCGTAACTGTCCTCCGTCCGCTCGTAAACCCCGAGCCCCCTCCGCCTCCGACGACTGTTCTCTTTTCCCGTCGTCCCGCCTCGTCCCTGCATCAGCCGCTGCCAGGTGCCACCGCCGAGCCGGCGTGTCTCTTTTGTCTTAACCGGCGCACGGCTAAAAATGATCCGGCCCAAATATGAGAGAGTTGTTCTAGGCTCACGCAAGTGAAATAGGATTAGCTGTGAAACGAGGGCGATGTAAAACAGGCCGAGGGATGCAGCCGGTCGATTCCCGACTCCTCTCGGATCCTGGGAGAACATAATGCTCAAATTATGGGAAAACGTATTGGTAGAGGAACGGTTTAAATACGAAAATAAAATACAAAATTAGGAAGTTTTAAAGCACCTGCGGAGGATTTAAAATGCTCATTGAATTGCTAGAGTAACGAATCGATTGACACTATTTTTATCTGGATCTTTCTAGAATATTTGGGCATAAAATAAGAGTTGTTCTAGACGTCGAAAAGGGGAATGGCATTACCTGTGAAGCGAGGGCGAGGTAAAACTGGCCGAGGGATGCAGTCGGTCGATTCCCGACCCGTCTCTGATCCTTCAACAAAATAATGCTAAAATTATGGAAAAACATATTGCAAAGGGGAGGGTTACAATACGTAAATAAAATATGAAATTGGAGAGTTTTAAGACGCCTAAGGCGTTGTTGATTTTTTGTTTCAAATGCCCCTGAACTCGAGGCAACCCGCCGCACAGTCAAGTATTAAAAGCGTCTTCACTACATACCTGCCCCTTCGATTGTAAAATAGCGGCCGAAATTATTACTTAAATCTTGGAACAGTAAATTTCTTCAACATAGTGGGGTAGTGAATGCATGCCAAATTTTGAGGGAGAATGTTTTAACAATAGAATACTTCACCACCATGTCCAAACCAGGGCATAGAACAAACCTATAACTGAGAGAAAATCTTTCATCTTTTAGATTTTTTGCACAGCATGCACAAAAATGCGTAGTGATTAACAATCACGTGACCAGTAGTGTGTCATATGTAATAACTACAATAGCAAAGCACTGCCGGGTCCACTAGTATATAAATGAAAGGGAATGAACGTATTCCTGTCGCAAATATACTCAAAACTACTCCTGATTTCGCTGACATTTTCACAATTCATACTTACTAGTATCGGGAGGGACGGAAACTGTCTCGTGCAGTCATCAAAGGTACACGAGTAGACCTTCGTCTCCAAAACCCCAATATCTATAGTGTTCCGTTGAATGGTTTCACACGCTGACACTTGTTGATGGCCCCGTATTGAAATTTGCTTCAATTTGCGGAAGGGTTTCACGTCTGTCACGTGTAATGATTCTCCTCAGTTTTCGTCTGTCCCGTTCTTCTACGATCTTTTTGCTGCCGCAGCAATACCGGAGGTTTGCTGTTTTACTGGATTCCCGATATCCACAGTACACTCGTGTAATGGTCGTACTGGAAAATCCAAATTTCATCACGACCTCGGAGATGGTATGCCCCATCTCGCTTGCGCCGATTATAACACCATGTTCAAACTCACTTAAATCGTGATAACCTGCCAATTTAGCAGCAGTAACCGATCGAACAAGTGTGCCAGACTCTGGTTGTCTTATATAGTCGTTGCCGACCGGAGCGCCGTATTCTCATTGGTTCCAGATCTCTTCATTTCAATACGCATGGTTGTATCAGTTTTTTGGCTCTTCGGTGAATAGGGTTCTACATGTACTCCATCTTCATGCTCATTGCCTTTGTTACTCGGCGCATTAGAGAGGTGAGGACCGCAAAGGAGTAATCTATCTACCATTGTGACATCATTCCGTAATTGAAGCCATACAAATAATAATAGTATCTCGAGCTTCCCATTGTACCTAAAACCATCTCTGGATTTCGATTTCTGAGAACAAGGGAAGATTATTTCATCAGGACATTCACTCATAGTGTCTCAATCAATAACTCAAACTGTAGGGGAATTTCCTCATACAAAAAATATGTTGTTCGTAAACGAAACCCTTAAAAGATGTTCTTTACAAGTTGCCCGGGAAGACTCTTGGAATGGGGCCCACGACTCAAACGAATAATGGTTAATTAGCGGTGTAGCGTTGTTAAACGTGAGTATTTTAAATTTGTTATTGGCTATTTGCATTCTACAATTGTTTCAAACATTTCAGTAATACTGTTTTATTAACGGCCTACGGGTAGTTTTCTCTTGCAGAAAAATAACTCTAATCTAATGCAAGTTATTTTGTTACAAGAAAGTAGTAATTTACGTAGTAGTAGTATGTTTCATTTTTTTTGTACGCAGTACAGTTAAGAAAAGTCCCTTGTGTACGAACTATTTTATTACATGCTCTCATAAGTTGTTAAGAATACGGTACAGATAAAATAGCAAAAATTTGTTTTTACTAAGGTTTCATATAACAAAGAACACGTTTGGGACAGTTCGACAGACGTCTATCGACTCTCATTTTCGCAATTTTAAGTGACATTAAAATCCTGCACAGAGATACTGACAAAGCCTTCTCTTTGCACAACTTGGATTTGATTTTAATTTTTCTTTGTTAGACGTTGACACATTAAAAGCTCACAAGTAACCTGTGACTTTGATTTGCTTACATTTTTTTGTTCTAATTTAGGAGGTAAATAATCATGCATATGCTATTCTCTACGTGTTTCTTGAGTACTAAATGCAATTAATTTTAATATGCTCTGTTTGTAACTGGTAACTCCTTCGGTTATTGTTTTTAAATTTTAGGTAAATATTTAATGGAATATTACGGACTGATGATCCACAAATATTCCCAGACACATCGATATTTTTGTTTCCTGCAATTTATTTTCTCATCAAATTGTGATTGTTAGAAAATAACAAACCTTCGGTTTACTAAGTCCATCATTATTGTATTATCATTGTAATCGTACGCAATCATATTAAGTCCATCGTTTATGGTGACCACTCTCTGTAGAGACTAAGCTCTACTTTTTTAAATGATATCTAGAATTGTTTGTCAAATGATTATACAAGATTATCTATTGTGAGTTATGATTGTGTACCCGAGTGAATACCGCTACTATTATTTTATACAAATCGCATTACATTCCCGTTGTAGCACATTTTATTCAGTTTCTACCACACGCGTACACAGACAGACGGCTTCATAACATGAGGAACGACTTAACGATCATTAAACTCTATTGATCGATCGCCCACGGTGTGTAGATGCTCGATTATCCTTCCTTTCGTTGCCACTGACGTATTTAATGGCGCTTTGCCGATTGAAGTTCACGATATTTTGCTTCCATATGTCGAGAGATGGCAGTTGAATCAAAATAAGGCATATATATTCCAAAAGGACAGAGTGGGGATTTCCTGAATGCAATATTTTCACATCTACTAGAAGTCAATTTCACTACATGACAATTCGTATAACTTGCGTATTCTAAAGATCAGCGCATTTGGATAATTAAATTTTAAGCAATATTTTTAATGTCAAGAAATATTGAACAATATACGTGTATTATTCAACAAAAGTTAACTATATGACATCAACTACAAAGTTCCTTAACTTTCAAAATGTATACATTTTCTTTTAACTTTTCATGCGTCAGAAAACTCGATAATTCTGCTTAAACTACGAGTTGGTGGTTTGTATACCAGGATATTAGTTACAGTTCTAATATTTACCGAAGAGCTTTATAATCCTAAATGGGGAAAAGGCCTGCCGCAAGTCTTGTAAAATACATCTCTTCTCCCCTCGTCGCCTGGACATCCTCCCTCCCCGCGGCTTATAAAGCAGTAAGGTGAGCGCCCGGGCGCGCAAAGCCTTCTAAAGACTTTCGAGACAGCGACTCCCCCTCCCCTCCCCCTCCCCGTCCCACTCCCAGCCTCCACGCCCCACCCCTGTCTTCTCATTCACGCTCAACGTCGCGGCTCTTAAATATTTATTCGCCTTCCGCCTTCTCTCGGAGTTTCGCAACAGCGTTAATAGGAGGCACGAGAGCCTGTTTTAGTCACGGGACACTCTCCATCACGACAAAAAGAACGTCGTTGGCGCATTCGGCAGCCGACCTCGACCCGCCCTTCTCTCTTCCTCCCTCTCTCCTCCTCCCTCCCTCCTTCCTCTCCCCGCCCACTCGCATTCCTCCCTCCCTGTGGCACCACCGATCCCTCTGGCACCACCCTCCCCTGGGTGGGCACCACCTCCCTCTGGCTCATCCCCCTCCCTCCTTCTGACTCCTTCTGACACTCCCCTCTAGACTGCCTTCTACGCCTCCTCCTCCCCTCTTGACTGCCTTCCCTCCCTCCGCTCGCATCTTACCTCTCCTCTGCACTCCGCCCTCCGCCTCTCCCCTCAATCACTTCCTCCCGCTCTCGTCTTCACTTCTCCCTTCCTTCTCTGCCTCCTTACATTCTCCTTCATTCTCCTTCCGTCCTCCTTTCCGTCCTAGTTCCGTCCTCCTGTCCGGTCCTCTTCGTCTCCTTCCGTCCTCCTTCCGTCCTCCTTCCGCCCTCTTTCCTCATCCTTCCTCATCCTTTCCTCATCCTTCCCTCCCTCCGTCGGCTTTCCTTAGCCACCCGTCCAACCCCGCAGTCCCTCCGCTTCCTCCTCAGCTCCCTCTGCCAAACCCTCTTCTACCCTCAACGCTTCTCCATCTCTATTCACCGCCCTCCATGGCCGAAACCTTCTTTACTCTTCCCGCTCTTTTGCAGCCTCGTGGGTTATCCACTCTCCAATACACCCCTTGTCGTCCCCGCCACCTATTTCCCGTGCCGTGCCCTCTCCCTCCCTCGCATCGCCCTCGCCAATTGTATCGCATCTGCCGTCTCTGCTTCTCTCACTTCCACCGCCCGCTTTCCCGCCCCCGCCCCCCAACCCTTAACCTCGCTGCCGATGGAGTTGACGGATTAAACGCGTGAATATTTCAAAACACTGACGCGTCACCTGAAGTGAGATAGTGTCGGGTATTTCGACAGCTTTCGTGTTAATGTAATTGGAAATATTAAACAGAGCTTTTGGATTTGCTTCTATGCAGTTTCGCAGCGCGCCTGTAACCCAGGGATTACGGAGAATCCTCATACAATCGCATCAACGGGTTTTCGTTTATTTCGGAATAAAACGAAGTAAAGTGGTTGTATTGAATTCCGATGATGCTCGCAACTGTGTTTTATAAATATTTTCAATTGTATGCAAATAATGACCATTCCGAGCCGTTCGTACAAAAAATAACAATTGTTATTGATTCGTTTCAGTGTTAACGGGAAAAAATTATCAAGTAATAATTAACGTATTGTATTGGTCTCTTCTCTCCTCCTGTTGCTTTCCACCATCCTTAGCTACATTTGTCTTTTGCGAAAATATCATCCTTCCACGATAGGACGGTTATCACACCATTATTGTAGCAGCTGGGGTGCAAGGAAAAACGAGAGAAGGCAAAGCTGGCCATCTGATACATGTCTTTGTACGTGCGTTGGAAGAATCGCGATCCGTACAGGAACCGTGTGCACATCAGGTAGAAGGAATCTTTACAAATTACTTAAGCAAAAAACTGAGGATAGGTTAAAATAGAGAACATCTATTTCTCTGAAGAAATGGAAAAGTAAATTTCAATAGTAGAAATAAAATATCTTTGATAACAAATCTTGATCTTGATGTGATCAGGAAACAAAAACCCTTCTTCATTCGCCTCTGTATAAAGGTAACAAAAATAATGCCAGCTCGTGGTCTTCTGTATCTAATTAAAAGCGAAGTATATTATTTATATGTATGACTCTCTTTCTGCTATTAGATTATACACTACTTTACTCACCAAAAATTCTTGTCGAAACTGGAGAGACATTTTAGGCAGAGCCTTGGTAGGACAAGGAAGAGGAAGGTAAGATCTCGAGCGTCCATGACACATTTGCTAGGATACTTCTCCGGAATTTGCCTGGTGTTGATCGAAGAAAACCGGGAAACCTATCTTTCTGAGCAGCAGTAAAATAGAATTTTCCTCCAGACACGGGCTGAACTTCACATAGCTATCTAGCAAGAGTCGAAAAGAATGCCACACTCGGGATTCGAACCTAGAACTTTCCGATCAGAGATTCTAAATACACAATGAATATATTTAAAAATAAGCCATTTCAAGGAACTGTTAATTATAGGTTGAGTAAATACACCCAGGGCATTACGAAGTAGAATAGTCGAATATGGCGCCTCTGTATTAACAACGTATTACGAATATGTGTTCTGAAAATAGCATTAGCTCTCTATTGTTAGACGATATATTTCACTTATTCTAAATTCAACTCCTAAATTACTACTTAAGCAGTAGAATATCTTATATTAAAAGCAGCTTCAACACGCACAATGTGATGAATGATTCAGAAGGGCCGCACGTACTAGGAAATCCTATTTATATTCTGGAGTTCCGCAGCATTTGCCGCATTAAATCTCGCGAAGCCCTCTTTTTCCTCTCGGCCAAGAGGCTTCCTGATGCTGCCTTGAGAGCGGTTCGTTCACCCGAGCCTTCCCGGCGGTCACTGCCGCTCCATTATGAATACGAGCGACCTTCCGGGAAAGTCCACAAGAGGCGCGAGGCAACCCGGCAAGCAATAATTACGAAATTGAAAGAAAGTTTAATTAAACAGAGGAGATCCGGCGAGGCTGTGGCGGCCCGGAAGGGAAGGAAATGGGGAGGGGAGGGGAGGGAAGGGGAAGGAGGGGGGTGCGGCGCCCTCAACAGACGCAATAATTCAAAAGTTATCTCGTTAACGCGCCCGCCGGCCGCAGGACGCGCGCGCGTCGCTGGCCCCTTGAACGCCGCGTGGGCGGCGCGAAGGGGAAGGGGCCTGGGGATTCTTGGGGTTGCTAAGCCGACACGAGAGCGAATCTCTGCGGATCGCGGGAGAAGAAGGCTTCCGGATTATCTGCGCGGCTTGTTTTGGTCTCGTCCCATGCACTTCTTCGGTATCTTCTGGGCGGTTGAGATACTACGCGTTTTGGTGGATGACGTTTGGCGTGATGTTTAATGTGTTTGGTTTCCACATCTGTGGTTCGGCTAGCTGCTTATTTTCCAATTCCTTCCCATTGGTTGTTTTAAGGTGAAGAAAACAGTTTCGCGAATATTTTTGGAGGAATAATGGAGTTCATTTTATATTTAACCAAGGCTTGTTACTTCGTACTTCAACTTCTCTTCTACGGAATTCATCACTTTTCATCGGTATGTCATCACTAGGCACGCTAAGGAAACTTACGCTCAAATCCACATGGGCAAAAGCGGAGAGGGCAATAAGCGGCGGTTTCTTGGGGTTGCTCAGAGTGGATCTCTCGGACCGGAAGTGAAGAAGGCTCCCACATTCTTTGCGCTGTTTGGTTTGGTCTCTGAACAAGCACTTCTTCAGTATCTTCTAGGCATTTGGAGTATTATGAGTTTTGGGGGATGTCTTTTGGCGTGACAGTCAATGTGGTTGATTTCCACATCTCAGGCTCGTTGCTTGAAATCCAATTTCTTCCTAATGATTGTTTTTAGATTGGTAACGTCACACCCATTTTATATTTGCCTAGTGCTTCTTACTTCGTATTTCAGCTTCACTTATGTGGAATTTATCACTTTTCATCGATATGGCATCCCTAGGTAAGCTAAGGGGACTCACCGTAAAAGTTACATTGGTAAGAGTGCAAGGCTTCTTAGAATTGCTCAGCCACCTCGCACAGAGTGAATCTCTGAGGATCGTGAGAGAAGAAGGCAACCTTATTCTCTATGCGGTTTGTTTCATCTCCGCTCATCCACTTCTTCAGTCTCTTCTGGGGGGGGGTGATATTACGAGTTTTAGGAGATGACCTTTGGCGTGACGATAAACTTACTTCATTTCCAACTCCGAGGTACGACTGACTGCTTAAATTTCAAAATCATCTCAGTATTTGTTTGAAAGTGGGTGAGACAATTTTGCGAATGTGTTTGGAGGAACAATCACGTTCATTTTATGTGTTAAGAATGCTTGTTACTTCGTACTTCAGCGTCTCTTCTATGGAATTAATCACTTCTCATCCATTTGATACTAGATTTACTGTACGTAAAATATCTTCAACCCTAAAAGAGCCTCTGAGATGAATTGAATTTGCCTGTTAGGCGATCGAGTAATACCTTCTTTAGTTGTTAGATGGCGAAAGGAGCAAAGACAAATTCGTATGGTAAGGTAATAGAGCTAGATAAGATACTTTAAATAAAGTAAAAAACACGCCGTAAAGCTACATGGGCGAGGGTGGAAGGGGTAAATAGGATGCGACTTCTTAATCACCACACACAGAGCGATTCTTTGCAAAGTTCAAATGAAGAAGGCTCCCGGGGTCACAATGCGATTTATGTTGGTGTCCGCACGTGTACAGCATAATAATCTCATGGTCGCTTGGAAATTTACAAAATTAGAAAGATGGCGTTCACGCAAAATGGTTTTGTAATCCTTTGCTTCCACTTTTGGGGTTCGTCGGCTTAAACTGGGAGTGGGCGCGCGGGTGAAGGAGTCGACTAAAGACGGTTTTGGATCCCACGGAACTTTTAGATATCTTTATAATTTATGAAGTTTTTCAATCACATTCGAGGAAATCTTTGTTGTTATCTGGCCGCTTATTTTTCAACTGCTTCCGGTCCTTTCCCAGAAATTTTGTCGCTAAAGAAATGTGACGCCACATGGGGACATTGTTCACCTAGCGCGTCCTGCTCCTTGTCACGAACGTCACAGCACTTGACAATCGAAAAGCGCAATAAGCGATTTTACTTCCAAACACCCTCCATGATAGTTGGTGTTATTTATATTATTTAGATTATTTCATTGACTATAGTGTAATTCCAGTTTGCGCCTTTATTTTAGTCTCCACATTGACATAGGACATTTCTATGTTTCTGATTCTTGTAAAATAAAATATATTTGTGTGAAACAAACATTAACTATTCTTAAGGTAACTAATATAATCATTATGGAAATATATTACATTATAATACTACTTTAAATTACATTGTTTGTTATTCTATTTTTAATATTTGAAGATGTTTTCTTGATATAAAAGAGTTTCTTACCTTACGTGTCAAAAATACTGAAAATTGTATCAATCTTTCAATGTGCGAAGTTGGTATATGTTGATTGAACACATAAAGCACTTGTGTAAATGTTTGAACATATTCGAACATACTTGAATAAGCATATTCTTCGAAATTAATTAATAATTTGTTGGTTTTGAACTGTTTATATAAAATTTAAAATTATCACGTATTTATTAAAGAGCGAAAGACTGTATTACCTACTGATTTCTTATCCGTTTTACTACAATGTGACTAAGTCATACTCGCCAGAATTAGTTAAGAAACAAGGCGCGCCTACAGACGAGTTAAATCGTAAGTTCTGAGTGATTAGTTTGAGGCGAGTGAAACAAGTTCGCAAAGGGTTTTGGAGAATTCATCCCATTTATTCGGTGACTATTCAACTCTTTTCTCTTCATGCTTAAGCTTTTGTTTTAAGGAATCGATCGTTCTCATCCTTTCAACCAGTACAGCACCGCTGGATAAACTAAGAAAACTCGATATGAACGTGGCGTGCGACAAATCAGGGAGTAAAGCTGGGGTTTCTTGCCCTTGTTGAGTAGCAACACACGCACCGAACCGCAACTGTGTTCCCTTGCCGCTCTTGTTAGATTCCATTTAAAGGCACTTTAATCCATGTGGCGTGGATGACGCCACCAGGCCTTCTCTTGCACCTTACCATGCTAGTTTTGCTTCGTTCGTTTCGCCACCTAAAACTGGAGCGAATTCGTCTCAGATGCAATTTTTGGGTTGAAGATGTTTTACGTACAGTAAATCTACAGCATGGGACAGTCAGCTTTTCTTGCCCTTCAAATGAAGACGTACGAAGATTTTTTCCCATTTAAAAAATCCACGACATTGATCATATTTGAAGCCGCGAGCATGAGCTGAACTGTACGGTACGCTAACCATCCAAGCCGTCATTTCTTGTATTGATACTCCGCCCCGTAACTGTTTTAAGTACAACGTGAGTCAGAAGCGGACAAATACTCTGAGTAGCAAGCGTCCACCTTTGCAGCGCCGGGTGCGCGCGTCATTTGACTAATGCTCAGAGCGGCACTTGTCTTTCTGCGGCCGGTAAGGCGCGACGTCGGACTCAGGAAGGCAAAAGACAAGCGAGCGAGCGAGCGAGCGGGCGGGC
>BOPP01000077.1:4828249-4849963 GCA_017312745.1 Gryllus bimaculatus | reverse complement strand
GGGCGGGGCGAGGCGAGACTGGCTGGCGTGCGGGCAGCACAGTCGCTTTACGGCCAAAGTGCGCCGCCGTCGCCGTCCTGACTCCCCGAGGCCCCGACTTTTCATGCCCTCGTTCCTCCATAAACCGCTTCAGGACTTCCCTCGCGAAAGTATTTTAAGGGTCGCGTCCCTGTTCTGAAACGCCGTCGGCAGAGGGTGGGTGGGTGGCGACGGGACCGCCATCTATCGGGACAAGGGGTGGAGACGACTTGGGCCTTGTGAGAGCCAAAATTCCTTGGCGTGAAAAAGCACGATTAAAAAAAGACTGTTAGTTTGGGATGTAAATGGCCTAAATTGTTGTCTTATCTGATGAAGGGAATTATTGGAAGAAACTGCATTTTGCTCATTTTTCAGCACGACCAGTATATATTTCTCTTGACCCTCGTATATCATATATATTTCCCCCAGCGAATATTTCAGTGAAAAAAATCTCCAATAACAATTCAAGCCTATTACGTATCGATAATAAAATTAACGTTTTAGCCACGCTTTAATCCATTCATGTCAATACACATGAACTCATATTTACTTTCGTTTTCGTATCTTCATAACCTGATTTTACGTTTTGTGCGATTATTTGTTAAAAGTGGCTCTTTTAATTGTCTTAAATATTTCTGTAAATAGTTGATAAAATGTTGATTCGAAGTATGTTATTTCGAAAATTCTTGCATAAATTTCGTACTAACCTTCATAATAGCCGTCGACGTTTCAATTCCCTTAGTCAACACTTCGCAAATATGATTTCAGACTCCTATAGGTTTTCATATTTTTGGTTATTTATTAATTCCACACAAATTCTGACACTTTTAAGAAAGTAAAAGGAACGCCTTAAAAGTAGTTTAGACAACAGGTGTAGATCGCAGTCAACCAAAAAACAGGCAAGGAATATCCACTATGTTATTTATACTGTGCCTTTTTCAATACACCGAAAAAACTTAGTTTTCTGAACAGGAAAAAAACGTGTGCATGGTTACAACCAACTGTTGGATACGTTTTTCGTACGACACCACAACGAGGAGTAAATAAGTGTTTCTTTCCAAAAATATAAGAGAATGTTTATTACATTTGTTTCTAGTTATAATTTCATGACTTCTTGCGATTGCAATTATGTCTAAACTTTCGTTGAGAAGTCAGTTAATATGGATCTTGTTTCAAAATTACTGCAATCAACCTTACAAGGCTCTCGGAGAATCTTCCATTCTATTCTAAGCTATTTCTCAAGAGTTTTCTTCATTTTCTACAACTGCCCGTTTCGTCTCAGTATTAGGCGAACTTCACAAATCAACAAAAAATAGTCGACTTCGTCAAAGCGGTATTAAAGAGAGAGTATATTACAGAAGTGTTTCAATGTTAATGAAAAACAAACATTCTTGTTACTATTTCAGCTCTCTTTCTTAATCAATAACGTATTCTATCTTAATTATTTTCACGCGATAATAATTATACTACGGCTTACACAGGCAACAAAGATGCACTAGGCCTCTGACACACATCCGCAATGTGAATGACGTGATAATTAATCTTCCGTTCGACGAACATGATTTTATCCATTGGACGAGCAGCTCTCTCTCACAGACACACTGAAACACTGTTTCCAGAGCTTGCGGTGGAATGAAATGCGCTTTCGGAGAAAGACCGAAACAGACACACATTCGCAGAATCCCAACCACAATTTTGCAGCGTCGCTTTTTACGGCCCTAAAACATTTCGGCGAAGAGAAGCTCGCCCGTCTCCTATTAGCAAATGCGCCAGCCGACGGCAGCGTCAAGAGAGGTAGTGCAGTCGGACACGCAGCCGAGTTCACGGGAAGTTTTTGCTGGCGTGCACCGAGTTCGCAAGAAATCGAGACAAAATAATAAATCCGAAATCCTGTCTGGCGAAGCGAGCCTCCCCGCCGGCTTCGACAGGGGGAGAGCGAGTATCGGCGCGCGGCGGTGATTGTCAGCAGAAGACAATCGCGAGCCGATACTAGCGCTCCTGGCGACGGTGACGGGGAGAACGCGTGAAAAAACGCGATCTATCAGGTGGGGCGTACGCTCGGGTTTTTGCTGGGGCCGGTGACCCGAGACGTCTGCGATCAGCGGGGTCGGCATAGGCGGACGGCGAACAAAAGAGAGGGAGAGGACAGGCGTCGGAGAGAAACGCGAATGACTCCAAGACACGAAAAGAGGAAATGCATTTACAGGGAAGAGAGATTTTTCTCGATTTCGTTTATCTTTTCATGTCAAATTTAGAAACTGATCTTTGGAAATGGTTAAATCGATTCCAATTGTTCGTTATCTTCAATAACAGTGTTGTTTGGTAATAGTTTGGAAATAGCAAATAAATTATTATAAAACTTTAAATGTACTCCTATTTATACATTTTGTTTCATTAATGGATGTGAAAAGTCGAAAATCATTATTAGTCATTTTGACTCTCAATTCAACCACTCGTAATATTGACAACAAAGGAAGGCTGTGACTAAATTTTTGCGTTCACTGTGTAACGTATCGACCCTCACTGAAGCAAATGACATCACCGCTACTGCAATTTGCATATGAAGCGAGAAATAATAATTTAGAAAGTGACGTAATGGAGGAATAAAGTCAAACGCAATTCTGATCTTTTGGTTTTTGATAAACTTATTGCTGGTGGTTTTTCATCTATTTACATCCAAAAAAAACACATTTAACTGTCCTTGTAATCCAGTCTCTTTAATTTTCATTCTCTTTACGGCGACCATAAATTCTCCAGATTACTCTTGAATTCATTACATAACTTTGGAAATTTGCGCAGGAGACCAATATTCCTTTTCATTTTGAGGTACCTTGCCACACGAAAAGGCATTATTATTATTATTATTATTATTATTATTATTATTATTATTATTATTATTGGCTACGAAAGTTACGTTCCGATTTTTTACTGTTGTATTAGTGTCCTGCAATGTGGCAATTAATGCTAATATATCTTGCAGAATCGTAATTACGAGTACAATAGTAAACTTCGCTTACACGGTATCATCCCTCGTACCGAAGCGCAAGTCTGTAAGAACAATTCTTTCGTGCTGCGGCAAGAACTCTTTCTTGCACTCGCGACATACGAGATCGTTCCCTCCTCCTTAACTTCTTTTCTTACACTCAAGTTTTATCTCAGAACGACAAAGTTTCGAGATCGCTAATTACCTGGATTAGGCGATTAACGTTAATTTGGCGTATCAGTGGAAAGAAAATCCGTTATGGTTTCGTGACTCCTATATCGCAGTACGGAGGGTACTAATAGAGCTGTTCGCAGCAGAAAATCTAATCTTCTTTCTTGTGTTGCGAGAAAACAATGTACTCGTAATAAGTGACCGTAGAAATAAAAAAAAATAAAAAATATCATTTTTTTAAAACAAATAGGGGAAAAGTTCACAAATTTGAAAAAAAATTGTTTAAAGAAATTCCTCTAAAATATTTCAGTATCTATTTTTTATTTCCTATAATAATTGAAATATTTACTCAACGTGTTTGTTATGCACCCTTCAAGTTGTTGAAACATAGGAATCTTAAGTATTCTTTGAATTAATATGGTCTAAGATTCCAATTTACACATAAAGTAGAACTTGAATCCTATCGAACACCTGGTGAATTCGGAACGCCGACTTCGTGCCAAGCCTCACCGACCTACATCGACACATACTCGCCATACAGTGGGGGAAGACCAAAGCCATCTCCCCGAGGAATTAGAGTTCAATATACTTACTGGACTAATGTCCTTAGCAGTCAACGAGCCCATAATCATCAATCAATTCAGAAATTATTTATTTTAGACCTATACGAAATCTTCTTCAAAGCCTGGCCTTATCTCAAGATGATGAAATTTTACGTTTGAGTAGTTAAAGCAAATACGTTTGAATGACTGCAGAAGTTTTTTTTTTAACATTATATATTTGTTAATCATAATTTCCTAAGTTGATGCGAATATTATATGTAGCGTATTTTTACTGCTAGTTAATTTCTTTGCTTTATTCATTCTGCCGGATTTCCGCACATCTGAATCGACTAGACTCCCATTCAATTCACATCCTTGAAGCTCTTCTGCTATTATAATTTACTAGCGCACTAATAAGCTTACTCCTCGTTTCCGATTTCACAGGCATTCCCTGAGCGAGGAGAGAGTTTACCAGACAATTACTTTGCATTGGGAGACTTACGCATCCCTTGCTCATGCAGAACGTGAGCGGCTGAGAAATTATTTCAACATTAAGGAGCCGCAGAACGTGAATCCTGCGTTTTAGCAGAAGCCGCCTCTCAGCATCTCACCTCTTCTCCGCACCGCTACGCCCGCGCCCACTCCGGAACACCATGCGTTGCCTGCTCTATTCCTAATTCTTTCAAATCGGAATTTGTCAACATCAATCGCCTTTGTGTGAGCATCTAAATGGAATTTTCCTGTCTTTCCTATCTACATTTGATTTTTTAAGGACGTATTTTGCTATTTTATTCTCCTTCATTTTATTCAGGTTTAGCATTTAAAGGAACATTACTAATGAAAATACGCTTAATGATACTGTATTATTATTGCCGATAATGTTATTTCTTTGTCTCCTTTCTAGGAAAATAATGAAGAGAGAACATTGTGATCGTGCGGCGAAAATCGGCATTTGTTCGACAGAAAAGCGCGTATGGTCTGATCCTGCTAACGGGAAAGTGGATAAATATTGTTCTTATATGTAATAAATTCCAAATTCTAACACGTTATGTAGTTCAATTTACGTACTTTAGAAACTTGTTTCCGCCAAATAGATTGACAGCAAAACATGTGTTTGTCCGACTATGGTCAACGCTAGCGTCTAAACCGTTCTTACGATTTTCTTCAAATCTGATATTACTCAATTGATCTAAGTGAACACTGAGTCTTAATTTGAAATGGGCATTTTGAGTTTTGGGGTACTTAACACAAATTCCTAACAACATTTTCTAAATTTTTCTCAAAATGGCTACAAATTTGTTGATTGCTCTTTTATTCAAATAGAATAAAAACCGCTTAAAAGAATGGCGCGGGTCTCATATTTGTTGAAGACCCTGAACTTTAGATAATTTCAGAAGTTCAAAACAGTTGGGAAGTCTTCTTAACTATAGAACATTAAATACATTTTTTCTTAGTGATTTAGTTTCTTCATACACAGATCTTGGAATATGATCCTGTACAATTTTTAAAAAAATATGAATTGTTTTGAGTGATTTTGCGAGCAATATATGCAATTTTAATCAGTTATTTGCTCGAAAAACAACACCAAATTTTTACTTTAATTTTCTTTCTGCGGATGGAGCCAAGGATGCTAACAAATGGCGCCGATTTCATTTTCGTTAAATTTTCTGAACTCTCATTTGATAGAATATACTGGAATGTACAGTACTAGTTGCAATTTGACATTTGTTACTAACACGAAAATTACAAAAACTATGAAAAAATTATAGGATCATTACTAGTAATATTACTGTAATTATTCGTATAAAGGAAATCTTAATTTTGTTTAAAGCAAAGAAAGAAACAAGTGTACAGGTCGCCACAACTGCTACCTTTTGTATCACTTTCATCTCGCTTTATTCCGGCGGATGTAAATTATTCAAGTTTTAAAGAGAAGTGCTTCTATTCCTAAACGTAATGTAAGGGTGTTGTTCGTTGCTTTCCAGCAAACGTTCCCCCTCCCCCGTTTCCTTCCACCTTCACTTCGCGCTTGTCAGAATCTGCCTTCTTTTTGCCAACTTTCTCGTACTACCTGCTCCATATTTCCGCAATGTCTGCCAGCAGTTTCCGCACCGCTATCTCGTGGCCCTTTCCTTCCCGTCCCGACGCGCCCTTTTCCGGCCCAGGCGTCGAGGGCGGAGGGAAGCTGGCAGCTCCCTTCCGTCACCACCTCTTCAACACGCAATCGCCCGCCCTCGCCCCACCGCTGCCAAGCTCTACCACGCTCGCCACCGCCCCTCCCCCCCCCTCCACGCCCTTTCCCGCCCCATCCCCACCACCCCTTTCCCGCCGCCTCCCCACCACGCCCTTTTCCCGCCCCTCCCCACCACGCCCTTTCCCGCCCCTCCCCACCACGCCCTTTCCCGCCCCTTCCACCCTTCCGCCCCTCCGCCCCTTCCTGCCCTCGCCCCGCCCTGCCTTCCCCTCCCTCCCTGCTTCGCTCCCCGCCCTGCCTCGCCCCTCCCCGCCAACGCCCCGCCACGCCCTGCCCCTCCCCGCGCACGCCCTGCCCCTCTCCCTCCCCACCCTGCCCTCCCCGCCAGGCCCCATCCCCGGCCCCGCCATGCCCCGCCCTTGCCCCGCCACGCCACGCCACCACACGAACCGCCCGCCACCCCACGCCACGACCGGCAACGCCACGCCACGCCCCATCCAGCCCTTTGCGTCGTCCCCGCCAACCTCACCACACCGCGCCACAACCCCACCACAACCCCGCCCACACCGCCACACCA
This sequence comes from Gryllus bimaculatus, assembly GCA_017312745.1. NCBI lineage: Eukaryota > Metazoa > Arthropoda > Insecta > Orthoptera > Gryllidae > Gryllus > Gryllus bimaculatus. The sequence goes on along the minus strand of BOPP01000077.1, from coordinate 4,843,478 downwards.
CCACCGCGCCACACTCCCCCACACCGAGCCACACCCCCCACTTCCCCGCCAACTTCCGCCCATAGACCCGCCATCTTCCCGCCACGCCCCGCCACTTCCCGCCACGCCCCGCGCCACGTCCCGCCCACGCCCCCGCCACGCCCCGCCACTTCCCACCACGCCCCGCCACGCCCTCACCCCGTCCTCGCCCTTCTCCCGCCGCCGACGCCGCCACCATCGCACTTGAAGCCCGGCGAAGGAACCTCAAGTTTTTCTGAGGGCTTCGTCGTCGTCGTCGTCCCGCTGTTCACACACATCGCGGCTGACGTTCCGTCGCTCGCTCTCTTTCGCGCCGTGATGTCCTTGCCGGGAACATTTCTCGCCCCATCCCCTGCGTTTCCTTCTTTGTGTCCGTGCCCTCCAATTTATTTTTCGACTCATTTTCTTTTTTGCCCTTATCTCTTTTTTCTCTTCACTCCTTGGTTTCCTTATATTCGTTTGATACTTCTTTTTCAAAATGTTGTCTTACCTCTCTTTCTGGTAGTTTTCTGTTCATGTTTCTTTGACACATCAATTTTCTTTACATAACTAGTTTGAACTTAAACTTTTTTATTTCAGATGTAATGAATGAATCCATGCATTCTTCATAATGACAATAAAAGTTTTCAAAGTTTTGTGACCTCTGCTAATATTCAATTACGAATGGAAACCAGATATTTGAATAAAAACTGGTATTTTTCCACATCAAAAATATTGTAATTCTTAAATTGTTAGTATTGTATTTAAATAGTTGTTCTCTAACTCGTTATAAAGTCAAAAGTCCACGTTTTGTAGGACATTGATACAGAAAACGTCGTTTACCTTACCGTTTAACTTAGTTTCCTCTGCGTCTGTCTGTCGGGTCTATTTGACCTGACCGACTTAGGTGGATCAGAACATCAATTGGTCTTGCTACAGTGTTCTGACCGGGAGGACAGTGTTGCTGTCACGTCGGTGGCAGGATTTTCGACGCTAGCTAGCTAGAGGAGTAGAAGAATTCAACCCGCTGGCTGTAGGGTAATTCTAGCGACCAGCTGCTTTGATTGGTAGTTTCCCGTGTTTTTTTCTTCTCTTCAAAACCAGGCGAATACCGGAGTATAACCCCATAAAACGCGGCATTGACCCCGCGAGACCTTTCATACCTCTTCCTTGCCCTTTCCTGGCTCTTTGCTTTCTCAAACAAACTTACATGCACTACACTACCACATGACATGTCGGGAGACCGGGTGGGAACTTAGAGAGTGCCGCGGCTGGCCCGCTGACCCGCTGGTTGGAGATACCTGGTTCGGGGAGGGGCCACGAATTGACGTCTAGGCCGGCGTCGGATCTTGCCATCCAGCAGGAGGAGGTCGCCTCACTGATAGAATATGCACTAAACTTACGGGAATAATTACCTTAGCATTTGACACGCCCGGAATCACTAATCATTGTGTCTGATCGGTCGGTCTCTGACTTAATATTTTCCATTACAGTACTGAAGATAGAGATATTTCAACCTGAATGTAGATTTTCCTTCACTGACAGATTTTTAAAGATACACCACATACACCTTTGTTTAAACATTAGTTTTTGCGTGAAATGAACATTTTAAAAAATCTCAGAAACGGCACCAATTTTTTCTTTCAAAAAGATTACAGTAACTTTTAAAAAATAGCCCAGGTGTGATTTTCGTGTAACAATACAAACTACTTTCTTCATAGGTGGAATTTCTTCAGTTTTCCCAATTTGAAAACTATCACTCCATCTTTGTTTAGTGGTGCAATGTCCCTTTTTTTAGATATATCAAAACTGATACAGACTAAAAATGTTCAAATTATCACATATTTCAAGCAACAATTAATGTTATAGTTTTTTAACACACACACACACATTATATAATATCGTTATGCATTCTTGTCAGTCACTCATAACACATCGTTTCCTAATATATTGAGACATTGAGAAGGAAATCCTCAATCACTCGACGTCTCATGATTTGATGTTTAGCTTTTATTTTAAATAAATAAAAAGTTAGAAAAATTAGAACATACAATCCTGACAAGTGTAGGGGTTGAAGTTTTAGTTACCAACGTTAGAACATTTTAGGAAGCCGTGTTGTGACTGTAAATGTACTTCAGTACTTAAGAATGAAAAATTTATCGTTTTGAAAAAAATTGAAAGAAACAAATAATTTAATTTTCATCATACCTTCTCTCTTTGAAATTTGCAGGTTAATAAATTTTAAAACCGCCTTGCAGTTTGTTGTGCTTGCCTTTCGTGTGCGAAACAGCTAATTTTTTCACAGTATGCGAAAAAAACGCCCAGCATGTACGAAACATCTGTAACGACTCCCGATTGTGTTTCATCTTAACAACATTTTTGTTTTATTATTTACAAACAATAGTGTAATGATACTGACTGGAATACATTTACTTTTGTGGAAGTAAGGTATTTCTAGTTATTTGATATTTAATTTACCGTCCTTTTCTTGACGCACTGCGTTTCTCTCGCAGCGTGTAATAAAATAGTACACGCAACACGTACGCGAGGTGATTTCGGCTCTTGTTACTTAAACTACTATTTCAAACTTACGTCGCGTGCGGAGCACAGTATGTTTTAATATCTCGTTCTGAGACTCCGCTAATCCCGGAAATCAGACCAAGCCATTATGAAACAGACGAGCGAAAAACGAAATATTTGGGCGCTTGGGCGGTGCTCCTCTGGCGGGGGATAAATGGAGAAAACCCCGCTAGCCGACGGTAGGTCGGCGCCGGATCTCGCCACCAGCGGAGGAAGATCGCCGTCGCCTCCAGAGAAAAAATATGCACTACACTACCACACATGCCGGGAGTTCAGTCGCGAACTTGACCCGTCTGGGGCGGGGCTCCGTTGGGGGGAAATACGTGGATGGGGAAACCCCCAATAACCGACGGTAGGTCGGCGCCGGATCTCGCCATCCAGCGGGGGAAGATCACCGCCACCTCCTATGAAGAGCACGCACTACACTTACGGGAATAACGACCTTGGCTGAGATCGCGCCCGAAATGACTCGGCAATCAATCAATTCTTCGCAGCGGCGGCGCTCGCGTTTTCTGTCGTCAGCCCCGGCGCCTCCCGTCGTCTGCACGCCCTCGCGCGGCTCGCCACTTGGGCGCCGAGAGCAATTGCGCAGCGCCCCGGCAGGCGGCGGGGGCGGCGAGGCGCGGGAGCGAGCGGCCTCGCCAGGGCCCCAGGGCGCCCCCCCCACGCCCCCCACGCCCGCCGCCAGCCAAAACAGCAATACCAATTAGAAAGTGTGTTGTTTTCCTTGTTAGTAGCCGAGTTGAGCGCGCGGCTTAATCAGATTATACGCACAGAAGTTTCCCTTCGGCAATTAGACAATTAGAAAAAGCCCATTAATCGATTTTGTACGGCTGTTTCGAAAGAACTTTCCGGGATAAAGTTGCGGCGAGACGCAGAGCATGGGAAAATGATTCATAATTCATTAAGTTAAAATTGGGAGGCTGCGCTCAACTCGTGAAGACGCGGCGGCGCGCTCGGCCTGATTGCGGCCGGGGCGGCGCCGGTCTTCCAGGGCGCTTCGCTACGTCGCGCTCGGGCTACCCTACGCCCCCTATCTACCCGCGCGCTCAAGCTTTTCGACCCACACACACCACCCACCCACCCACCACCCACCCAACCTACCCACACCTACCCACCACCACCCACCACTACCACTTTTCTTCTAACTTACTACTCCTTTCCGGTGCTGCGCCGGCCCGCCCGCCGCCGCCCGCCGCCCGCCCGCCCGCCCGCCCGCCCGCCCGCCCGCCGCCGCCCGCCCGCCGCCCGCCCCGCCCCCGCCCGCCCGCCGCCCGCCTAGCCCCAACCCCAACCCCCAACCCACCAACTCACCAGCCGACTCGCCTGACCATTCGCCAACTGCCCGCTCTTCCGTCCTCCTGCCCGTACCCTCTCTGTCATTTGCCTACTAACATTCCCGTCTATATGCTCATACTAAACGTCCGTTTCAATCTACCCTTCCGCCCTCCCATCCGCTCAGCAGTAGTCCCTCCTACCCACCCACTTCCAGCCGACAGGTTTATCTACACACAACACCACACATACACCACTCGCCTATCTACTTCCCAAATCTCGGAACATGCCCGGTCACCTAACTACTCTTCCCTCAGCACGCCATCTGCCTTTCCGCCCCCCCTTCCTGCTGTCTAATCACCATTTCTGTTACCTACCCAACCAACGGACCGCTCATCTTCCCACCCAGATATCCGATTCACCAATCTACCCTCGGGCCCTTCCATCCTTAACCAGCAATTCCACTCCATCACCATCCTCTTCCACACCTACACGCATATCTACCACCCTGCTCCACCTATCCACTCACTGCTCTCCCACTGACATGTCCGTCCACCCAACTACCCATCTTCACTCTACCACCCGCCCACCTCCCATTCTTGACACCTTCCTATCCAAACACGCTTACTCCCTCTCCAGCCCACCCGACATGTCCGTCCATCCACCCCCCCCACCTGTCCGCACACCCACCCACCCACCAATCAAACCATCCCCCCCACTCCCTATGCTAGCGCGGCGCAGAGGTGCAGCGGGTGGGCGGGGCCGCCAGGCGGCCTCCGCGGCGGAGCGGAGCGCTGAGGGAGTCGGGGGCTGCGGCCGCGAATGGCGGGGGCGGCGGGCGCCGCAGGGCGAAGACGGAAGAGTGCAAATCTGCAGACGACGGGCGTGCTGGCGTCGGAGGGGGCGGGGGCGGAGGCCGCGAGGAACTCGGCGAGACGCGGCGCGCGGGCGGACGAGATGACGGGGGGGGGCGGGGGCGCAGCCACAGGTAACTCGCCGCTGCCGCCGCCGCCGACACGGCGGTGCGCGCCGCAAATGGAGAAGGCAGGTGGCGTGAGGAGAGCGGCGGGCGAGGCGATGATGGAACAAAAGGGAAGTGCGTGGGCGCGGAGGAGAAAACGCGAGAGGCTGGCGAACGACGTGGCGTGGCGCGGGGTGGGGTGGGGTAGAAGACGTCGCATTGGGATGCGCTCCGGCGCTAATTGAAGAGGAGGAACGAGATCGTCAGATGCGGGAGTGGATGCGTGAAAATAAATTGTGACTAGCGATAGATATTGCGATGGATTATTGGGGGAAGAGGCTGCAATAATGCGGGGAAGTGCTGGTAGGGTGAGAAAACAAATGGTGAAGAGACAGTCCGGGTGGCCGAGATTGTCAAGGCAGTAGGGCCGTAGTAATCTCGGACCGAAGGATCGCGGACCGAAGGATCGCGGGTTCGAGTCCAATCTCGAGTACGGCTGTATTTGTGCTCGTCCTTTCATTTCGTATCATCACCATATCATGTCATTTTCACACTAACCATAACGTTAAATGCAGTAGTGGTCACTAACGACCTAGATGTTAATCCAACAAAAAATCCTTTTAAAATAGATATAATGATGAATATTCAGATGTGAATCGGCACTCAGAGAATATTGTAAAGAATGATGAAGAAAGTGCATTGTTATGTGTTATAAAACATGAAAAAACAATTTGACTTGATTGGAGAAAAGAAGAGCAGGAACAATATTGGTGAAACCATAAGGTAGAAGCCTGTTGTAAAGATTACAAGTGTAAAAACGTACGTACTCTTCTTATGGTCCACAAAAGTTAATGTTTCAAACTTCCAAAATGAATATTTTGAATATACGATTTCCTTTTACCCAAACGAAGATAGAGTATAATATCTACGAATGTCATGAATGACGCATATATGTAGAATGTCGGTGTGTATTCTATGACACTTTGTGAAGTCTGCATATTCGATTAGTCCCGAGAATGTTTATAAACGACTTTTACACCTGTATACATGTTTCGTTATGCCTCGTCCAGAGAAAAATCGTAGAAATTGATACTCGTATAAAGAGAAAAGATCCTACGTTTTTCCTCGAGCGATTTTTTACTTACGGATTACGTTAGAGGCCTCTTAACAGTGCATGTTCATGAAGAGAAATACGTAAGGGAACATAAATGCATTGAAAACTCAATGAACGTATTTAATTGTTTGTTGTCTTTCCCAACAAACAAAACATAGAATATAATATGTAAAAATTAGTAAAACAAATATTATGCATTTTGCATATTTTTATTACCTATTTGTTTATTTATTGCATGTTTATTGCACACATGATAATAGCAAAAAAGAAGAAGATAATTAATTACACACTAAAATAAAAGTACATAAAGACGAGTCTCTGTGTTCACAGATTTACAAGCTAACTTGTAAATTATTAAAATTGATGCAAGAATTACATGAACAGAAGTAAAACAAATGATTATCCATGAAATAAACAAACGATATAGTAAAAAAATAAAAGACGCAAAGCTAGAAACTAACTAGTTGATGCGAAATAAAATTGACATTAAAATGAAAAGGACATAAACTAAATAGGTGTTGTGGTGTGATATCTTTGGCATTTTTCATAAAATAATTAAAGACGTTGTCATTGCCAACAATATTATAATATTGTTGGCAATGACAACGTCTTTAATTATTTTACATAAACTAAAATTGAAATTAGATTCAACACATTGACATGATTCGTTTCGGCAAGACTTAAAAGAATTTTGTTTTTATATGATAGATAAATAGCTAAACCTGAAAGCCAGTACTGTCACTGATTCGGCAGTGGCTCTGATCGGGTTCGAGTCCCGCGGAAGGCGGAATTTTCGACAGTATTTATAGAGATAAGTCGAATTCAGCTTCTGTAAGGATGAGAATTTTAGTATCAGCCGCTCTAATCAGACGTTTCCTGCGGTATCTCCTATAAATAAGGGAATACCCTTAAAAACTGACCGCGTGAGATCTTTCATTCATCTTCCTTGTTGTATTCTCACCCTTTACTTATACACTCACTTACATGCATTACACTACCACACATGACCGAAGACCATTTGAGGGCTTAGATCTTGTCCAGGCTGTAGCGGTGGCCCACTGGGAGGGAGATACCTGGAGGGTGAAATCCCTCGTAACCAACCTGTAGGTCGAAGCCATATCTCACCATTCAGCTCGAGAGGAACACCGCCACTTCCTGCAGTAAAATATTCACTACATTAACGGGAGTAATGACCCTAGCATTTGGCATGTATAATGTAGCGGGTTGCCATCGTCTGCTGTCTCCGTGTAGCAACAGTGTATCGTATTGGAAGGTCGTGTATTATCGTTGTCTGTCTGTTTTCTTGTAGCAACGGGGTATTATCTTAATGAAAGACCCTAAATAAACAAACAGAATGGATTGCGAGGTCGTGGAAAGAAGTTCGAAAAATTGTTAGGGTATATTAGCAGTAAAAACTTCTATGTTGTAAGTTACGAAGTTGTAACTTGTGAACACCAAGACAGAATTCTTGAAATAAAATTACTTTCTTGTTGTTTAGAAAGACCATTATTTCTCAAACAAGAAACAATCGACGGGAAGTCCCTGATAACGAGTGTGATACTCTGACGATTGAAACGTTTCGCATTCAAAAAAGCTTCAACAAACCTATCAAATAACTAAACGGAACTTGACATTTCTTTGTCGACCAAGACGGTACACGTGGATATATTTATACCAAACGTATACGCGTTGTTTCGAAAGTGTCTTTGAAGCGAATGGGATGATCTGGCAGTTATTTGGCGAATTATTTGTGTTGGGATGCTGGCTTCTCCGTGCCAGGGATTACGCGAGGACTGAGAAGCCAGCGCCGGAAGTGGCAGCGAATAACCCGCGCGCTTACGACCGGAGGACGGCGCCGAGCCATTGACCGCTTCCGACGTGATCTAGCGGCGCACATTGGTCCGAAATGGGCCTACGGAAAAAAAAACAACGAAAAACGCGCGCCCTCCTTGCGGCACGCTTCCCACCGGGCTGGGCGCCCAACACTGGTCCGAAGTGAGCCTAAGGGAAGAAAGGGAAAAAATGAAAGGAAGAAAAAGAAAAGGTTCCCGTTCTCCCTTGCCCACTGTCCACGCTCAGTGGCGCACCATACAGTGTTCGGAATAGGGCATTCGTCAGAGCATAAGTGACACGTTTCAAAATTGACTTTTTGCTGTGGAAGGATTTTCATATGAACAGAATCGCTTATTTCGAGCCAAATACAAAGTGTTTACTCATTACATTAGCTGTTTTGGGAACCGTTTTTGTACACTTTTAACTAGTACATATTATTTCATAGTATATTTTTGCACTTAACTCAAAAGAATTTTTTTTTAATGTGGCAAGTTTCTAGTGTACCGACGATAAGAAAGAAGAACAAAATGATCTCTCGATTCAGCGTCACTCATAATGGGTGGAAGAATGAAAGTGTATGTGAATAACTGAGCGAATTGTAGTTGGGATATAAGTGATATTGTAATAGCAAATTTAAATTGTTTTGAAAATTGTGTTCGACGATCTACTCTAAGAGGTACGAAATATTTGCTAACAATTCTTCACTCTACAAGCCTGTGCACAGGGACTTAGGGCAGGTGTCCCGGCAGTGAGTTCAAAGGTGCAAGCAGAGTCGGCACAACGGCCTCTTTGGACGCATTGCAGTACATCAAGTATATTCTAAATGTTAAGTATGCGAATAAATAGTTTTTTTTATTTTTTCACCAAGCTAAAGATGGTATAATAACTAAAACTATAACAAAAAATGTAATAAATTGTATTTGAACAAAAATACCATCGAAAACAATAACAATGGTTCACATATTCCTAAAAATTTAAAACTTATTAAAAACAAACAATCATGTTGGTATATATTACGACTATTTTTGCGATATCTCTCTGCATAAAACGAACGAAACTATAAAAAACTAGTAAAGAAGAAAATTCATATTTACTACTTTATATTTTACAAATTTATTTCGGTTTATCCGTAAGTACATTCTTTAGGTAAAGTGTTGTGAAACGTGAAAGCTCTCAGCTGTCTTTGCAAAACCCAGGGCAGTGATGTCAACTTTTCACTTCAGCCCTGACGTGACCCATCCACGGAGCACTTCAGCCCTGAAGAAGACCACTAAACATCGCAACGTCGGCATCACTGCCCTCGACGAGGCGTCACACAAACAGCCGAGAGCTCTCACATCACACTGGCCGCAGATGCCTACGATTGCGTGATGTGAAGGGTTTAATCTATACTAATAAAAGAGAATTCAACGACATGTAACCGGCACCACAGAACTAGTCTAGGAATATATACGAAATATTTTCAGGCTCTTCCTCACGATTGTCGCAGTATTCTTGCAGAGGTTGGTAAAGATTGATACAACACAAAGGTGGAAAATAAATACTTTAAATAATATGATGGTAGATGAACCACGACTATTATTTTTCGAGATTGGTTCCGCATATATTCCGCCAGAGGTCAATAGCGGTGCGTCAGAACTAGTATTTAAAGTTTCTCTTGAGAACAGTAGCAGTACAGAAGATAAAAAATAATCTAAAAGCAATGGAGTGTAAAATAAAATGACAGAAAGTTGTACTATTTTATTAAAATTTGGAACCAAGTACATTAAAAATAACAACCTTAAACACCGTATTTTATAAAGAATTGATCTTTCTCCTCTTTCATGAGAATGAATACGAAGGAATTTCTAGACAGTGCCGTGAATTTCGCTAGTTACTTATAAAAATGTTTTGTGGAATGTTGTGTTTTCTTGAAAACGAAAAAAGAAATACAATCTCCCCTTTTCGTCCCATTCGGAGCCACTGTGCGCCAGAGCTTCGCCTCGCAGCTCGATTCTTCTGCAGATAGGCCTCGCTCTGTGAAGAGCCGGCGAGCCATGAGGTGGGGAGGGGGAGGGGGAAGAGTCGAGGGCGCGCTCGCGTTGTCAGAGTGACTCTTCTAGATCGACCCACTTCCGCTGCGATCCGACTCTCCTCGTCCGTCGAGAGACGCTTCGCGAATCGATTCTTCGAGTTCCATTTGTTTCTGTGTGTTCGACTTTACACTATGTTTGAGAAACGAAGATATCTGGACAAGAGCAACACGAAGTACTACCATTTTCTCTTAATTGGTACCATTTCGCGTAAAAAAATATAAATCAAAGTTATTTACTTTAAATTAATATACTTGTACAAATAAAACTTTTAAAACTGTTTTAATTTATTTTTGACAGCTGTACCTACAGTGCAGCCCTTTATTTAGATATCTACAGTGAACCAATATTAAATTGGAAAACATTTCATAAATAATGCATAAAGTTTATTATTTACTTGCATGTTTACTTTTTGACAGTATCTCTTTACAGTCATTTATGTATTATTCTGCCTTTTTTCTCAATATCTGAGTCTAATTCCCGCCTGGGCTCCTTTAAAGTTTCATGCAATACGTCATTTTTGTTCATCTGATGAATAACCTGGTAGAAATGCCTTCAAGAGATAAATAAATCTTCGTCTCGAGGAACGTTTTCGCATGGAAGTTTTCAACTCTGGGACTAAGCTCAAAGTCTGTAGGATTCAAGACAGAACTCTAGATCATATGAGATATATGACCTTATATCGTATTCATTCAACCTTTCAGTTACGTCATTAGTGATGATCAGGCGAGCATTATCATGAAGACTGAGTGGCCCAACCGTGGTCAACTAACGTTGCCCTATTCAGTTGTTAAATGAATTCACGTTAATACGATTCACTTACGTTTCCTTTACATAACACTGAAAACGAGATGATTCCGTGATGATCTTAAGGAAAGAAAAATGTGTTCTACTTTATCGAGCTCCTTTTGGACATGAGAATGAATTTTTGGGACTTTTCTCTTATTCCACTGTAACTTCATCTCCGGTTCAACGTCTGTAACTAACGTTTCATCAGGCGTGAATTTATCGAGTGTTTTTGCTTTGTAAACTCATAATTTTCCTATATTTGATCGCCAACAGTCAGAGTACCTGAGACTGGTGCAGACTCCATTTCTAAATCGCGTTATTTAACTACAAAACACATCATCAATGAAATATATATTCGCGTTTCTTCTTTGAAGCTTCAGCTATAACACCCGTACATCTTTAATCGACACATCCTTTAGTTTGCAGTTTTGCCAACCTGTATGCTATTTACAAAATCACCCTCGTGTGCATATAAAACTAGACATTTTTGACCACCCGCACTACAAACGATCTTTTTCGTGGTAAGTTGTTCATAAAATGGCCTTTTACGCCTCATATTATATTCATGGCACAATTAATTGGAACGTCATCTTCAAACCGAATCGCAATGAGTGAATCGTCAAGTGTAGGTGGTAAACCGCACAGCCGATTAATGTTTTGCGCACAAATGTTAAATTATGTGGCAATATAATACCCACGCCGCTATTACCAAGTAAAACACTTATGAACTTTGGTTCCCAAATTAACTTTGACACTGTTATAAATGTGTAATTTTTATATAACAAAATATAGCGTACTAAAATTGTTCATAATGTTGCTTAATACATTCATAATTTGTTTCTCACGTCACTTTTCTTAACATATAGTTACGCAATAAAAATTAATATTCAAAACTAGTTGTATAACATACTATTATGAATTATGATTAATTATTCGTCTTAATGTGGACAAGTTAATTTGTAACTTTTAACTCAAATAGAATCGGCAGTATTACATAAGTAACTAATTAATATGATGCGGATTTTAATGGAATGTTTTTTTTTAATTTCTAACAGTCCTTTAGTATAAACATTAGCGTAAATTTTATGTTATGACAAAAGGATATGACCTATTTTACTGACCTTTAGCCTACATTTTTCGTTAATTGGTCTGATAAGTAATTGTTTATCTTGCTCCGTCATTTTTAAAGCATATTTCGCTAATTTGATAGAATTTTAGATCATTAATGGTACTTGCTTCAAATAACAATAATAATAAGCATGACTGTTTTATTAATAATAATTATTATTATTGTAATAATTATTATTATAAGAAGAATAAATGCAACAATGTTCTCCACAGAATTCCTGAGTAGCTTATTCCATTTTTTTGCTTAGAAATTGTAATGTCAGCAGTTAAGAATACTTGTATGTAAATCTAAGGTTCCTCTGACGCCAATCATCACCATTGTTGATTCGGCCGATTTCGTGACAACTGAAAACAGAGATTTCCTGGTAAAGATGAGTCGAAACTCAAAGTTTTCAAGCTAATTTAACATAAATGAAACCTCGATTACATGAGTAACATATCCATCATCTAGAGTTTTCATCTGAACTGGTTTTGATTAATTTTTAGGGGTAATTTTTCTTCGCTTTTAGGACATCTTAAAAACGTTTGAAGAGCATTCCATTGATCATTTTGGCGATGTTTTCGGTCATCATAACCCGCCCCCTAGTATTTTCCTTAAAAATAGAACAGCGCTTTTGTATTATAATGAGCTCGTGAGAAGGGCGTCGCCTGCAATGCCTTGGGGGGAGGAAGTCGTCTTCCTCGTGGCTATCTCGATGTGAGGCGCCGTCGCAAGGGTCGCCATAACCGTTGGAGGAGGCGGTGGCGGCGGCGGCGGCGGCCGCGGCCCTCGCGCTGGGCGACCAATTCCGCGCTCTTAATCTCCCGTTGACCGGCGCGCCCGCCCCCGCCCGGCGCCCCCGCGCGACGACCAAGGAGCTGCTGTGGATGGGGGAAGCGATTGCGCGATGCGCCGGGTAGAAGGCTGATCTGCGCTGGTTTAGTGTTCATTTTGTTCTTGTTGTTGCCCGTTGGTGCTTGTGGTCGACTTGGAGATGGTGGTGGCCGTGGTTGTAATTACGAGGATCTTGTGGTGATTGTGTGGAGGTGATTGTGCTATTGTGCTATCATTGCTATTGTGTGCAGATGATAGTGTTGGGGGTTGGGTGGTTATGGTGGTAGTGATAGTAGTGGTTGGAGATGTAATTGTTGGATAGTAAGTGTTGAAGATAGTGTGGTGACTGTTGATGGTTGTGGGGTTGTGGTGGTAATGGTTAGTGACGATGGCGGTGGATCGGATCGTGGTGGCGGTGTACCTGAGGAGTGGTGGGGAGGTGGTGCGGTGGAAGTTCTGGTGGTGGTGGTGGTGTTGATGTTGGAGTGGTTGTGGTGCTGATGATAGTTGTGGAGGAAGAAGTGGTGGTGAAAATGATGTGGTGGTAGTGGTGTGAGGCAGGAGAGCTGGTGGTAATAATGGTGGTTAAGAAATGAAATAAAAGTATTTTAGCACAATTATTCTGCGTTATATGTTGAAGTTCTGTTTACAAACTGCAATTGATTACCCAAATATACGAAAAGTTAAAAAAATTAAGAACATATTACGTGGTATTGCCCCGAAGACATAACTAAATAATTTCCGTAAATTTTAAAATAAAATATTAATCATTAGAATTCAAAATAAATGTTTCACTTTTTGACTTCATTGTAATCAACCGACTATATCTAGCTAGTAAATATACTAACACTGACGGTCCACGAGTTTCAAAACTTTATACTTGCGGAAACATTGATTCATGTTGGGACAATAGTTACAATTTCTGAAGTGTTTTCCCTATAAATTGTGTTTACATTAAACATCAGTAATAACAAGAGTTTATGTACTCACTTAGCTTTCAATAACTCTTTAAAAACACGATAGTAATTGATAGCAGTCGCTCGTGAACAGAATTCCGAAAACTTGGCATTGTGTAACCAAGATAGTATGTTGATATAACTGACGAGAAAAAACAAATATTGTACATTGAGCATGTCGTAGTAGCACACGAGTATGCAAAACTTCTCGGGCCCTGTTTTATCGTTTCATTCTTCATTATGGCACCTTAGTATATGTAAAAGTGTAGTGCCACCAAAGGTTGTGGTCTGGCTAATCTTGAGTCGTTATTAAATATGGCAAAAATAATATAATTTTGACACAAATATCTCTGCGGCAAGCTTGTAAATAGACAATTCTAGGCATTTGTCTAAAAATCCGATGTCCAAAGTTCATTTAATCCATCCACAAAATGCAATGATTGACCATATCAACCCACTTACCAAAAATTCCCAAATTGTGTATTCTTTATTCGTAGAAAGTCGAAGATTATCTTGAATGTATTAAGTAAAAAGACTGCTTTAGAAAAGTGGCTTTTAGAATACACCAAAAACATTCGATTTTCAAGAAAGTATCTTTTTGTTCTTCGCCTTATATTTTGCTGTTAGTTCTTAAAGGACTGTCAACTTGATCCTCTTCGTGTACCTAAGCTGCAGAAACATCTAACATAATAGCATAGTGCTCGGTTGGTGGAGGGCTTCCGGATCTTACAGGCAGCCGAGGGTTTCACCCCCATGGCCTGGCATCTTTAGACCCAACACCGTCCTACGGATGGGATGGCAAGAGGGCAAACAAAGCGGCGTCTAAGCGACGCTGCGAGCAGTAATGAAGCCATAAAGGCCACAAAACAGACGGAAGGGAAGGGCGCTGGAGAGGGTGTGGCGGTAAAAGACTTTGCACAACAAATTAATCTTGGAGAAGGAAAATATTTTTCTTTGAATTTAGCAACTATTGAAAATAAATCAGTGAGACATCAAGCATTCATGAAATGGAATTGAATCGTTTATTTCAGAAACACGTCAAACGCCAAATTCGTCATTTCGAGAAAACTGAAAATAAGACTCTCAATTTTTCAGCTTTCAAACTATTTTTTTTATTAGAGGGGTTAATAAAAGAATATTTTTCATATAAATATACATTAAACAATGTGTCTATCCTCCTAAAACAATAATCCGTCGCTAAAGTGTGTTTTAGATTTTGGCATTTGACGAGTTTCTGAAATAAACGATTCAATTAAAGGTGAAAAATGATTGGCAACTTAGATGAATATATTAAAATTTAGCTAATATAAGTGGTAAAATAATTAATGCTTATTGCAGTCACATTCAGCACACAGTAATGTGACGACAAAGATTAACCAGTAAAAAGAAATTGTATTTAATCATAACACTATGAACACTACAAAAGGAAACATACTTGATCTAATACAATTCTTTACTCGTACAAATGACAAAAAATATAGTTGAAAGTAATGTCCTTATACTATCTACTATCACAGTAAGTGTTAAATATTATTATAAACCTCGAACGTTATTGAGACCAGGATACATTCATTTTATGTCAAATTTTTATTTGTGAATGCGATATTTTTCTTTCTGTGGATTAAAATTCTTTATTCAAAATTAACCAAATTATTTTTGTTTGTGTAAATAAATGCGCGTGCCAGGGTGTCAGGGCTCGGTGGGGTTGGA
>BOPP01000077.1:4771825-4784084 GCA_017312745.1 Gryllus bimaculatus | reverse complement strand
TGGTAGAGGTGGAGGGGTTGGTGGTGGTGGTGGAGGGGTTGGTGGTGGTGGAGGGGTTAGTGATAGGAGTGGAGGAGGGGAAGGAGTAAGAAGAAGAGTAAGAAGAGAAGGCGGAGATGGATGAGAAGTTGATAGAGGTGGAAGATGAGGAGATGGCAGAGGAGGAGTAAGAAGAGGCACAGTGAGAGGAGGCGGAGGCGAAAAAAGGAGGCGGAGAAGGTAAAGAAGAAGGCTGAGGTGGAGGAGAAGGAGTCGTAAGTCGGGAAGGAAGAGGTGGAGGGAGGAGGAGGGGGTGAAGGAGTAGGAAGAGAAGAAGAAGGAGAAGGAGGTGGAGAAGGATTAAGCGACGGTTCAGAAGAAACGCGCAGTTCCTTTTCAATGAGCTACTGTGTCAACACGACTGATCTTCAGACAGGTACCTCTCCCCGCCTATTTCTCTTAATCTGATGTTTCAACGCTTCCCGAAGCCGCCCATTATCTAATCGCTTCCCGCTCCGATCCGCCTCCGACCCTTTTCTTCCCTGCGATTCCCTTCGCTTTGCTTTTCTAGATCCCTTTCCTTTTGCTCCTGTAGGTTTCTCATAGTCACTTGGCATTCACAACACCCCGTCTTCCTTCCCTCGCATCCCTGCCCGAGGGCCGAGCCAAGTTTTTCATCCCTTCATTCCTCACGCCTTTGTGCTCTCGTGATTGCCCCTTGCAAAGACCTAACTCAAACCGTCCTGCTCGCCCCTCCCTTCAGACCCTTCGCTGTGTTCGACTGTCGCCTCTTTCTCGCCCTGAGATTCGTCCGCCTTGCCTTCCATTCTGCGCCTCTCTGGCCGAGCTCCTCTCTGGACCAACTCGGGCCGTGAGTCGCTCCCTCCCCGTGCAAAGCCACCTGGCGCGCCGCGAAACGAATCGAAGGCGGCCATGAGAGGGAAGGGGGCGAGGATGGCGGGATGGGGAGGGGAGGGGGCGGGCGAAATGGGTTCGCGACGGCGCTGGAACGACGTGCAGCGACAGCCCTTCCACGCGCCGCTGATAGCGCGAACGGGCGCGCGGCGCGTGCTGCTCAGGCTGCGGGGCTGCCCCGGGCGGTCAGGGACGGAACCCTCTCACGGATGCCCTTTGTTGGGAAGACACGCACGGACATGGCAGGTAACAACGAAAAATCTAAGGCAAAATAAAACGGAATAATCAAATTTAACTCAAAAAAAATATGTAATGGTAATGTTAATAGTAGTTTACGCAATTAGTTTTACATGAGAGTACATGTTTTGAAAATGAGCGATTGTAGAACCGAGTTTTTAAATTCGTACCAATGTAATAAAGTATCATTATAAACGAGTTGCATACTATATTGTTTTGTATAACAGCAATGTACATTTTTGCGAAACAACTTCTCTGTGACGACTCGGGTATTTAACATCGTGCGAGTAAACTGTGGTCGGCTGTTCCGTTTAGCTCTACCTCCCCCCGATTCTCTCGCTACGATTGGCTGAATGTGTGATATACGTCATCATTTGTGCCGTAAAATGTCCGATTATGAACGATTTCTTGCGACAGAAAAGGTTCTTTTATAATGCTGGAATACAAAAAAGAATATTATAATGTTCGGTATGAAATTGGCGCAACCAAAAAAATGTTATCATATGTTAAAAAACGAATCACTCAAACGTGTCATCGAGAGTGTTAGTGTTGTACTGTAATCCTAGTTGTGCAGGTACGTTCTAATGTTTTGCAGTTGATGGTATTAAAAATAAGAAACGCAGGTGATGAAATAAAAACCTTTACTTTTGTATTGAAGATGGTGTAAATATGTAAAGAAATTTGTAACAATTAATACGTCCTCTAATAAATTCTTGCCAGATGTAGTTTCATTATTACTATAAGAATAGTTATTTTTATTTGTTTTAAGAGTAGTTATCATTAACATATAACGTCAATTATCTAACAAAAAAGTGTAACTCATATTAAGTCTAAATCCATTATCGCACAACATAATTTTGTACGCATAGTGCTCCTCCATTCTCGACCCGTCCGGGAGCGTACAGTCATTACTGGGGCCTTCTTCTGACTCTCCCTTCGACTTAACCACAGGCAATAAGCAGCTAAGCGCTGTTTTAGATGATAATTCGAACCGACAGAAGTGATGAATATACTCTGGGCAAGAGTGTACAATACTTTAGTGATCGCGGCTAAATCGACATATAGCAAGCAGTAATATCAAGAATTGCTAATATGTTACATGTAGAATGTGTTCTTACTTACTTGAAATAATAACATTCGCGTTATAATATTGGAGATAATAAAAAATCTTGAAATTCTCTAATATATATATATATATATATATATATATATATATATATATATTAGGGCATTATTGTACTGTGAGTATACTATATATAGTGTGTTTGCTAAGTAAATTTTGTTCATGAAATCACCTATATTTAGTGTAGTAGAACCTTGTAAACTATGAAGTTAAGTACAGTTTTTTAGTACTTTGTACTGGTAAACTGGTTTACTGGAATGATTATGTTTGCGTCCTCAAAATCCAATAACCCCTTATTTGATGAAAGCAAGAATAATATTAAATTTGAGTATCAATGCCACTTCTAAAAGACGGCGTGGAATTGAAACTACAATGGTAATAACGATAACAAACTATTGGAAGAGACTGAATTCACTTCGCAATCATCCGGCAAAATTCATTCAAATAGACGGGAAATAATTTGAGTTTCGAAAAGTATAGCTAAAATTACTAAAGCTTATTGAAAATTAGTATAGTGATCTAGTAATTGAAGAATAATATACGATTTCCTGCAAAGGGTGTTTTATTGACGATAGTTTGTATTAACCCCTTTAATGCAACAAGTTTCAGTGAAATCACAAAGAGGAAAACTCCCATTCAACTCATTTAATCACGTGAATCACAAACTGAGATAATAGAGGAATGTATTCGATAAATGCTCATGTTTGTTTAATCATAAGCTTTTTGCTTCAGTTACAAAGGCAGTGCACATTTCGTCTCAGGAATGCAACAACCATTTTTGTCTTGGAAAATATGAAGACCGTAATTGTGTTTTGCTACAATTATAAAGGCATTACGAAGTTAAGAAGGTAACAATCATTTATTTTTATCCTGAAAAACATTATTACAGATTTCTTACACAACATTTTCTGAAAATCTTTTGTGAAACAAACCAGATTCACTACCAATATTTTACATTTTAAATTGTCAAAAAACATAGTTGCATAATACTATATTAGTTTCGTTATTCTAAACATCGCCAGTGAGTATAGAAAGAAAGTTGGAAATTACAAGTTGGAAAGCGATCAAACACTATAAGTATCAACTCAATAGTTCAGTGTGAGCAGAACGCATTCGCAAGCTCCAAGAATAGCCGGTGTTCAGTGAAATTGCAGTTTAGAAAGAGAACTGTTGACGTAATGTTCTCAACGGCAAAACTGACAACTCAACAAATCATAGAATGTCACCACGAGAGAGAACAGACAAAATTGGAGGGCCCAAAAGCGTTATTTTATAAATCTCGTATTCGCGCAACGGGGAAAGTTCCATGAGTTAAAGACACGGATGGTATTAAAAATACGCATGATGGAATTATTTGATAATTTCCCTCTCACTATTTAATCCGGATTAAGATAATTTAACAACAACTGGAACTTGTTATGTTTGATAAAATTAGACAACGGCACGCGAATACAGGTGCACGTAATATAAGAATAAAAAAGGTTGATTGCAATAAGTGCGTTTTAATTTTATTTAAATTGCTTTACTCTGGTTAAGATAATGAATTAAAACAACCGTTGCTGCTAGATTTATTTTGACTTACACAGTAACTAGTACAACCCATCGGTTTTCATGAAGTCCACAAGTTTATTTAAACGGAACTAACCATTTAAAATTAGGTGTTGGATACAGTGTTTCCTTTGTAAAATGTTCACAGTTATTTTTCCCTAATTATATTCCAATTTTAGAACTCGTGGTGAGACAGATGTGTATTGAGAAGCCGCTTTCGCGAATAGATTTATCATAATTATTGTGTTTCTTGAGAAAGTGTTAATGTAGACACCATTTTCATGATTTTTAACAGACATTGTTTTGGTAATGACGGTATCTAAATCTATGCACAGTAAGAAAATGTGTATGGCGGGTTCACTGCCTTACTACATGGATAGCAGATGGCATGCCTTCCCTGTGGGGAGCGAATATTCACAGCTTAATCGATCAATACACCATTACCACTGCAAATTAACAGCTGGTCATTAGAGAAATGTCATATCATAAATTCAGTCATGATTTGCCTAAGACTCAGAAATATTCATTAAACTCGATTGAGCCATCTAGATAGGATCCTCCGTCAACCATTGTGACTTTCTCTGTTAAATACAAGTCCAGAATCAGCACCAAATTGAAACAATGGCTTTTGATGACCACAAACAAATATGACACCAGATGTTACAAAACCAATGCTGTAGGAAAGGAGTTTCAAACTTTCTGCAATTGCTCGTGTACAGAATGAATTACTTCGAGTATTAAAAGACACAAGCAAATTCCTTATAATATTACCAATACATAAGAATTGAGAAAGGATAAAACATTCTTGTAGAAACAGTTTTTTTAATTTACTTTCCAAATATTACTCGGGTACGCGTCGTCGTCGGGTCGAGAACGCATTCCCAAGACTTGAAGCGCTGTTGTAGATTCGGGAGGTCATTAACGTCAGTTGCAAACAGCGCACTGCGGTTCCGACAGCCGGCTAAAGGGCTAAGGTTCTGACAGCCTAATGTCAGGTGGGCGCGATTGCAGGGCAACGCTCGATACAGACCTGTCATAATATGCAACCCAATTCCGTCAATTCACAAATTTTGAATTTTCGTTGTTTATATTCCCAAAGAGAAGATTGTATTTTCGACCATGGAAATAATTCGAGCACTTCGACTCATCAAGCACAACTTTTCGGATATTATAGGATATAAATCGTTAGGAAACACTTGAGCAGAAAAGATTCATTATCCCAAAATGACATAAAAACATTTGACATTTGATCATCTAATACAGGAGAATTCAATGGTATGTTTCTTTTTTCATGAAATCACTAACCTTATATATGGCATCCGCGCAAGCTCACGTAGAAACTGTTTGCAAGAGACAGCTATTAGGCTTTACCGCTTCTAAAATCTCGTGAGCTTATAGAAATTCAAAGATTTTGTCACCGACTGTACGGCATTTTCAATTGGAATATTCATTGATCAAAATGTCTCTCTCGAAATAAATGTTACAAACACCTTGGGTAAGAGGAAAATTATATATTTCTGCCAATGAACATTTAGTGGGATATATCGATATTATATAATATTTGCCCCTGACAGTCAGGCAACTCCATATGCGCAGATCATGTAGATACCAAGTATATTCCACGTACCTGCCGAACATCTGTGCGTTCGTGTTTGCTCTACAATCAAAAGCAAACGTCACACGTGTAAATCCGTTGCACAAATGTCCCATCATTTGTTCATTGTTGGAACGTGATCATTATCAGCTTTCCATGCTCTAAAAATTTGTAACATTTTGATACATCGTTAAGATAAAAACAATTATATACTGTCCGAAATATCTTCAGAGCACAAACGGGTCTGGAACGCTTTGTGGCCCCAATATGCTACAGCTCATCTGATACGATCACAATTCTCCATACAGGGGCGCTCGGAGAAAACCAGTGGCCTGGGGCAGCTAATACACAAGGTCCCTCATTTCAAAAAGAATATTTCCTCCTCCGCAATCATAAACCAGAATTCATATATTCAGGAATCAAAATAATTGTAGTGTTAAATTTGGATTAGAAATGATTTTTTTTTAATCTATCGAATTTAAAAATATCGGGGCGCTAATTAAGTGGGGGCCTGCAGAGAGCCCCATCTGCCCGTACCCCCATCTAGTCACCCCAGTTCCCACACACGTCCTCATACATAAACAGAATTTCTTTCACATGTTTCATCACGCGTTCTAAAAGAATTTAAAATCACACGTACTCACACATGTGTACGAATACACCGGTTAACTACGTAGTTAATAACACAATTTTCGCCTAGCCCCAGTTTCCACCAAAGTCTTTCAAGCCAAATTTTTTTTTTCCAACCTCTTTAGGGAGTCATTCTTCAACCACATCGTATCCGAGCATCGGACCGTAACGCGGGATAACATGGGCCAACTCGAAACACCGGCTGCTTCCGAGCGGCGAGGGCTCATCCACACGTCAGCCCACAAGTCCGCCCCGCGTCGCTAGGCAACGAAGCGACTCCGCGCGATAACGACGACATTAATGAGCATCTTAACGATCAGACGTCGCCGGCGGCGGTGACGCGCGGCCGACGCGACGCGACGCGACGCGACGCGACGCCACGCCCCCCAGACGCCGCGTAACGACGCGACGCGCCGCGCCCTCCCGCGGCGACGCCCCGAAACACAATAGACGCGAACGCGCGCAAAAACAAAGATGACTGCGTGGCGCGGCCCACACCACAAGGCGCGCTGTGGGTGTGTATTACCAATAGGTGGCGAAAGTACAGTGAGTGAGTGAGTGAGAATCTGCATTTACGGGAGTGTCAGCTACGTTGGTAATTACTCCAGTAAGTGTAGTTATGTTATAGTGCTCTCAGACCAGTAAGCGATCTGTAGGTGTGCATTTCCAAAATTCTAATGAGTATTTCGTATTTCCGGGTATGTCAAGTACTTTTATAATTAGTACCATAAATGTAGTGTATGTTCTAACGCTCTCAGGCCACTAAATGTGCAGTGGGTGTGTTTCCAACGGGGGGGGAAAAGAGTAGTTAGTGAGTAACTCATTATTATGGGAATGTAAACTTCGACAATTAGTGCCGTAAGTGTAGTGCAATACATAGTGCTTTGAGGCCACTAAGCGCGCTGTGGAGGTGTATTTTCAAAGGATTTTCTAAGAATGTCTAAAGGTCTTGCGAGTTTCGTGTTTTCCGGAGTGACGGTGGTGTCTACCGATTGAGTAAGCAGTTGGATTTGGGATCACTTGAAAATATGGAGAAGGAACAGTTCTTTGAAATGGTTCTCCACGATCTGCGACCTCCTGTGATGCAAGTGGGCTTCCCTAACATTTGGTACCAATTGTGAAGCCCCCAGTTCATCTACAGAATGAGAGAACAATTAAGTTTGGAAAGCGGTTTTATATCTCCACAAAAAGATCTACGTGATTACTTTGGACCTAATTTTCGAATAACAAAATGCCGTAACTGCTGATAAAAATTAATTTCACTGAATTGATTGATTGGTTGGCTACTTGGTTTCTCATTGGTCATCATTTGTTAGTGTAGTGTATGTAGTGAAATGCAGTGTATTTCGGGGCTAGCGGTGTTTCTTCCCGGCTAGAACGTGAGATCCTGCTGCCATGTACGTCGGCTTGGGAAAGGGGAAGTTCCCGACCGGTTGGGTTCAGCTCAGAGCCAGTATTCCCGCCATAGCTGTAGCTGAAAATTATTTGTACGGAGGATGAGGTAAGGCGTTACTGTTTCTTCGTTTTCTACTTTTATTATTATAACTTTTCTATACCCTTTGTGATAATTTCGTCATTCAACACTTATAGTTTGTTTAAAAATAGAAAAAGGTACAAATTTGAAAGCTTAAATGCTAATGTAATAACTTGTAAATGCGAGTTGAATTTTGATTCCTGTCACACCACGAAGCAAAATGCACGCCAATGAAGCGACGTCAAGAATATACTGACTTTAGGAAGATATACTTTGGTTAGTCAAATCTATGTTGGATTCTCTAAGTATCTTTTAAGGCTATTCACAAAAGACAAGATTATCTATGTGTTTAAGGTAAACAAACAAAACGTTGAACAATTTCCGAGAAAATCAAATTTTAAAAGCTTTACGTTGGTACAGCTAGAGCTTATTTACCCATAACTGGCACCTACAAGTGATTTAATTTAGCACTGACGGGGTTCGCAATGCAACGCTACGTAAAGGAAAATATTTTAATAATCATTTGATCAAAATGTAATAGAAGAATCTTTGGTTACTTATTTAAATGAGAAAAAAATCTGAATGAAAATATGACGAGAACTGTTTCCCTAGTACTCAAGTAGAACACTGTCATAGCAAGACGCACCACCTAGGTCAACCAAAGAGTTATCTGCAGTAAAATTAATGTAAGCATTTGGTCGATATTAAAAAAGAAAAGAGACATTGTGATCCGAAAATATGTGATCTGCACTTTTCATCTCAAGTCACGACATTTTCATGTCAAAGTCATGACAAAGACAGAGAAGCTTCTGAAAATTGCAGGAAACAACAGTGGAAGGTAAACATAAAATAAAAAAAAGAAAACAAAATATAATAAAAAACTAAATTGAGACAGACTGTCCATTCGCCACATAAAACTGTAATATATTTCGGCTGACGTCGTAAACTTAAATTGCGAAAATTGCAAAGTAAAACTTAGATTAACATTCTGAACGCTGTGTACCCCCTATTTTAACTATTCGCTGGTTTCTCGTCAACGGGGGGAGGGAGGGCGTTCCGCATTCTGATTTCAGAAGCTCCCGTACAAATCACCTAGACAAGAACGGATCGCGCCGCTTTTTTCCGCCGCTGGGCGCGCCACATGGCTGCCCGCTGATGCGCAGTCGATGGATTTCACGCGCAGTGCAGCGCTGCGCAAACGGGCGGCTGCGCAAACGGGCCGTGTTACAGGCTGTCTCCAATCGTTTCGTCTGTGACAAAAGCCATTGCTCACTGGCGCACCAGATAACCGCTGGCGTGTTTAATCATTTTCGGTAATTTATTGCCCGCGGGATGCATGCGTCTGTGCATACGGTTTGTATGCATTCTTTGTAGCTGGGATATGTTAACACTGCGTATCTCTCGTGTTGGGTGTACGTGGAGCTAAATGCATTATTTTATGTATCAAATGAATACACCTTTGCTAGAGAAGTCATTGTGATTCGTGAAAAGCGGTTGATAATGAATTTATGGAAAAACGTTTGATATCTGCTAATTTAATTCTGTGTGTATGTGGTGATGATTAATCATTAATATGACACAAAACAAACATAACGTACAGAAACTAAATTGGGAAATCCATTAATCCATTAATGCTGTTCTCAATTATATTAATAACATATACATTTATATCATTCCATCTTAAGTGCAGCTCAATCCTAAAGTAAAATAAAAATGTCATTGATTGCGCAGGTCTACAAAAAAATATGTCATTTTTTTATATCCAATCACTGATTTTGTACATTTAAAGTGCAAGCATTACAGAAATGACTTTCATTTTCCCGTATCACATCAGGTTTAAAAAATTACATTTAAAAATATTAATATTATCTATAACTTGAAAACCCGAAAACGTTGTTTGATCTACATAAAATTAAGAACTGAAACCTCATATTATACCTCATATTATTTTTTATATCAGAGTTATGAAAATGAAATTCAAACACATTTACTTACGACCATTATTTTACTGTAACTGTTACACTTTACTTAAAATCACTGTTTTAATGCGTATAGCAGTTAATATAACTGTTGTCGCTTAGACAAAAAGCTTATTGTTCCACTTGTTCTCTTGTGCACTCTAGTAGCATCGTCTCGTTGCGAGTGCGAGGCCGAGGGTGAGGGCGTGGACGAGTGTATGGAAAACTGGGTGCTTGGGAGCATAGGCGAGGTCGTGAGCGGGTCCGTGGGTGTAGGCAAGAAACATGTTACAGTTCTTTTGAAATCCCTGAGTATTCGAAAATTTCACAAGTTTAACTTTTTTCGGCGTCTTCCTACAGCTATAATTTTGAAGATATAAAATTTTCCGTAATGAAATCTATTCTTTAAAGTCTGATCCTGAAATAAGATCATATACAATTAGGTAAAAAGTTGTTGACAGTATGAATAATATTTTATTTACATAGTACTGTTGAAGTGCCCACATTTTCGTTTGAAAAGCATCCAGAAGGGTCCATATATTATTATTAGTTTAAAAAAATATATCTTTGTAAGAAATTTTTAAAATTTTTATTTTCTTGGTTCAGGATAAAATTGGATTATTAGGTAGATGACAAAATCATGGAATATTGTTTCTTTCTAATTTGCAAAAGCTGACTGAAAGTTACGTATTTTATCCTTCACAAAAGGTAATTGATGAGTCAGGTTAGTAATTTGTCATTAAAAAATACTACAAATGTTATTGCCAACTATCCACGAAATTCTCAGGGAAAACAGTCTGTTTTTTAATCAAAGTGTAACTTATACAAATAATGCTACTAATTTATTTCTTAATATAGATCTTGTAAAATGTCAATGTCATTGGGGTAGAGGATTGTTAATATTTATAATTTTAGAATAAAAATATAAATTACAAGATATTCCAAATTTAAAAAAATCGAAGATGCATCAATTCCATTTTTAAAACATTACTTGTATATTAAATCTAATGAAATGAAAGAAATGTTTTGTCTAATAAAAAATGTTAAATAATTCAGCATTTATCATAGTTCACTGTATATGTTACTTTTTAGAGAAGGAGAAAACATTAGCAGAATGAATACTAACAGCCTTTAAAGCTAATTAGCGTTGAAACTTTTGTAACGTCCCCTGCAATACAACGCCCTGCAGCATACAGTTGAACAATCCTTCACATGCGCCGGAACGTAGTTAGGATGTGAATACGGCTGCCGGGAAGAGACAAGCACGCTAGGATCGCCAGAAGTACGAACAGGGATAAAAGGAAAACTGATGAACATTGAAGCTGACAGCTTAAATTTGTAATGAAATGGTATATACGTTTCGTGAAACACAGTAAAGCACAAAGTAAGTTATGGAATCCTAACAAACAAAATGGCAATCAATTGAATAATTTTTGCTGTTATTACAATAGTACGATGAGCAATAGAAAAAGTATATGTTTAAAAAATAAAAAAAATATATTACTGGTGAAATTACTTTTAATATTTTTAATGTGTACGTTTTTTTTTATTTTAACGAAATTGAATAAAATCAATATATCAATATTGTTGTACATGACAATAATCACTTTGCATAGGAAGAAGCTGTAGAGAGACGTGATTATGTTAGATTATGTAGAAGTAAAATATATTTTATGATTATTGTGTATTAAGATCTAACATGTCATTCTTTTATTTTTAATAGTATTATGTCTTACAATATTTATTATTTGTCGTTTTTCAAATACATCTAAACCCAGAGTTATAAGTTTTCAAGATTCGTCATACTTGAAGAACAAAAGCAAAACGCAGTATATCGAATAGTGTGTCTTCACAAAATGCTCCGACGTAATTTACAGTACCGTTTAAACAGAATTTTTCCAACGAATAAAAACAATTTTTAGAGGATTTGAAGGGTAGTTATTTACATGGAATTAATGAAAGAAAGTGATTGGCAGTTAATTGTTTTTGCTGTGATTACGTTTCCAATATAGATTGGATGAAAACTCGTAACCAAACCTTTTCTCGTGCTCCTGTGGCTAATCCACAAAATTTTGAATTCGGACGACCGCATTTCCGATGTTTGGTGCGATGAAATTCCCAATAAATAAAAACCATGGGTTCACTGGTTGTGCTTGTACGATAGACACGCTCTTCATGACGTGAACTAATAAATGTTAATGTATAATTGCAGATGTGACTATTCATTGTTTTTACTCAGATTGTCCCATAAGTGCGGATACTACTCAGATTGTCCCATAAGTGTTTTTAATGTGCATGATGTATCCCAGGAAGTGACGGTATTCTGGCACCTATGAAACTTGACATCCAGATTGCGAGATTTTCCCGTTTCCATGAATGTCTCCCAGCGGGACGTCGTTTCAATGCGGATAAGCCCCAAACTCCCTACACGTGTAATAGTGTAGTACATGTAAATGTGATGTATGTGTGTGTGTGTAAGTGATAAAGATAGGACAAGGAAGAGGAAGGAAAGATCGCCGGCGGCCTCCCTTCAGCATTCGCCTACTATTGATTGAAGCAACCACTAAAAATTACCGAGCAAAGCAGCCGCCCGTTAGAATTCTCCTCCGTGGAGCGACTGAATTTGTTCCGATGCATAAGTCGCAGAGGCAAACGGCGCGATATGCAATAGAGGTGTACGGGGAGATAAACGTAGCGATTGCGCGGCCACGAACGCGCCAGCGCAAACCTCTGGCGGCGGCCCTGGGAGTGAGCGAGGAAAGCGCGCAGGGCGGGGTCGGTCGGGGGGGATGAGGCGGGTG
>BOPP01000077.1:4737818-4756534 GCA_017312745.1 Gryllus bimaculatus | reverse complement strand
TATTTACTCAGCCCAGGAACTTATGTATGGTTACCGCCGCGAGTAAAATAATGTCCAGTTTATTTAACAATTTATTTTCACGTTTACCAAGACGAACTGCTTTTCAGCGAGACAGTTTCTATGACCGTAATTACTTCGTTCCCTTGAAATGGACGATAACCGTGCCTGTCACTGCTTCGTTCGTTTGGAAAAATTTTTTTTTGTGATACGTCCCTGAGATATTGTTGTTGAAAAAAGCATTTCACATTTGGGTTGTTTACTCTCTAATCTCTCACATATACCGTTGTTGTTAAATAAGATAGAAAATATTATCTTTATGCAGGCGTGAACTGCATTTTTGTATTTTGTTGTTGATTTATACTAGCAGGAACTTGTTTTTATGTGGAGTAACAGTTTACCCGTAAAATATTCACCGTTAACGCAAGAAAACTGAATGCGTTCGTTGCCACTCGTTATTTACTGCTTTTCCTTTTCTGATAGCAAAGTGGCGCACAAACAAGGGAAACATGCCAGGCGCTTAAAAGAAAATTTATTGGATCCGTTTCTTCCCCACAGCGTCGTTTTCTGGAGGGTCGGTACTTCTGTTCATTACAGGGAATTAATTTGTCCAAAATACTTTTTTCGTAAAATATGCGTGATAGCGGGCAACCATTTTAGGAAGTACTTACGGAAATTCTAGGATCACATCCGTTTCATTCATCGCATGTTTCATACGTCCAAAATGTGTTATCTTCTGTCGCGAATAAACACTCATTATTGTTGCTTTGAATGAGAAATTACAAAATAATAAACCACATTACGTTAAAGCTAGGTCTAGCGTATAACGGTTATTATAGTATTAATCCATTTCGTTTGACCATATTAAATTGCAGTGTGTAAAGCGCCTCTCGGTAAGTATTTAAAGCTGAATAATTTGTTTTAGTGCAAATCACACACCTTGTTATTCTACACCGCCATCACAAATAAATAATGTTCTACTATTGAATGAGGCACGATTCCCTATTGTAACGCCCGCAGAAGACGTTCATTTCCCTCCGACTTCAAATTAAAAAATGGCCAATCAGCGAAACTTTAAAGTATAGTGGGATTATACGGTCACCAGGCTGTCCAGTATATGGACCTGACACGAGTTTTTTAAACTATCACGTTGATGCCTGACAGCCGTGGCGCAACACGTGAACATCCATGGCCTAAGAACGCTGTACACTGACGAGCCGAACGCGCGTCCCGGTACCGTGCTGTTGAGGTCGTGATGAATGGTGAAAGGTGTCGTGGAGTGTGAAGGGTCCGTGGAGTTTGAAGAGTCGGAGTTGAAGGTCTCGTGGAGTTGTAAGGGTCTGACAGTTAAGGGTGTGGAGTGTGAAGTCGTTGTGGATAGCTGAAGGTCGTGGAGTGTGAAGTCGGGACGTGAAGGGGGTCGTTGTGTGTGTGTTGAAGGGTCGTGGAGTGGAAGGTCGTGGAGTGTGAAGGTCTGACTAGTGTGTTTTGAGAGGTCTCCGTTGAGTTTGAAGGTCGTGGAGGTGAAGGGTCGTGGAGTGTGAGGTCGTGGGAATGTGAAGGGTCGTGAGTGTGAGGTCGTGGAAGTGTTAAGCGTGGAGTGGAAGGCGTCGGAGTTGAAGGGTCGTTTGGAGTATTGAAGGTCGTTGGAGCTGTGAAGGTCGGTGGCATGGCGGATGTGAAGGGGTCGTGCGGTGAAGGCGTGCCCTGTCGGTGAAGGTCGTGCTGTAGTGTGAAGGGGGTTATGTCTGTTATGAGGGGCCCTCTGTGAGTTCGTCCTGAATGGCGGGAGCCATCGCGTAAGCCTGTGCGCTGAGGGGCCCTAAGATCTGTGCGTGAGAAAGCCCGTGCTCCTGGGAACTCGCGGCTGGCCGTCAGACGCCGTCGATAAAAGTGTGTGTGGGCGAGCACTCGTTCGCGAACGCGGCAGTGCGCTTATCTGGCTTCCATTGGGAGCGTCGGACCCATGGCCGCGATAACCCCCCATCCTCCTTCTGCCACGAACCCCCTCTTCCTCACCCGCTCCTTCTCCCACCTCCTCTCCGCTTTCCTCTCCCACTCCCTCACCCACTTCACTTCTCTCTTATGTTACCGCCCATACATTCTTTCTTCCCCTTTTCTCTCCTTTCTCTCACCTTTCTCCCAAAACGCTTCAGAATACAGCGTTCATCATTCAAACATCTCAAGAAATTTACAAACCTTCCACCAAACGCATAGTAAATGCTTGTGCAACTCTTTCATCGATTCGTCATTTTCGTCGTGTGTCAGATGTTCTGTATAGGTGGCATTATCAGAGCTTACTTTTTAGTTGATTCAACAAAAATGCCGAATAAAGTGGTAAATTATTAAACAAACTTAAATTAAACATGATGTACTTCAAAATAAGGAAGTAAGGACAATTGTGTCATTATTTTTAAGGAAACTGTTGATTTTGTACTTGTCTCCTAACCTCGTAAGAAGAAGATTCTTCAGCCGACCCTTAATGAATAAGTATTTTAATCTTTTTCTATATATAGTTAAATTAACTTCTTCTAACATGTGAAGGTAGCCAGTATCAATGTTTTGTTGGTCTTCTGATAACGAAATTTCGAGTTGATGAAAATACGCTCAATCTGTCTGTCTGTCCGTCCGTCCGTCTGTGTGTCTGGCCAACGCTAGGAATCTAAACCGTTTAGCCGATAATTATCCAAAATGAATCCACAATCATATAAAAACGAATTCGCCGCCGTTTTAAAGTGTGTCAAACGATATGTCAATTTTTAAGGTACGTTACATTACGCCTCAAAACATTTTTGAAATTTTCCTCAAAAACGCTCCAATTTTTTTCATTAAAAACGTTGTTCCTATAGTGATAAAGGGACGCTTAGAGAATGGGGCAGCGTCTCATGTTAGTCGAAGTTCCCAATTCTTTCGGGAAAAAGTGCAACTACTTGGCGTCTTGCTACAACTACAATTGAAGATAGAGATTTTCCACTATGTATATGTTAAAGAACAGATCTTGAAATACCGGTGGCTGTATATTATGTGAATTTTGTGTGAAATACAGGTAATTTTTGGTTTTTAACCTTTTTTCTCAAACCGTTCAACATTTTCTCTTCCATTTTTTCTGCAATAGAGAGGACGCAAGAATTACTGATCTCATTTTTGGTGCAACTCTCTAAAGGTTTGAAAATTGCAACTTTAGAATAATGCAAGAAAGTATGGCTGTTCAAGAACCACTAGTTTCTCAATTATTAAATTAAGTCTTAAGTGTTCCTCATGACTGAAAGACTATATCGAAGCTATGCATCTCAATTTGTAGGTGTTTATTGCATTAGTTTTACGTAATAAAGACAATAGGTATTATTGTAACTATTAATACTCCGTACTAGTATTACCACCAACTGTTTTCCTTGACATAAGCGTGTAAACCTGCCCGTACAGAAATTGTTTGAAGAATTTTGAGAAAATCGTATTTTTGGAACTTCAGACAAAACCTCCTTCTTGAATAAAGATGTGCATTTCCACATGGAATTGAACAAAAATATGAGGGAAAATATATAAGCGTAAAAACAAATTGAACTCGAAAATCGGATTACGTTCAGTAACTGCTTGACAACATTCAAATATAAAAAACTAAGCTTAATCCCTCGGGAAATATTTATAATTTGAATATCACCACACCAATGTCGAATTATATTACAGATTTTAATGATAATACTTACTCTTGTGACTGATACTGCCTAACGCTTGAAAAAAGAATGGAATTTTAATTTAAAAAAACAAATGTTCAATGATCACGACTAGGGACGAAAACCGATCGTGCGTGTATTATATATGTTTTCCTGGGTATTGTTTTATGCCCAGATATTACACATCATACTCGAATGCGACATAATTAATTAAAAACATAACAATGAATGAAAAAATGTTCAATGTTTCAAATAAAGAAGAATGAAAAATACATGTACATGATGAAAGCAAAACATATTTGAAATAATAAACGTTTTGTCAGAACATAAAGGTTAGACTGTATTAACTATTATAATAAAAATTACCCGAAAAATCGAAATATGTTGATTCTCCCCGTAATTTCATATAGAACTGACTTAGCGACCTTTGACATAAGAGTCATAACGGGAAGGCATGCTAAAAAAATGCTTTTAACTTAATCTGAAATTGAATTCATTAAAATATGTAGTGATCGTTGGAAGGATATCAGCAAATAGTCACAACAACAATGCCCCAAAACCGAAAATAAATTGTCATTCTACAGAATTGACCAATATTTAATAAAAGTATGCTAATTTCGTGCATCGTTATTCTCGCGTAGAATTTGGGCGCTCTGATATAGTGCCCTTAACGCATATCTTTTCTGATCCCCACATCATCCTTTGTTTAATAAATTTAACAAATTTAAATTTCTTAAGAGAAACCATTGAGAAGTTTTACAAAAATTTGATAAAATGGGACTGTGTGACAGTTTTATCACAACATTTAGAACGGGGTCCATATTACTTTCAGATTAACTAATTATTCTTTTGAAACTGACATCAACATAATCTTATTATTATTTTAAGTCTACTTTTCTTTAAATGTTCCACCAAAAGAAACAGTATATTTTTCAATTACAACTTCCGGCCTTTTTCAAATAATCCTCTGAATGGTAAATTTGATATTTCACAAACGTATCGTCAAACCTAAGACAATGATGATGTATAACATTAAAAAGGAAACTTTTAGAAATATTTGTTATTCAATTATTAGAAAGGTCCGCAATGCTAAGGTAAAAAAGTATTATAATATGACATACGTTATTCTTTGCCCTTGACTTCACATATATTCCAGTTTTCATTCCTTCAAAATCCTATGTGCTCATTAATATAAACTGTTTGAAGGAACCATTTTCTCGTGTCTAAAATTGTGTTGAACAGTTATGCCTTGTTTCCACACTTGAAACGTTTATATGATTTCAAATTTTATATTCAAATAGTTAGTGTTGGTCAAGATTAGGTTTTATTTCCTTTTTTTCAAATTAATAAGTTTATGACATAAGAAATATACAAGACCAAAATACTGAAGTCATCAAGAATTGTTACAAAAAATAAGAGTCCTCAATATTCCCAAATTTAAAATAAAAATTCTTCGCTCCAGACTTGAATGAAACCATTTTGAACATCTCCTCTCGCTACTCGTTTAGTGCGCGCGTTTCTGCCGTTCATTCAGAATGAATGTATATTTAGATCGATTAAAGCTAATGAGGCAAAACGCCTAGACACAGCGTGAAATTGCGTCTTGCAGTTAGCGGCGTTGCGGCGGCCGTTGACCGGGGCGCTTTCGGCCAGAGATTGGTTCCTGCGCGTGGCGGGGCCTGCCGATTTTTATCGAGACGAGCATCGGGTAAAAACATCCGCCGCTCGCAGAAAGATTCGCTCTAATCAGCGGTGATTTAAACAGAGCGCCCCGCCGACGTAACCTGGTTACCGGCCTGCGTCCGGCGCAGATTTCCCCGCGTGTCGCCGAAAGCACCGACTCGCCCGTGTAGGATGCGAGGTGCCGGCAGTTGATCGTGGCCTGCGGCGCTGACGCGGCGACCGGGCAACGCAAACGCAACCACGCCGGCAACGCAACGGCGAATAGGCGCGAAGCGGCAAGCGGAAGGCGAATGCCAAAGCGCGCCAAACGCAGCGCCCCGAAGGCCGAATAAGGCGGAAAGCGCGAACCACAAGCGCCAACCACCGCGCCCCTGAAGTCCACGCGCACAAGCGTCCCGAACGGGCAAGCTTCCCTTTGATTTGAAGCAAGCTCGAACCAAGCCACCCACGCCGTAAGGCGACATTCCAGCGCAAAGGCGAACGCCGCCGAACCACAGCGAACTCCGCGCCCCGCTTTGCGAAGCACGCGCCACAGCCCGCCGCGAAGGCCCAAACCCACCGACCCAGGCCACAGCACCGGCGCACTACCGGACGCCCCCCAGCCTCGCAACCCAGCCTGGCGGCGAAGGGCGCCAAGCCCCACCGCCCCCGACTTTCTGTGTTGACCCACGCGCGAGCCCGCGCCACCGCCCACGCCGAACGCGCGAAGGCCACAACCAGGCCCCCCAGCGCGCCCACCCCAACGCCCCACCCCCCACTGGGACCGCCTTCCACGCACCCCCAGCCCGCCCGACCGCACCAGCCCCCACACCCCACCCCCGCCGACCCCCCCCAACCCAAGAACCCCACCCGCCCCAGCAGGGCCCCACGAGACCCCCCGCGAAGCCACCGGCCCCACCCGCACGCCGACCCACAGGCCCCGCACGCCGCACGCGAACGCGAAGGCGCGCGACAGAAGCGCAAGTCGAAGGCGGCGAAGCCGAAGGCGAAGCGAACGCGCCAACGAACGCAAGCGCGAAGGCGCGGCGAAGGCGAAGGCGACAGGCGGGCCCAAGCAGAAGGAGGCCGGCGAAGGCGGCGAAGGCGAAAGCGGCGAAGGCGGCGGCGGCGAAGGCGGCGGCGGCGACGGCGGTAGTGGTAACAACGGCAGTAGCGGTGGGTCAGTGATGGTGGAAGCGATGGCGGTGGCGGTGGCGGTGGCGGTGACGGTGACGGTGGCGGTGACAGAGACGGTGACGGTGACGGTGTCGACAGTGGAGGAAATTAGTGGCTTCAGCGGTGACAGTGGCGGCGGAGTTCTCTGCGAATTTTTTTATCGATTGATTAATGATTTCGTGCACGTTAACGGCTTAGGTGAATATCCCCATAAGGATTGTGTTCGTGTTTTCTGGGGAGGTGTCGGTAATGTTCCCCCGCCTGATGTCGAGATCCGGTGCCGACCTACCGTCGGCTAGCGGGGTTTTCCCCAACCAGGTAACTCCCACCAGCGGGGCACAGACTGTCGGGACAAGCTCTAAGCTCCTGACCGGTCTCCCGGCATGTGTGGTCGTGTAGTGTATGCAAGTGTGTGTGTAAATAAGGTGTAGGAATAGCAAAAGGAAGAGGTAGGAAAGATCGCGCGCGGTCCGTGGCCCGTTTGTTAAGGTACTGCTCCGGCATTCGCCTGGTGTTGATCGGTGAAACCACGGAAAACTACCGATCAGAGCAGCCGTCCGTTAGAATTCTCCTCCAGAGAGCGACTGAATTCGACGCAGCTATCTAGTTACTGTCGAAAATCCTTCCGCCGTCGGGACTCGAACCCAACGATCTCCCGGTCAGAGGCACTACAGTGGCATTCGCAGATGCCCTGGGCCATCTCTGCCGGTGCTCCCTGTGATGTGCTGTGCTGTGGTGACGCTCGAAGAGCAGGAACGGCTGCTCTGGCTGAACGAAATAGCGGTGGTTACCAGTAGCAGTTGTCAGTTGCTGTGGGTTTTGATTGATTGATGTTTCTGGGCACGCCTTCTAGTATTCTCGTTAGCCCCGTTAGTGTAGTGAATGTTTTATCGCGGGAAGTAGTGGTGCTCAACCTCCGCTGAATAGTCAGAACCGGTGCCGACCTACTCCTCGGCTAGCGGGATTTTTGTCTCTAGATATCTCCCACGTGGGGTACCCCCCCCCAGTCGGAACAAGATTTAAGCTCCCGTTTGATCTCCCGAAATGTATGTTAGTGTAGTGCATGTATGTGTAATAGGTGCGGCTAGGACAAGGAACAGGAAGGGTAAATCGCACGTGGAGCGTAACCCGTTTATTAAAGTTCTACTCTGGCATTCGCCTGGTGTTCATGGGAAGGACGTAGGAAAACTGCGGACAAGAGCAACCGCTAGAATTTTTCTCTACCCAACGCGGCAGCTTAATTCAACCTACCTATTTAGCTAATGTCATAATTCCCCCACCCCTCACGATTCAGTCTTTGGGACAGCCCGGTTAAAATCGTTCCAGAGGCAGCTGCAATCTAAATTCAGGCAGTAGTTGCGATTGGGGTGGCATAAGTGGCGAAATGAATGGAGGTAATAAAGATAAAGACTCTTTTGAAACAAATGATGTACTGGCTTGGGGGGTGCAGTTTTACAAAGACCATGATCTAATGTTGCGGCTTTGACTGTTGGGGCTATGGTTGTGGCTGCGGCTGCGTCTAACACTGTGGCTAAGGCCGTTGCAGTGATTGTGTTGTCACTGGTTTTGGCTGTAGCGATAACGTGGTCGGGCACGGCGACGACGATTGTGACAGTGGGGGCAATGGCAGTGGCAACAGAAACGGCGGTATACGCACTTGCTGCGGTGGCGGTAACGGTGACGATGACAGCAATGTGGGTAGTGGTAGAGATGGCGACGGCAGCATCGCGAAATGATTCGCATTTATTTATCCAATGTTAACTAGCTTGTGCTGGAGCTTTTAACTCGATATTATTTTTGTCTTTCCGACTACTAGGCAATGTTTGCATAAAATGAATTTATTTGTGTAGGTATAATGCAAGAAAACGTCACTTTTAAGAAATATTATTTACATGTATAATTCTGTGACTAAAATTTAGTGTACTGAGAGTTCAATTAAAAATGTGATGAAAGTAAACAACGCAGGTCTTTGATATTCCCTGTCCATTTGCATCCGTATTTATCCCCGCCCATTTGCATCCATCATGACTAATTCATACGCACACACATTTTCATCTGCTCCGACTATATTTTCATATGCTCTCCGATCAATTCATACAATATTATTTCAGTGACCATATTGGAACAATGTATTAAATCGCTCGTAAAAACTATCGCTAACCTTTAAACTGAACTGACTCTTTGAGGTATTAACAGCGGGCACTCAATGTATCTGGCTGGCGGAGAAATGCTTTTTTACAGAGCGATTCGGTCTTCGGTGATGGTCAACTCTTAGAATCGTACAAAAAATAATTTACTGGTCCAAACGCACTATAGTTGTAGCTATGGCTATGACTGACAATAGCGGAAGTGCCCCATCGCCCCATGCAGAAGACTTCTTCGCTGCACGTATAATAACACCTGGTTTAATAGACACCTCTATTAAGTGGTCACCTCTAATTAACGGCCATTTTTCGTGGAACCCATCGATTTTTCGTAAGACACGTGTAAATTCCTCGATTCATGTTTTCAGCGATGACATGTCTAAGCGACCGGTGACTAGACACATTTCATGAATTTATCCAAGTTAAGCGGTTACCTCAAACGATTTCTAATGATATTTTAAAGTAGTGTGTATTACAGATGATTTAATATCTTATTACTAAGGACGGATTATGAGAATACTTCCAATAATTACCAACCACATATCTTGCAGGGGGATTATTTTCTGAGTAGAAGATTTTAATAAATACCTTGTAATGAATCAACAGTGCGTTTTTCTCTCATTGCACACCATTCCTATCGTTTACTTTTATTACATAAGAGAACGTTCTGTGTGAGTTTGTCGCGGAGGCCACCGCACACGTAATTCTTCATTAAAAGAGGCTGTAATGTTTTTACAAGATGTGCATTGCATTTTCAAGTCTAGTTTGCTCGCTTGATTTGGTGTGGACGCGAGTTTTCCGATAAAAAGAACGATACATTGTTTCAATTGATTTTTGTCATTAATGGAAACTAAAAATGTTAAAGAGATCATACTTAATTTCATGGCTATTAGCGTAATTATAATTGATTTATGCTTCCTATTACCTCGTAACCTTGAGTATGCAGTCACCTTGGTTGACGGCTAGTTTTTCTGGAACCATTGGTGACAGGTTTTACTGTATTTCGGAAGAATCTGCCAGACATCTTATCGCTCGCGCACTCCGACACCGAACTCAAAAGTGCGCCACTCCAACTCAGCAATGGAGGCGATCGGAAAATATTTCATGTCCTTTAAACACACGTCATGTCTGTTTACAAAAAACATTGGTTCAGTTCTACGAATAGTTTTGAGAATGACACATGGAAGAAACGCCCGGGTTTGTTGAAGGGACTCCGATCCTTTTCAATGTATTATGAGAATAAACTGAATGTTTTTCTGTCATTCAGTATCACAAAGGAAGTTGCGCGCCGTAGTTATTTCGTGCGGCATTTGCCATGAAAATTAAACTAATTTTTAGGTAAGTTAAGTAGATATAAAGGTATATGGAAGAAAAATTTGAGAGGAACTTGTATTATGTAATTGTAACTTGTATTCGTTTAGAACTCTAAAATTTTGAATATATTGCTGAATTAATTCCATTCTATAATTCATTACATCCATTAAATATATTGGTGAATTAATTCGACTAACATAGCTCAGGAACGTGTACCATGGTTTAGTGCATATTGTGTTTAATGAATTTAAATATTCTGAATTGAAGTGTATATAAAATGTATGTTATAAAAATGTCATCTTTAATATGTATAATTTTTATCCCGTGGTCAAACAGTCATTGCGCTGGTTTTCCAGCCTCACGCAACATCCTTTGCCTTTAAGGTTTTTCTAATGAAAATATTACCAATACAGTTATTCACAAGATCACACGATCACATTAATCACAAGATCACACGTGTCTTCCATTTCAATTTCAAAATCATTCTGAATCTGTCTTCGTAAATAAGAGATTTAGGGAACCTTAGTGAGTGAGAAGACCTTTACCTGATAAGAAAAAAGTATAAACCAGATCAAGATGTACAAGATTCATTAATAGTACAGTGGTCTTGTGATGTTGGGTCCGTGTTTTTCGGAAATAAATTTGTCTTATTTAATGTTTTTCCATAATCGCTGAATTGTGATCTTCAGTGCATTTTCATTATGTTTCGAAGATAATTTTTAAATGTAAATTGAATTCATTTGGAAGGCGCATGCAAAACAAATTAGTTTTTAACTGGCCAGAACTGAAATTTTAAATGGAAAACAACGATGTTTCCCCAGCTACCCGTGTTTACTGTGAACCGAGAAGAAGTTGAAGTAGTACTCGGGCCTTCCTCTTCGTGACTATATTACGCAACACTTTCCAATGGTATTGTAAATTCACGAATTTCTTTGCATGACAGATTGGTTGTGGTGTAGTTAAAGTATGAACATATACTTAAATATTGATCCTTTATATCTTCATATTAAATTATTTATATTTATAATGATACGCGATATCGTCAGCAGCCAATGACAAAAGTTTAAAATAGAAATATGTGCATCAAAATTAGTCTTAATTACCTTTAACGAAAAGATTGTGTAGTATTGTATGTTATGCCGATTGGTCATCTGACTTTAGTGTGTACAGTAATCGTCTTCTAAAACAATTATTTCTTGATGCATTTTCATATACCACCTAATTTTCTCATCTCCACTCTACAACCACACACGAAAGCTTTCCACGTTACTGGAATAAACGAAGCCTAAAGTGGATCCCGTCATAAAACGCACGTAAAAGGTCATAAAGTTACACCTTCCCTTAAGTACCTGCATAGCCCGCGGCAATAGAAACGATTTAAAGGGGTTCCTTCGTCTTCAAAAACACTGCCCTTATCGAAAACATATTTTCCAGTGTTGCGTTCGAAATACTGCAATTGAGAATCAATTCCACCGTAACCCGGGTCGTCGAGGGAAGCGGCAACCTTCCGTTCACCTCCCTTTAAGCGCTTGTGCCGGATACACTGACCGCCCGCACGCATGCAAAACGTCGACGCAGGTACGCTAAAAAGGCTTCCGTTTGCGTGGCAGTGCAAATAAAATGTAGGTAAATTATATTCGGTTCGTTGACTCATTCTGATTTGAATCGTTGTGCTCGCCTTTTTTGCGAATTGCGTGCTTTGTTCCGCTCCGGTCTGTTTTTGAGGGTGGATAAACATATCGGATAACTGCGCCGAAAAACTCGCTCATGTAAACTCCCGAAAAAGATACTAGCAGGGCGTGAATTTTTCGGCACGATGGATTCAATCGCAAAGTCTGAACTTCTGTTTGATGTTCCGATTCGGCTCGAAGAGGATGCCAATGCGCTTTTGTGCAAAAGGAACGGATTTTGACGATATTTTTTGAAATATTTTTGTTCCGTAATGCGGTGCGCTTGATTGTAAGTCCGTCATGTTGAATGTAGTAAGCGGTAACCTACAAAGAGAAAATAAATGCGTTTGTCAAGATCTTGAAGTTGGACCTTACCATGCAAAGCAATTGTAGAAGGTATAATTCACAACATTTTGAAAATATGAATTAATTAATCGTGTTTAATTTCTGAGAAGTTTTGAAATTCATTATTCTGAAGCAGTTAACAAAAAATTAAATCTACGGTTCACTTTACGTATTGACTTGTTTGTACACATATGGGTTTATTTTTTGTATGAAATGAAACTATTAAATTCATTTTTACTTTCTTTAAAATGTTCTAAACACAATAGTTACACAGTAAATCAGTTTCCCATATCCCACTCCCCTTTACCTAACTGCAAGATTATGAATAAAAGACAGCATTGGGGCTTGTTGACATTATTTAATAGCAAACAATTTCACTCTCGTTCATTAGAAACTATTTGCTTCAACAAAACAGCCACAGAATTGATTTGGATAATAATGGTGTCGAAAGAACCGAACGCTCCTCGCTAATATAATGAACTGAGAGCTGAAGAAACTGTGCGTGGATTATAGCAATTATCAGGTGATGGATTTTAATGAAATGTCATTTTTTTCTTTTCACTTTAGAACATGTTTTCGTATAGATATTAATTTTATGTTGGGTCAAAAGGAAATGACCTATTTGTGTTCGTAATTTTTTTGCTTTTTTGTCGATTTCATAAAATAAGTCATTTATTATCTTTTCCCATAATTTTTAAAGCATTTTACGTTGATTTAATTGATTTTAACTTGTTGTTAATGGTACTTGCTGCAAATAATATTAACGAGATGCAACAAATTCTCCACAGAATTCCTGAATAGCCTATGCGATTTCTTTGCTCACAAATTGTAATGTTAGTCGTTGTAATCTAAGGTTCCTGTGACGTCCATCAGCGCCACTGTCGGTTCGGGTGATTTCGCGATTACTAAAGTCAAAGATTCCCTGGTAAAAAACAATGTAAACCCACAGTTTGCAAGCTAAGTTCACTTGAACAAATGAACAAAACCTCTATGACATCAAAAACATATCCACCAGCTTCAATTGTTCATCGGAAATGGTTTTGATCATCAAAATCATCATGTTTTCGTTCATCAAAATTCGCTCCCTAGTTATTACAGAGGGAAGTGCTGGGAGGATGAATTTCTTGGTTAGAAACCGAATGCAGAAACTGACCCTGAAACGTGTTTAAAGATCTTAACTGTTCAAGGTATGTTTTGACTAAATCTGACTCGAAAGTGGAAAAGTTTTTTTTTTTTTTAAATTAACTAACCTATTGAAGAAGGGTGTGTCTAGAGCACCTCAATATGAAATGATCTCTCATTTTTTTTACTTTTCCTTTTCTTATAGGAATCACCATAATAATAACATTTTTCGTTTTTCCCCTCTCCAATTGCCCTGGAGAGACTGGAATTTATTTGACTTTCGGGAGTACATTTTATTTCAAATGCGTTTATACTTTTGCAGTTAGGGAGGGCTTATTACTTACAGACTAACTAAAACTATCTTTTAACTATATACATTCCCACTTTGGGGTTTGTTAGTTTTTAGACTTTAATTTAATTATTTAATTTGGAGATCTTTAAATTGTTCTATTTTGTTCTTTTATTTTATTTTTGTTCTCACTCGCATTCACACTTATATTATATTCACAAACGCACTCATTCATTTATTCAATACAAACACGCAACACTTCACAACACTGTATTCACTTACATGTACGCCAGGGCGTCGACGTGACTCAAGCGTCCGTGGCGCCGCGACGTCTTGTCCTGAGGACTCATTTTAACGTTATTTTCAGCTGTAACTTCGTAATACAGATATACTATAGATGGCATTAAGTATATAAGTACTATTTCAAAGATAGTTAAGATTAGAGCTGTTTCAAAAAGCTTTCGTACCTGAACAGTAGTTTTTTACCCAAAAAATCGAGATGTTTGTCTGTGAATTAATACATGGATAGGTTGGTGTGTGAAACTGCCAAATTAGAAGCTTTTGACCTTAAACTTAGCAAACATGCCGGGAGTAAGATCTACTAGTTCGGTTCCGGGGGTATTTTAAATTAAGAGGTACTTAACATGAACACTCGGTGACCTTTTTTGAAAAAAATCTGAAAATATCCGGTAAATAGTTTCTTTAAACTTTTTGCTCGAATAGAGGAATTTCATTTATAAATATGCTATAATAATGGTATTAATTAAAACATGTGATATGTTGAAAATTACAAAAGTTCAGATATTTTTCGAACATGCCCTACGTTTCAATACTAAAACCATAAATGTCTACCTCAATATATTTATCTCAATTTATCATCATTTTACATCTAGATCATGTTATGCCCTTTTATGAAAGCGTGAGTTGTTGCAGAGTAATATTAGTAAGATGAAAAGCTTCGGTGCACCGTGCATTTTCACTAGTTTCGTATGTATGCGGGGGCGTGAAATATGAATTCCTCCGCACGACTGCCCCCCCTCCCCCCACCGTCTAGTGGCTGCGCCGCAGGGAGGTGTCAGATGTCGGGCAGTCGCCGGACGCCACCGCGCAAACAGGTCCATTTCTGCGTGGGTCCGCCGCGCTGCGCCCATTAAAAATGCAGCGATGATCGATAAGGGAGCGACTCAGGAGACAGGTCCGATAAAAAGTGTAATCAATATAGCGCCGCGCCCCGGGTCGGGCGAGCGGAAGAGGAGGAGACGGAGAACGGGGGTGAATGGGGACGAATGAATGTGGGACGAGGGCTAGGGAGGGACGAGGGGAAGATAGCGCTGGGGATATGAGAAGTGCGCTTTTTCGATGCGATGTCGGCGAGCCAACTGAATTAGCCACATATAAACGTCTTCAATACGAACTGGGATAGTTCTGTATGTGCATGCGTGTGGCATTACATTAGATAGCGCAGAGCGCACACTGTTACTTTTGTTCAAATATGTCATTAGAATGAACGGTTAATGAAATTTTAAATTTAATAGAATTAAATACAAAAGTTTTAATAGTTTTTTATTTATTATTGATCAATACGTTACGTAAGTACTATGAGCTTTTGATCAGCACAATTAATAAAACTTGAGTTTAAATATGAAATACTTTTCACTTGATTACGAAGTGCATAAATATAATACATAAACTGAGCCCTTTCTTCTTGAAAAACACGACTGCGCAGGGAAAATGGCGGGTTAGTGAAGACTTGATGATAATCATCAAACTAATTAATTTATATTACCAACAATTAATTGGTTTAGTGCAAGTATGCGGCTGATTGTATAGAGTTACAATAGCATGTTGACATCTAGGGGGAGTTATATGATTAAATAACGTTTAAAGGTAAAATAACGTAAACTTAAAGGTATATTTTTGTAACAAAACTTTCTTTTAGAGATTCAAAACAATTGTTCATTAAAGAGTCCCTCTTCAGATTAACAATATATTTTAAATCTGTTATTTATTATGTAGTTTTTATATTTGAAGCTAATTGTTTAATTTATTCTAAAGTTAATTTTATTTCGCATTATGTTTACAAAATTGGTAAAAGGCAATGGCGAGGAGAAGAACCAATTTCCCTTCACAATCCAAAGAACCGAATATTTTAAGGTAGGGATCAAAAGAATTGACTGGTGAATAGAGAAATGTCTACGTTTTTAATAACACTGTAAGCAGTGTAAAGATATTTTAAGTGGGGGCTGGAAATAAATTTTATTAAAAGCAATATCTGGTTGTAGGAGGAGAAGCCAAGACTCTGTATACCCAACGGACCAGAATTGAAATCCTGCTAGAACGTTATCTATCGAGGTATTCAAATAGCAGTAAATGAGAATTAATACGCAAGATATTCAGAGTAGAATAACGAAAGGTAAAGTAGCTCTAAGGCAATTACATCCCTAATACGGAATCCGACTCTGAGGAAGAGTGTTAAAAGAAGATCATATAAGACTATCGTAGAAAGTATTGCCACATATGGGTCTGAATTTTCGGAAATATCAAAAGGTAATGAGAATAAACTTGCAGCAATCGAAATGGAATAGTGGCGAAGAAGCTGTGGACTGACATTGTTGGATAAAGTAAGAAACAAAGAAATTAGAAGAAAAGTATAAGTGAGTTTCAACATCATTGATACCATTGAAAATAAAAGGTTCAAAGAGTTTGGTCACTTAACCTTTGTACCATATCTGCTATTTACTAACAAGTACTATACCTGGGGTATTTTTGGACCCCAAGCTTTCCTGACAATTGTATGTGGTAAACACGTATCTGTTTGGCAATGTACTGAGTGTAAATAATTAATTTTATATAAGAACACATTTTATAATTTATTTTTAATAACACAATAAATATACTTCTTTATATTAAATATTTCATATATTCAATAACCTCTACAGTACGTAACCTCGATTTTTGATACATAATGCTTTAGAAACATTTATAAAAGTTTGAGAAAGTTATTTCGGAACAAATTAGGTACTGATTCTATCAAGCGCATTTTTTAAGGCAGGGTATTTTGTATGAGAATGGGAAAACAACGGACGTTAATTTACATATACGTTAGGTCAAACCGGACTCGTAAAGAAAATTATAATAAGTGCACAAAGGCATATGTAGAAGTCTGAAATTATTCTACAAATATTTAAGAGAATATTAACAAATTAACGATGGTGGGATCCCAAAA
This sequence comes from Gryllus bimaculatus, assembly GCA_017312745.1. NCBI lineage: Eukaryota > Metazoa > Arthropoda > Insecta > Orthoptera > Gryllidae > Gryllus > Gryllus bimaculatus. The sequence goes on along the minus strand of BOPP01000077.1, from coordinate 4,739,918 downwards.
GACTCCAGATATGGCACGAGGGTTGTGAAGAACTATGGACTCTGGACTTGGAAGCCAACATCACACAGAAGACGAGGAAGACCCATAAGTACATGAAAGGAACGAATGGAAAAGACGATGGCTAGAAGAGGATTAACTGCAGAAGACTGCAGTGACAGGCTTAAATGGAAACTGGGATGCGAGGGACACCTAATAGTGTAAAATACTCGCAGTTGCACTATACAGTTTTTACCTCTTCAAAGAAAACTACTCTGTAAGTGCAAATCATGAATAAGGAACACGTGGAGACGAAACGGGATGATAACAAGAGATAAAGACGCGACGTAGAGGCAAAAGGGATCGGGGCGGGGGTTGGAGCGTCGACGCGCCTTGTCGAGGAGAATGGAATGGAGTGACAAGGGGCAGAGAGTCGGGGATCCGCGAAGGTCAATTGGGACAGAACGCGTCGGCCGCAAGTGAGCAACGCGTAATTGGACGCAAGACATTCGGACAGCGCCTGCGACCCCTACGTGCACCTCGGCTCTCGTTGCCGCCACCCGAAATGCTGTGCTGTCGGCGGCGGCGACGCCTCTTGTCATTCCGTCTCAGCGAGCGGATGCACCCTCTGATATTGCGTATGCGAGGCACCGGCTGCAGTGACTTGACGGCAACGTCGTTCGCTGTGCAGCATCGTTGACCGACAGGTCTTTAGATTCGAGCCCCGACTGTAGCGACTAGTTTACTAGTAGATCGGCGCCGAAGTTCATGTTGCAACGGGAAGGGAGTCGCGTCTAGATGTCTCAAGCTGCATGCATGTATCATGTCCCACATTTGGCTGACTAATGTTATAAGTGATTATTATTATTATTATTATTATTATTATTATTATTATTATTATTATTATTATTATTATTAGCAGGCGCGAATCACGGGGAGGGAAATAAGGGAAATTATCCCCCTAATTTTTTTCAGTAGCTATTAATTTTAACTTGGCACGAAACTTTGAAGCAAAAATATTCTCCGATAATCGTTAAAATGAATAAAATCGTATTGAAGCATGAACTGTAGCTTGCGACATTTTACAAAATCTGTAATAGGACACATTCGACCAAAACATTTTGACTTTTCCTTCCGAAAATTTGTTTCTGGACCCGCCCCTGTTATCAGCCAACTTTAACAACATTAAGGGCAAGAGCCTCCTGCCTTTTCGCAGGGAATGGTGAATGAAGTGATAGAGGGATGATGAGGGGTGAAAGAATTATTTTTTCATCCCAGCATTCGCCTTATGACCAAGGGAAGCCACAAAAACCCTGGTCTGGATGGCCGGCCCGGGGAACGAACCTGGACCACCCGATCAGCGCCCTACGCACCTACCATCCCGCGAAATCAGCGCTCTACGCACTGAGACACTTCGCTCAGTAATGATATATGTATGGACGCGCAAAGAATAAATCAATACTTACAACCCTGACCGAGGCGGAGATGAATTAATATTTCCTCAAATGCACCGTTTTATAATGCAAACATTTTGTCACTTACCTGCATTGAAAGATAATAAATTTTAATGATTAATGAAGACTAATTGATGATAGATGATATGAAAATTAGTAATTATACAAAAAAAGATATCCGTAAACATTTCATCTATTGAAGAAAATGAATTTACTGTGAACTCCTTAAAGATATTTAACATGAAGCAAATTAATTTAGTCATCTTGAAAGTTAACTTCTGATGAAATGAAAAATGCGTATAAAATATAGCCATTCATGGTAACAGTATTTTTCATTTTTAGTAATACAAAGTGATCAAAACATTACATCATGATTTCTAAATAAATAAATATAGAAGTACATTGCTCTTTCTTGTCTTTCATGTTCGATATAATTTTTATACGTTCATTTCTGCAGGAGTGGGCTAACCATACGTGAAAAGAAACGTTACATTTCCCATTACTTCCGCAAATATTGACACTTTCATGAATTGAACACCTGGCTTTTCGTAAAAGATTCAACATGTTTCGGCCAGTATGCCTCCGCCACAACTCCTCAGGAAAAGTAGCTTACTCTTGGGTGGCGGCGAGGAATAGCAGGGCGGCTTTTTTTCAAAAGCGCGACCTAAAC
>BOPP01000077.1:4701286-4724217 GCA_017312745.1 Gryllus bimaculatus | reverse complement strand
CGTCCCGCCCCCGCCTCGGCTTGCGACGCGTCCCGGCGCCGATCCCTTGCTGCTCCGGTTGACTTCGGCCGCCCCCGCCCCGATACGCCGCAATGCGATCACTTCCTGCACACCCTCACAAGGCGACCGCGTCCTCTGCTTCTCATTACTTTGTGTTGGAATGTCTCTTTCTTTAAACGAATGCTTGATTACTAAGCTTGTGGTGTACTTATGGAGGTTCATAAACTATTTTATTTTTTACTGAAATGTTATTGCTTGTTATAGCCTTCGATACGGTGCTCTGTGTATATAAATTGATCTAGAGATTCGTGGTTATAAAGGAAATATGATAACAGTCGAATGATGCTTCATGTTTTCTTTTGGAGGAAATTCTGAGCGGGAGTTATGAAAATGAGTTATTGGAGAGAAATATGAAAAGACCAGGTAAAGTTAACATCTAGTTCATTTGTAAATAATTATAAATCCATAAATTACATAAAAATACAATTATGTATGTACCACGAGCGTGAACTGGTTCTAATGATTTCTGGCGACAAAAATCGTTCAGGCCAAAGAGCCTCGGGCTTTTTGTCACCGCTCGATTATTTGAAACCTAATAACGCCCTGGCGCATAAATAACTATTGATTCATTCTGCTGAATGAATAAGACCCTTGATGACTACTCCTTTACAAACTATGAGCCAAAGACCAATTGGGTCTTCGCGAATTAAAATCGTTTTGCGTCATAAACGACAAAACATCCAATGGGAAACTTCCGCACACCGTCAGAATTCTCCACTCATCTGAAAACGGATGGCGCGCGGTGGCTCCTACAGCGCCCGTCCGGTCTCCGCTTCCATCTCGTCCTCGGCCCGGCTCACCGTCCCCGTTCTCCGGTTGACCCGGCCGCCCCGTAGTGTCCTCGCCGTGTTTCTGCCCGTATCTCCCCTCCACTCTTGCCTCGTCGCAATCACTTCCCACTCCACGTTGACCTTTACAAGGCGGCCAGGCCTTCTACTTCGCAATACTCTGTGTTTGAATGTTTTCTCTTGTGAAGGAATGCGGGAAAACATACGTATAATGTGGTTTATTGGAGGTTCTTAAATTAATTTTACACCCCTCATCACTCTGGCTCATCCTTCACGTGCTCGGGTTGACCCCGGCCGCCTCGTGCTGTCCTTGCCGAGCTTCTGCCCCTATCTCGCCTCCGTGTACGCTTTGCCCCCAACGTCTTCCCAGTCCAAGAGGACGTTTTCAAGGCGCCCACGCTCTAATCCCACCCAAAGCTTCAGTGGCACCCTTTGATACACAATACGCTGTATTAGAATACCTTTTAATGCATGCGGGAAAACGTACGTAGGTAAACGTACTACAGGTTCTGCAACTATTTTCTACATCCTTCATGCAGATGATTTTCTGCCTTATCCAAGTAATTAACTAGAGACCCTCTTTCTGAGTATTAATATACATAGTAAGTGATAAAGATCAATAGATTCTTCGAACTTTAAAATATGTACAGAATAAACTACAAAACTCCCCAGTAAAGTTTCTGGTTTCTACAACAATCCGCGACAACTATTCCATACGTGCACACCGTTTACAATTCCCCAATTTTATTCTTTCATGTACCTGCTCGACTTCCTGTATCCAGACTCCCCATTGCCACTCCGCACCCATCCCTTGCTCGCTGTTGTCTCATTCAGCACCAGCGCGCAGTCACGGCGCGCATCTCGTTCTCCCGCCAGGCCTGGCTTCGCTCTCGGCGTCGCTCCTCCTGTCGTCCCGCAGCGCACCACATCCCACTCCCACGCGCCTCCTCGTATCGACTGCGCGCCGCGCTCTGCGCTCACCTCCCGCGCCGCCGCGGCCGCTCATGCAATTCTCACTCTCCCAACCACAAATTCCCCCTCGACTGCGCGACCCTGTGTACGCGCGCGTGGACGGCACTTCGCTCCACGCGATCTCCGATATTCCTCTGCCAACGACCGCGCGTATCGACGCGTATGGATATTACAGCTGTGTTGCGGAGAATTAATTTAAAAAATTTATAACGGGTCATTTTTTTTATTTCAGACCCGTCTGGCGGCTCGCGGACAGCACGCTGGCTTTCTGTGAAACGGTCGCGAGCTCGATTCTTGGCCTGGGCGAAAATGAAGCTGTTGCTTTCTAAAAACAAATCGTCTCGGTTTATGTAGCTGAATGACGAACGAAAAAGCTTTGACGGAGCAAGTAAGCTCGGTAGGGTGATGAAAACTCGTCAAGCTCGCCATAGGTCTCGTTTGCTCCCAGATGTCGATAAAATAAATGAAATCAAACTCTAAGCCTAGGAACACCGCCAGCTGGCAAAAGTGGGGTTAATTCGAACCTAAATTGCCAAACACATACATTATTATTATTATTATTATTATTATAATTATTATTATTATTATTATTATTATTATTATTATTATTATTACTATTATTATTATTATTATTATTTTATATACCGATCCATAGTCCTCCATATCAGGTGAAAGGGATCGCAAATGAGGCGAAAAATTGTGTATTTCTGTAATACCATAACTATTATTGTTTCGGTAATACGGGAACCATTCATGGCGCCTTGCTGGCCATAGCTGCAACCCGCTAGCCACAACTGGTTTATAAAGTAGACAGTAGGCCGAACAATTTTTCCTTCGAACCCAATAAGTTAGAAAGAAATATATATCGCTTTATCATTATTAGGTCCTTGGAGAACAAATAACGGACGTAGTACAAGTTGTTAAAGTGAGACAATAGCGAATCCGTTATTTGTGATGTAGGTGGTGGTGGGTTTAATACTTTTTAATTAAAAAAGTAAAGACAGTTTCTTTGAAAATAAGACCTCAAACACAATATTAATTAGCAAGTCAAGTTTTCTATTGTTATTAATGGACGACGAACTGTTAAAAATGTTTAACATGCACCGGCCGTTATGAGTGGTTTTTCATTCCTCTGGTGGTGTTAAGTCGTTATAACTATAATTACGAAAAACCAAGCGAAGTGTCTAAGGGCATAGCGCGATGACTTCACATTCAGAAGTCCCGGCTTCATCCCCCGTTCCGGTTTTTTCGTGGTTCCATCGGTCATCGTTGCGTCGCAAGCCGAATTCATTAACTCCATGAAGTCACGAAGGTTAAGCGAATTCGAGACATCGCGAGTTCCTGGTTGGGTGACCGACTGGAAACTCCGAAATATATTGGCGCCGAGGCCAATTGTCCATTACGAGACATATAATAGCTAAATATAAGTACCAAAAAAACAATCACGAACAAATATAAACCACTTAGAAATAATTTTCCCGATGTACACGTAGGCTTCCGCGTTCGAGTTCATGACTTCTAGGCTGTCCGGGTGACGCAGCGTCGTTGGTAGAGAGGCCGACGTTTCACCTGTCATGTCGCAGGCTTCTTCAGGGCAGTGACACAGTAACAGCCTCCGTGTTTATATCTTTTCCAGCCTAGTCGCTCGGTAACGCAGGGCGCCGTGATTTGTGGAGTGGTCCTCTGATGGCTCGCGTGTGACAATTCCCGCCGCACAGGACCACCCCAGCTCCCGGTCCAAAGCGAAGTTTCTCTCGAGAGTTCTGGGGCGTGCCTCATCCAGCGGGCCCCCCTGTGTCCGCGGCATGGCGGTACGCAGTCGTCCCGCCCTTGCCACCTGCCGCCCCCACTCCCTCCCCACCACCACGGCGGCCGCCGCCATGAATACGACGAGGCCCGCGCCTATATCCCCTGCCCCCGCCCAGCCGCAAAGTGGATACACGCGTTAAATTGCCGCGAATGAGCATAGACGCGGACAGGATATCACGCGGACGAGCACCGAAAGGACCGCCGAGGGTCCGGGGAGTACCGGCCCGCCCGTGGTAGTTTCTGTGTCGTGTTCCATTTTAACTGTATCGGAATTACGGTGGGACGTCGGATCCAGTTCCAGACTATGTTGTGCGAGGCAGGCCCTTCGGTTGGGCGGGAAGTGGTCCCATATCAGAGCCCCCGAGGGCCTCTTCACAAAAATTCGTATCGGTTCGTCCAATTCCGCGGCTATTTTCGCTAAACGTATGCGCCGGAGGTTAATTCCGCGCTCCCCACGGCTATTTATGTGAGAATGCGAGTTATCTAAATAATTTCCGTACTCGGAATATACGTATCGTAGCGACCACTTAATAAGAACAGATAGTATACTTACATAGGAGAATGTATAAGAAATCAATCTTATGATACGACCATACGTATCTCATGCTTCTTCTTCAAAAAAATTGAAGGTACATAGAACTATTTTGAAAATCGGAAAAAAAGATATCTCAGACTTAATATTTAAATTGCTTCTTTCTGCTAATCCAACTAGTTGTTCACTTGCTGGTTACAGAATAGAAATACTGTGAAAGTGAAGCAGAGATGACACATTTACTGTTTTGTTTTACTTGTCTCTTTTGTGTTTTGTTAATTTAATTATTGTGTGATTGGTTTGGATTTGTTACATTTTTGAGTATTTCTAGATCACTTGTATGTATGCTTGTTCTAATTCATTTTGTACTTGTTCGTTTAATAACTGCGACGCTCCATTTCCAATTCACTAAATATTATAATTATTTATTAATACACTTTGTTACCGTATTGCTGATCCTATTTAGTTGTATTAACATCTGAAAATTTTGTTCGTTTGGGCGACGCGCCTAATCGGCAGGTCATGTCACTCCTCTGGAAAGCCGAAGGTGCGAGGATTGCGGTGGAGGCTCAGGATGGGTGATGATGGAGTGGGGTGGGCGGTGACCGGCGGGGGCGGCGCGCTAATGCCCTGACGCAACAAGCGCCCGGGCGTCGCAAAGCGCTCGCCCCAGGGCGGCGGCCATCCGGGAGAGGGCGCCCACGCGAGGCATACGCGACGCTGAGGGCGCCGGCAGAGTGCCACGCCCCGCTGCTTTCCGTGCAAGTGGTTCAAGAAATGAAAAGAAAAAAATAAAAGTGTAGCTTTTGCTTTATGAACACAGTACAATGATAATAATTATTTTTGCGAGGGTAACATTTCAATAAAAGTAGATACGTTCTATGAAACCGTATTAGATTCCCCTGGATGCAGCACTTGTTATGTTGTTTCCCCGTTCTTATTTAAAAAATCCGCCCTACTCTTGCACGGTCCAAAACGCAGACCCAAAGTCGCGGCCTCCTTAGAAATATGTTGTTTTGTCGTTCTCATAATATATTTGAATTGGGCTTAAAATTTCCGTAAACTTTGATTAAACATTTAATAAGCACTCTAATACTCAAATTACACGTTAAATGTTCTTAAAATTAATTTTCGCATGTGGATTCGTCGAGTGCAGAGTTTATATTCAATTACCGGCATTAAAACCTAATCTCCATCTGCATTTTATTTTCTTGTAAATGGACAATTAAAATATCTTCAAAACTTGCGTGTTCTGAGAATGTAAACAGCTATTTTGCGTTTAAATGGATATTCGTTAGGAAAATAGAATCAAACACTAGATCTTTCTGCATTTGGTGTGGATACGAACGAAAACATTAATGTAACTTCAAATTAACATCTCGCCATAGCACGTCAAAACACAGTTTTGACTCATAAATAAATAAATACGTTTCTCAAGAAAAAAGAAAAAAACAAAATGATTGAAACTAAAAAAATCATTGAAATATAAATATAAAATATTATTTACAATTGATTGTTAATGTTTTCGAGAAAAAAAATCTATTTACAACAGGAATAGAATTTCCACTTTTGTTTTAAAAAACTGAAGTTTCAGAAAAATAAATAAAAACTTCAGCAACGATATTTTCCCGTTTACAGAAAGAAATAGTTATATTATTAGAAAATAATATAAGAAAAAATAGGTCTGGAGTTAACGAAACCTATCAGGGTGACTTCGAAAAAGAAGATAGTCTACAAACAAAACGTTTCATCATCAAAAAGGAATATATTCTGGCTATGTCTAAATACAACTATTCAACAGTTCCCCGCTGGCATTTTAAAAAAAAGTATGGATAAAACAGAGCAGCGATTTTGTGACTGTCTTTCAACTCAACTTCCCTTAGGCAACAGACCAGCCTCGACACGTGCGTTGAAGTACACTGCGTCACAAACATGCCTTCGACCCAGCCTTCACCCCCTAGCTCACGCTTCCAGTCCCTAAACCAGCCGCTCCGAGCCACCATTACCCCCACTCAGCTCGTTAGGTTCCACGCTCGCCCCATCTCTCCGACCCTGCTCGCCCGACCCCGGTCCACCCACCCGCCAACCCGACTTTTCTCCAAACCCTCCCCAACCAATCCATTGCGCCCCATCCAAGCCCGCCTCACCCACTCAGCTTCACCCGCTCCACCCACTTTACCTCACCCAACGCCCTTGCTCTCCCATCTCTGGCCCACCCCGAACTCCTCATCAACCGCCACTGTCCCATCTCCACACCATCCACCCCCTCTCACTCACCACTCACTCGAGCGCCCTCTCCTGCACCTCCTACGCCTGCCTACACAAGCCATCGACGCCTCACTCCCCACCCCCTGTTCGATCTAACGGCGGGGGATGAAAGCAAGGGATGAGGGCGATGCACGGGTTGGGGTGGCGTGGGCGGGCGGGGAGCGGGAAGTGGGAGAAGAGTGGTCGCTCGCACGGCGCTTGCGGGATCCTCCAAGTTATCTGCATGCCAAATACGCCCGCGCCCATACTTCACCGCGCCATCGCTGTCGGAATTTTATCCTTGTCCTGAGGAATGGCGATAGCATTTGCACGGCAATACTTTCTCCGGTCGAGCGCCGCCGTGGTTGGGTGGGGTCATCTGGAGGCGGTGGGCGCGTGGGCGGTGCTCATGGGGGCGATGGTGCCCAACTGGCGCGCTGAACACGGCGGGGTCAGAGGACACTGCTGAACGACCAGGAAGGTGGCACCCGGCGGTGACATGATAAATAGTGCAATAACTAATGAGAAGGAGCTGAGAAAACGGTGGGAGGAAACAATGTATACATCCACTCGGTATGAGTGTGCAATAACTACCTTTTTTTGAAGTAGCGTGAGATATTACAAAGTAATATCGGAGCACAAAGAGGATTGTGAAAAAAGGAAGTCCTCTTACGCGTAGACAAATATCCATTTTTCCCCAATTTAAAATACGAACGTGAAGCCAGTATTAAAAAACTATGATTTTAAATACATTGAATGTAAGGGAATGGAATACTGACTAAATATTTTAGGTGTTTTTTGTTAATGGAATCCGATATCTTTGAAAACTGAAGCTGTATCTTAGAGAATATTTGTAAAAGCGGAATCCAAAACAGCCCATTTGTAATTGCAGCAAATAGTAGTTATATTTTGAGAGGTGTGCTAATAGAATATGGTGACAAGATCAAGCTGAATATTTAATGTTTGAAATGCAAACGGCAGCAAAATATGCAAATTATTTATATTTGACGTAATGATAAATTGGAGTATTAAAACCTAAGTAAATTGAGACGATGTAAAAAAAATGCGTAGATTTCAGTGACTAAAAGCAGGATTTCGATAGTACGATGTATAGATTTTAGAAAAATTTTATAAATGAAAAATGTTTTATTTTGTATACATGTGTATAATATGGTAACGATGATAATGACCCATTTCTTTCATGACAATCTTGCAAAGATTATATAGTAAATGAGCAGAAATGTAAATCATAACTACCAGTGTTTGTGACCAAGTCAATTAATAAAAAAGTTTAATACTAACTTTAACGAAGTCACCATTTCAACAGGTGTTAAAGAGCTTTATCTCAATCCGTGGTATCAGTTTTAGGAGATAAAACAACGTTAAAATAATGACGTTAGATATAACAAACAATATGACTTATTCATAAACTTACAGTATGGACTAGAACAATAATGAGTATTATAAAGCACACAATTTAAAGCCAGAAGCTGAAAATGAAAACTCTAGATATGAGTCTAAGATAACTAGACGAAGTCAGTAATGAACTCTGTTGTTAGAATTCAAAACCAGCATTAATTTAATGCAATTAGTTGGAAAGGAATTTGAAAATAATAAAATGTTTAAAAGAAAACTACCATTGTTTCACATTACAGTAAAAGAATTTTAAATTTTGAGCGGATTTATAATTTTTTGCAGATTATAATAGTTAATAGGTCCATTATAATCACACGGCCGTTTAACTTAAATTTGAAAAGTCATCTCCCAGTTATGTATATCACATTGTAGTCGGGAATAGATTAACGCAAAATATAACGCTTTCATAAAATTAGTCATAATTTTTTTAAGAAATAAAATTATCTAATTGAAAATTGAATTTTTTTGTAAAGTTGAAATAATGTTTTTCAATTCAATTTTGCACCCAAAATGACTTATATAATTAAAACTAATATTCTTTTCTATTATTTCACATTTATAGTTACACTCACATTTATTATAGTTACAGGTATTTCAGATTTACATTTAGTTAATAAAACACGATTTGTAACAAAATTAAAACCATTTCTTAAACTAAAATGTACATTCTTTATTTATTTACATTGCCTCTCATTTGGATTTTCAAACACCAATTCCTTCGAAGATTAAGATCATGAAATATATAACTCCATATACCTGTTTTGGAGAATAAAAGAAGGGATTGTTATCCGCAAACATTACAATGAGTAGTTCATGTATCATTAATGAAAAGTAAAAACATCGCAGTTGACAGTTACTAAACTTAAGGCACACCTACCACAAGAAAGAGATTACTATGGAAATTAGCGATTTTTAATCTTTGAAGTTTTTTTTCTGAAACTGTCAACTCCATCAAGAGAGTACCTCTGCGATGAAACGATACTTTTTCTTGGATGGCTCATGTCTATCTTTGCAAGTGAGATGCCTAGACATTTGATTATGTTTTTCTTTGGTACTTGTTGATCAGTCCGAGTTGGCTCTCGTTTAACGAAAGGCAATACCATTCCAGTCTCTACCGCACTCGAGATTATGAACTTTCCACTATACGAATGTGTTGGAAAATATTTTACAATACCTAATACAAATATGTAATTTGCGCGTCGCCTTGGCATGGATTTGTAAGAAAGTGCAGGGGCTGTTGTGCTTATCTCTTTCCTCACATTGAGAGCGAATACGACCGTTGTGCGCGATGCAGGACGAAGCCTGGAGCGACACAACGCGACGACAGCAGTGGCGGAATGGCAGAGAAGAACGGAGGGCGGCGACAGGCGACGCGGCCCCGCCCACTTTTACGACGTGCGATGAGGCAACATTCTTCATCTGGCGGAATGGATGCGGGCACTTTGCGTGGCGCATGGGCCGTATTTACGTGTATCGGCGCTGCCCACAGCCGCCGCCACCGCTGCCGTCGCACCCCTCGCAGCCCCACCCGCCGTCGCCCGCCCCGCCCGCAGCCTGCCATCCGTCCGCCGCCACGCCCCTCGACGTGCTGATTCGCTCCGCCACCCCTTCACCCACCATCAAGTACCCAAGACCGGCTGCCCTCCACCCACTACACCAACTATCACCTACATACAATTTACTACCTTCCACCCTTTCCCCACTACCTACCCACTGTGTAACACTGATTATCCACCACCCACTACCAACAAACCACTACCCTGCCCAGCATCAGCATCCACCACCCACTATCTACCATCCATCACCTACTTCCTTCCGTCCTCTTCCCTCTCCTGAATACCCATTACCCACCACTCAATGCCTAACACTCACTACCCACTAACCACTACACACTTCCCGCCACCCACCATCCACCATCACTCTCCCAACCCCACCCAATGCCAACCTTCTACTACCACCCACTCATTACCAACTTCCTTTCACTCTCCATCTCCTTGTTCCACAGGCCCCTTTTTCATCTCGACCCTACTGCGCCACCACACTGCCCTGTCACCCTCCCTCCCTTCACCACCAAAACATCTTCGTCCACCACGTTCTCCCACCATCACGTCGCTCTACCACCACCTGCCACCACCACACTGCACCGTCAAAGCCGTCGTAACTTGTTCCGCCTGTCTCACGACCCGTCCTTCTGTCCTTTCTTACCGACCTCGTCATCGCCTTACGTCCCCACGACGTCCTACCCCAGACACCCACTCCTTCACGTTCCGCCCGCCAACGCCCGCCAATACTATTTGTTATCGCAATATTTTGTCTTCCGCCGCGTTCTGGTGCGCCGCCCAACGCCCGAGCAAACAGACACGCAGCGAGAGCAGTCCAACACCCGGCGCAGTGAGCCCCCCCTCCCCCTCCTCCCCTTCCACCCCCTCCACCCCGACCGCCGCGATGGCTCCACCCGGCGATAGCGCACGCGGGAGCTGTTCCGCAACACTTCCGGCGCGCTTTTACGCCCGCGCGTCCGGCTGCCTGGCGATCTTTATCGCTTCGGATGCGGAGCGCTGTCTGAACGAGTCGCCCGGGGCGGACGCTTCTTACGGCCGTTTGAAGACGGCGGCAACGGAGCTGCTCCTGGCCGTGGATTAGGCGCGAGCCGCGGACGATTTGCTTGCAAGTTGACCGCAGAACTGAAGAGTGAGTGATATAGACGCTGTGAACCGATAACTTCATATAAAAGCTTATAATTTAATTTGTGGTACAAAGACTGAAGTAAGATTTTATGCACGGTTGAGGTGACTATAATATGCGATGAGGTTAATTGTGACGAGTGCATAGAAATCATTTTTACTCTGCGGTGTAAAACTGTTTCATTGATTTCCCCTATGGTACGAAAGACAGAGAGTTGAATTGATGTAACTAAATCTTGCACCTATGTTCAAATGAAAGTCATCTTTCATTATTTTTAATAAGTCTTTTCAAAGGAAAAGTTAATAAAATTGCCGTTTGACATACATATTAATTGTATTATTGTGTTACTAGAAGTCTGATCCCTGAATGAAATTTTAAAAATTTTCTAATGAATAAAACCGTTGTTTCGAAGTGCAAAACTAAGAAATAAATTATTTATATAACTGTAATGAAGGGGTGTTATGATGTGTGCTATAAGAAATTGTGATATAAGTTGACTTCATGAATCAACAGTCGCATACTAACGAAAGAAGATAATCAACAAAGAACCTGAGTTCAGTATCTTTTCAATATTTTTTTTTGGTACGAAGTAACTTTTTCATCGTTTAGGATTTGTATTATTAGAAACTTTCTTAACGCTAAGTTATAGTTATGTCTTTCAACGCTTATCGGATGTACAGGAAACATTCGTGACCATCCCCATGCGTAACTTCTTTGTGACAACTCAGACATTCTCTAACAGTCAGGTCTGCCCTTAAACACGTTTGAATCTTATTTTAGTATATGTAAATGTAGATACGTTCGGCAATAGGAGGAATATTATAACTATTGAAGTGATAATCTCTTTCATTCATCATTTTCACTATTCATATCATTTTCACTATTGATTTAGTTTATTATGTTTAAATAATAACATAATTTAACTGAGGAATGATATTTTCCAAATATGTTGAAACAATGGAAGCATTCTCCGTAATAAAATGGGTAAATTAAATTATTTTTCCAAAATTATTGTAAGAAAATAGGAAACTTTTGCAATAAACATTGAAAATTAATTTGCATTACTTTTCGATGAATATTGAGTTCCACTACATGGAAGTTTTTGCGAAACACAAAATAAATCTATTAAGTTATAAGAAATGTTGAAAAGCTCCTTTAAATAAAATAATAATGTATCATAATATGGTCATTACATATTTACAAGTTGTATATGTGAAATGGAGGCGCAATTATGGAAGTTTAGCGAAATAGAAAATATTAAACGAGACAATGAAAATTGTGTGAACGCTGAAAGTTACTAAATAAAAAAATGAAAATTTGTGAATGAAAACAGGAGAGAATAAAATCAAAACGGTAGATCCGGTAGTTTAAAACGAATTATTGTAATGCATTTTATTTTTCAGCCATACAGAAACGTGTGTGCCACTAAAAGAAAACTACGGACCGTTTGACATGTTAGGTAACAAACTTCATTTCGAAACTCTCCATTGTTTTTGGTTCTTTCATTTTCACAGAGTTACACATTGCAAATGTATGTAGTTCGCCATTTGACGCAGCACAGTGCTCAATTTAGTGAATTGAAGTCGAAATTTAAACCATTAACCGTACGCAGGCAAATTTTCATAATAGCACTGTGCTCTCTCGCCGCAAAACTCTGGCGTATTTGTTCGCGTCAACCTCCCCTCCCGCCCAGGGCTAAATGGACTGCCCCGCGGACAAAAAAAAAATAAAGCGTTAAGCCACCGACCGGAAGCTCTATTAAGATCCCGGTCCGACTGCCTCGGGGGTTCCCCGGGCGAAACGCGATTTCAAAATTTGCGGCCCGATGCTCCGTGGAGGCCCGGTGGCTCCGGCCCCGGGAGGCAGGGAGGGGTGGGGGGAGCAAAAGTTCAACGTCCACGACTCGAACGCTCCGAACAAAACATTATTCATCACGCGAGAGGAAGCGGGGGTGGGGGGAGGGGAAGGGAGGGGGAGAAGCAGACGTCGAATAGGGAAGTTGACGTCTCGCCAGCGGCGCCGGTGCGTGCTCCGCGGACGCGACGCCAGCGCTGTGAATGGCGGCTCTCTGAATTACATATGGAGCGCCGACGCGGGCTCCTAGCGTGGCTGACGGGACGCCTCGACCCTCGGCATTGTCCCCGGCGCGATCAACCTCCATCGAGCTCTGTTAGCAACCGCCCATGTAGCACAAACACTCGTTGCTAATAGTCCTTCAGTGTTCTGTGTTCTACAGTTGAAAATATGTCGATTCAATGATTTTTAGTTCTCGTTTTACACTTTAACCCGATTCCATTGAAGCAGACGTTTGGCGTCTCCAATGGCCTAGAAATGCCACACTAAGCATCTCCTTTTTCATCGAATAATCCGTTCATTGTATATCTTATTTATTAAAACCGACACTCTAGAAACGTTTTTCTGTTCTTCGGCTAATGTTCAGAGTAGCAATATAGTAGTATTAACTACCTTTTTTCAGAAAACATATTGGGAAAAACAAGTTTTAGCGGTAAATTTGTAATATGCTTTGCATGTAATGTGCCTGAAATGTCATGTATTATACATTTCTTTCCGGTTTTGTATTATTAAAATTATTTTTCTCTTCTTCTCCATTTTTCTCCAAAGAGTTAATACGATGTTTTCCCGAGAAAGAATGCACTTCAAAATGTTATTGTAGAAGAAGAAATATTTACCTCTAGTTTTAATCACCATATTATATACCAAAACAATAACAAACATCTTCGTATTTCTGTAATTCTTTATATATCTTCTCTAGATTGCAGATACTATACTCATAGACATATTTCAAGTAAGATTCATGTGCTGTGTTTTTATTGTTTTAATTATCGCATGTTTGTTCTTTTCTAACCTTATAAAATCGAAGTTACATTTGACTAATTTTCATCCATCTTAACATTTTACAGTAAATGTCAAGTGAAAAGTGGCTTCTTAAAACAATCATATTGAAATTCTGTTAATTGACAGAAAATAATAATGTTTAAGAACATATTTTCTTCAGAATTACTAATCGAGCAAATTTAGTATTTTGAACTAAAATATAATGCAATCAGATCGTGTGAACATAAAAATCTCCTTTATTGGCTGTAGAATTTAATAACATAATTAACAATTCCCTAAAATGAAATAGTACACTTCTATGAATAAGCTGAAGAATTCATTCCTTAAAACAAAACCCGCAAAAGTATAAACTTTTCAAATGGAACTATAACGTTAACGGAGTTTTTTTTAATTATAATCTTTAGAATTTACTTTAAAAAAATCGTTACACTGGCTTCCCCGCTCTAAAAAATACTATTTCGTTTCAAATGTATATTTCACATAAGATTAGAAAGCAACGGTAATTCATAATTATGTAAAGAGAACCAACCCAAGTCATTCATTAAATTACACTCAAATTTACGATCACGTTCAGTAAAAATAACTCGTTTTCTTTGTCCCAGGAGGTAAATATAAATAAAATGATTTGCTTTGCCGCAGTGTTTGAGATGCGTTTTAAATTTGGATAGAACTCGCGGTGTCCAAACGCGCAATGATATTCAGCAGCGACGAACTCACATCCGAAAAAAATGTTTCGCATTCGGTTCCACCCGGCAGTCGCGCGGCAGTGGATTAACCTCCAGTACGTCCCCGAGGATAACGCGCAAGGAAAGGAATAATGGAAAACCGAATCAATGAAAATTCAATTACACGTGAGCAATTAAAGAGAATAAAATAAAAGCACGAGAAAGCGGCCGTAGATGCACTGGACCAATTACTGGTTTTCCGATGGCGGTCGCGAAAACTTTCCGTGCGACGACGTAGATATCGGTTGCATCAGAGTAGAACAAAGTGATTTCTGCGATGTCCTGTCTGCGTTTGATAGCTGCGTTATTGGGGTCTTTTCCTCAAAGCTCGTCGCTTACTGATTTCCTGTGGAGTTGGTGGAGATTATCTTCAGCCCGTTTTGCAATACGGCGAATTAGATGACACAAAAATAAAAGGATTTCTCTTTCAACTTTCTGGATTCTGGGATAATTGCAGCGGACATCACTATAATTCGTCTTGCTTGATTTAGTCTTGATAATGACAATAAAATAGCACGATGTTTTCAACGAGAGTTGAAATTATATTTTTTCATTGGAGTTTTTATCGTGTCTTATAACCTATAAATTATTGTGGCCTAAAAGTACAATCAATTATTCTTTATTAATTAGAATGAAATGACGGAATCTCGATACGAATATATTGTACAATTTACCGCCCAAAAAATTGTTTTCGTATTAAATATACATTTAATAGCATTTAATTTCATCTAGCACCTAAAGCTAACCTTTTGACGACCGGCGAAACAATTTTTCGGACTTTTCTCCAATGTCACATCATTTGTAAAGATATCTCGAAAATTCGAATAACGTCAGTCAATGAGTATTTCACAGAATGAAAAACGATCTCCTGATCTACATTTATCCAAAAGGCAAATACACAAAGTTAGACCAAAAGAAGGTACCTAATATTCTAGTCAATACGTATACCAACTGGCCACTTACCATATTCATGGTATGTTGAGGAAGTAACGTCATATGCAATGTGCATCGCTAGATCAACGTTAATGATACAGAGGTTAAATTAATTTTCATTGAGAATAATCATTCATGACACGAAACCGTTATTTTTAAAATGTAGCTGAGATATAAAAGATAGTCTGAAAAAAGAACTGAATGTAAAGACGGTATTCCTGATATACCAAGTGACGTTCAAAAAAACTGTAATAGTTGTTTATATTTTTAAAGATTGCATTTTGGCAGCTGCTCCCCCTACAGGAAACGCTTCGAGTAATAAAGGACTTATTATATTCTTTAATAGATTACGAGTGTGACTTCTCTGGCGTGTGGAGAACGACTACTGTTAAAGTGATGTCAACTGTTTCTGGTCCGATTTAATTATGACTTATATTTAGCAGTAAGATATAGAAAAGAACAACCAAACAGCTATTTTAGTGTGTAATTGTATATCAGAACATGGCACAGAATTTTATTATAATTATTTGTTACTTGTTCTTACGTTTTTCCTCCAAAGATACATTACATTAAATATGGTAGAGTAATGTGATTTAAAGTTAAAAAACTTCAACCTTTTATAGCATTTGAGTTTTGTTATTAGAATACAGTATTAAAAAAGTCGTTGAAAACTATCTGAATCGCGGGGAATTTATTTTTTTATTGTATATAATGACATTTATTTTACCTTGGGTGTACAGTTTTGTGGATGTGGGGTGCTATCCTAGATATTAATCCTAATCTTATACTAACCTTACAAGCTACTATTTACATTATGCGCTACGTGTTTACTTTATTTACTCACTATTGCACTTAGAATCTAAACTTATTGTTACCTAAACTTCATGTTAAACGTATTGAAATCTAAGTTTCTTGTAGCGTTCGAGGAAGAAGTACGAGAGTAGCTCTTTTTATGAAATTTAGCAGCTAGTTTCAATATTTATTCTCCATGGATTCGTATTCTAACGTGTTTGTGTGGCTCTAATATTTTTGTTTGCAATATCATTTGAATTTTATTACCACGTTCATATGATTTTATGTTATGTAATTTAATATTGTTACAATGCTAATAACTAACCCTCTATCTCTCTCTCTTTCTCTCTCTCCCTCTCTCTCTCCCTCTCTCTCTCCCTCTCTCTCTCCCTCTCTCTCTCCCTCTCTCTCTCTCTTTCTCTCTCTCACTTTCTATCTGTCTTTCTCTCTCCCTCTTTTTTCTCTCTATCCCTCTTTCTCTCTCTCTCTCTCTCTCTCTCTCTCTCTCTTTCTCTCTCACAGACAGACAAATATACAATCACAAACCCCCTATCACACGGACACACTCCCTCACCAATTACAGTACTGTACTCACACTGCAATGCATTCACACTCCAGTATATACACACTCCCACTTATATTCACACTACACATTCTAATACAGAATGCTCAAATACAACTCTCATACAATCACACACATACTCGCAAGCACAAGACCACGCAAGAATTCATGTATAAAATCGTACATACATACGAACAATTGTTTTGACTTATGAACAATTGTTTTGAATTATGAAACAATGTTTTCATCTACCTTTAATCAAAAATATTCTTCGTAAATTGCTAAGTCTTCATCTTAATAACATCGAGTACGTTGTTAACGCTGCAGTATTTCACAATATCCATTACGTGGCAAAAGTTGCAATGAAAACATTAAATTAATTTAATGTCATTCAGATAATAGCACAGATGTTTCGTCAAATTCTGATTTTCCTTTAAATATCGTTCAAGTTATTTTTCGTTGACCCCTGAAGTTCTAATTATTCATATGCCGACAAAAAATTCAGTGAACTGTTTTATACTGTTTCCATCACTTACAAAACTCACTTTCTTACAATGCTTTTTTACTGTCAATGGGATACGTGAGAACTGAATTCGCCCATGAATGCATTAAAGTTTGCATGAGAAATGTATGGACAGAAATATCCAGGATGATGAACAAACAAAGTAAATAAACTCTGGGCCAACTTTTGCGTGCACACTCCCGCTAGGGATGCAACTTTGATGTGAATGTTTCCCAAATGTCGCATGTTTTTGAAGAAACATCGATGTTTTAACACCGATGTTTTTTAACATTGATGTTTTTTTCTTTTCCAATATTTTGTTTCTGAATTACAAATTCTCATGATCACAACCCTGTTAAAGTTTATACATGAAATAATAACTGATAGTAAAACTTGTTTATGTGTTGGAACAGAATTGCTGTTTGCACTACCTGCATCGACCAAACTCTCTCTCCCGATATGACCTCTATGTCCTTGTATTTCGTATTTCTTCATTTTCATTTTGGACAGTAAGAAGTGGACAACAAACCCCATCTCGATCAGGATTTTTTCCAGTTTCCCTGATCCATTGAACAAATGCTGAGATGGCCCCTTGTTTTGCTTCTGGATGTAAATGTAACTTCACTATGCGCACGTTCTGTTTAACTCTGCTTTTGCTTGTAATGACAGGAGTTGAGGTAAGGGCGAGTTACTATTTTGTTAGCAATGCAGAAAAATCATACTTGCAATTCGTTTACCGATGCAAATAAGTTTTCTACAATTCGGAAACGAACATGTCTATTTTTTCAAATATCGCATATCTCACGATTTTTCAAAATTTATTTTTAATTTTTACTCATCTTTCATGAATTTATAGTTAAAATGACGAGAAGGGATTCTGGAACTCAAGAAAACGTGTGCAGATAATCTTCACCCCTATACGTGACACACAGTTTTTACTGTTTTTTTCTAAATAAATTTACACAAATACGCTACGGGCGTAGTGTCTGTCCCTTTGACTTCTACCCTTATTTGGCAAATTGATAAACACGAAACTGTCAAATTATATTTTAATGCACACGAATTTAATGTTAGCGGTTTCTAATCTAGTCTAAAGCATCGGTGTTGAAAAACATCTATGGTTTTTAATCCATGTATTTTTAATATCGATGTTTTA
Source organism: Gryllus bimaculatus (assembly GCA_017312745.1). Taxonomy (NCBI): domain Eukaryota; kingdom Metazoa; phylum Arthropoda; class Insecta; order Orthoptera; family Gryllidae; genus Gryllus; species Gryllus bimaculatus. The sequence goes on along the minus strand of BOPP01000077.1, from coordinate 4,706,182 downwards.
ATTTTGAACATCGAAGTTTGCTCACATTGATGTTTTGTTATCGATGTCGCGTCACTAATTCCCGCTCGCCTGTCGCTCGCACAGCGATAACGGTGAAGGGAGCTCGCTATGAATGATGACGTCCATCCCCCAAACGCGTTGACGCGAAATTCGTCGGCGAAGGTGCTAACGAAGAAAGAGCATAAAATAAATTTTACCTCTATCTTATCCCTTCCTTCAAAAGCTGGAAAGGAACGGAATTAAATAGAAAATTAGAAATGAATACCGGAGACACGGGCCAAGGGAAAGGGATCAAAGCAACCAAGTACGGATACTTGGCTGTTCGGGATGAGCCACGTCGCAGTCGATCGGGCTGACGTTTCGACCATCGTGTTGTGGCCTTCTTCAGAGCTATACTGAAGATCATCAGTATAGCTCTGAAGAAGACCACATCACGATGGTCGAATCGTCAGCTCGATCGACTGTAACGTGGCTCATCTCGGACAGCCGAGTCTTCAATGACTCCGGCCGCGGAAGCCTACGAAAATCATCCAAGTATCCAATCTTCTCCCCCATACGTCACATACAGTTTTTATTGTTTTTTTGACTCAATAAATCTAATCTAATCTAAGTATTCTGACACTTGACCACAAGTTTTACAGTATATGATTGCATCCCCAAGCCGTGCATTTCAAAGTATTTTCTCGAATTAACAAAAATTGTATTAGTTCTCTATGTAGAGTTTAGAATCTATATGATTTCTGATGATCTGAACAAAAAGAATCTTAAAACCGAAAAATTTAATTCTATATTTCGTTCACATTGTTGGTTGAATGGTTGGATCAATGGTTGAATCTTGAAACATTCTTTAAACATATTCATAATTTTTATCTAAATACAAAAAAACTGTGTTTCATACCGAAATGTTTTGTAATTCATAAAAGAAAATAATTTTGCCAATTTCACTAACAAACAATGATAATCACAATCGTTGGGATTTTCTAGAATAAATCCATGGAATTATTTTGAGGTTTCGATAACTATTACATTAACGATGCATGGATATCTCACGGAAAATTGATATATCTTTGTTAATCAATGTCAAATAAGGATTCAAAAGTGTGTGTCTAAAGAGGAAATTATTTAAAAGACTTTTAATGATAATATCAATAAACAAAAAAATCCTTTCTGAGTTAAATATAAAATGTAGTTCTCTTGATTCATTGTATAAAAATGATGTTTTACAGTTCACAATTTTCATGTTTACAAAATATGTTTTAAATAATGATTGACAATAATTTTAAATTGACAATATCCCGAAAATTGTGGAATTTCTCCAGTTATGTATGCAATAAGATACTTAATAAGCGCGATTTTATTATTTGTGGAAAGAATTGTTGTAAAGCTTGTTTAATTATTTTATCTGGAATATTCTTTGTTCTTGGCCTTTTTGCATATGTGTTAAATGTATTAGATTTGTTTAATGTATGTCTTGTGATTAGGTCAGTAGATGAACGAAAGCAATGTACGTTTTTTAGATGTATAACTTGCCACCCTTTAATGGGCCTTTGTCAGGTGTGAAAATGTGTTTCAATGAAATGAAAATCGTTGTAATCAGATTTATAATAAATTTCTAGCTCTGACGAACGTATAGTTGAGGATTGTAACACAGGGGTCTAAAAATGTAAATTGTTTTCATTTAACTAATGACCTGACTGAATACATAATCTTAAACATTATTTTTCGATTATGTATACACGTTTCCATGTAATATAATTGTGTTCGATAATTTGAGAGTTTGCCATTCCATAATATGTGTGTAATCATAACTTTTCAAATTGTGCTGTGTATAACGCCTCAATTCAAAAGACTTACCAGCAAATAAATATTTTTAATTTGCCTTTCGAAAACGTCTACACAATACCGTAAACACGCAGCCATCAATATCAAGTACCGCTCGTGAGCATTATTGACATTATGCTTCACTTAGTTTTCTATTCATTTCCTGGATTATTCCAGAACGGCCATTGTTTTCAAACCATTCCGCAGAAGCTGACCTCCGTAAATCGTGGAACGATTCCTTCTTTGAATACCTCGAACAAAGTCAAGTCAATACGCGGCTCGCCCGGGATGTTTCATAGCAGAGTTGGGCCCTCGGCTGCACATTTTCGCGAGGCGAGTGGGCGCGCAAATCCGATTAGCGCAGGTGGAGCGGCAGAAGGCGCAGGAAGGGGGGAAGTGGAAAGGCACAGACACGCCTGGCCCAGGATGCGAATACCGGCAACTGAGCACAATGGAGGCTTCTCCGAAGAGTGTAAGATTACCCCGCGTGACAGAGCATTCGCTTGGACGCACAATCTACCTAAAGGAACGCCGTGTATATTGTTTCACGGTGAAGTTAAAAGGAAAAGTAATGTTGTCAACAAAATAGAAAGCTGTGTAATGTTTGTATAACCAAAATGTAATCAGACCGAGGTAGACGGCTCAGTGTATTAACTGCAGTGCCTCTGACCGAGAGGTTCTAAGTTCGAGTCCCGACAGCGGCAAGATTTTCAACACTCTTGTCAGATAGGTCGGATTCAGTCGCTGTCTGGAGGAGAATTCTAGCGGCCAGCTGCTCAGATTGGAAGTTTTCCGTTGTTTCTCCGATCAACACTAGGCGAATGCCGGAGCAGTTCCCCCAACAAACGGGCAACGGCCCGCACGCCATCTATCCTTCCTCTTCCTTGTCTTATCCTAATCCCTTACTTACACTATTATGCACTATATTTCCACACATGCCAGGAGTCCGGTCGGGCTTAGAGCTTTTCCCGGCTGGGGAATTGACCGATTGTCGGAGATACCTGGTTGAGGGAAAACCCCGCTAGCCGACGATAAGTCGGATCTCGCCATTCAGCGGGGAAAGATCATCGCTAACTCCCATAAAAACACGCACTATACTTACGGGACGAATGACCGTCGTTGACGCGCTCGGAATCACTAGCAACCAACACGGAAAAATATTGTGCTACCAATCTCATAGTGCCACTCACACGAGGCAGTCAATATGAAATTGAAATGCCCGCGCGATTGCCGCCTAGAGGTGGACAACGCCACCTAGGTTAGTGAGTTGTGAACTCACGCCGGCCAACGACTCCAAGGAATAAACATTGACAGTCTGTCGGTTGGGGTGGCGAGTGCGTGCGTGGAGAAATGAGGGGAGTCGGCTAGTGAGATTGGAAGTGAACGGTCGGCGGTGTGTGAGGCTGGGAGACTGAACTGACCCCAGGCTTGAGGCGTGGATGCAGAGACCACTCGAGGAAGCTGGACTCTTCGCTGCAACGCGACCCGCGACCTTAGGTAGGAGCGCGAGAGGAGGTAAAAGTTTTTCCATATTCTGCAGCGGGGCAGAACCCCCGGCCAGCTGTCTCACGGCCGCGCCGAACGAGTGCGAACCACGCGCGAAGGGAAAGATTCCCGGCGTTCGGGAGTTGGTCTCGTGCAGGCATCCAGTGACCGTGGAGTAAATACCGTGAGTCACTTAAAATCAGTTACTGCAAATCTTTAGAGTGGAAGACGGATAAAAACTCTTGCCACTTCACAACACTTCTTTGCTTGCATTATGAGATATTGGGTATTTGGTTATTGACTAAGGTTATGTTGACTTTTGGCTTTGTTTTTTTTATTTGTAAAGTATCACCAGTCACGGGAGACTGAAATACTGTAGAGGACTTCGTAACATGTGTTTTTTAAATTATATTAAGTATGAAGCGAAGGGATTTTGTCTAATTCGTCAAAATTTCATTCAAAGAGCCCCGAACTCATTAATATTCCTTTTGATGCTCGCATTCTCTACAAAATGTTCCATGCGTTCTAGGAACGTATGATATCAGAAATAGAAATTGGTCTCACTAGTGGTGCTACGGATTCTTCGCATCATTACAAAACTTTTTCTGCACTACGTAGATTACTCCGTATATACGTACTTATACCAGAAAGTAAAAATAATTGTAGCATATTCTGAATAGAATTAATGCAATAGTTTTGAAGTTAGTTGTTCTGTGAACAGTTGACCTTCCACCAAAGCAAATCTAAAATCTGTTCTTCATCGAAGCTTCCTTTGCATTTGCTCGTGTGTGCTTAACAAATAAATGTACACCTGAAGGTGGAATTGCAAACGATCGAGTTTGGTTTACCTCGAATTGTGGGAAAACTTCAAATATCTTAAGAAATAGAACCATTACAACGACCATGCAAATTCTTAGAATATTGAACAACACTTTTGGTTGTGAGTGAGTAACAAATTTAGACAGATACAACGCTTGAAGGTTGAGTTTAAAAACAGGATCTCTCTTTGCTCAGTAAGTAAGACTACAAAGTACATACTCTTGAATTATCGATAAACAAACAGGTGTAGCATTCTTGTGTGAGCAGGCCGAATTCGTAAATGTAAACTGACTACACTAAAAGATAAAAATGATTGCAGATTGTATGAAATGGTTTATCTGTAATTTCAAAGAAGCATAATTTCAAAGTAATTACAAGGTTTTTTGTTATTTTTAATAAGCTTTCAAGAATTTGAATCATAAGAAAAAACTTATCAAACATTCTATAGAGAGTAGCTAGAGAGTGGGAAAACCCACTCTGATAAAATGATATATTATTGAAATCACGACGCCTTTCTATTCGAAGTAGATGTATCGTCGTTTTTGGAAAAAAATTATCCTCAAAAACTCACCCTATTGAACCGTTATTAGAGCAACATACCAGAGTCGCACCGATAGCATTCACTCGAACGCGCAGGGCAATTTTCCGGAACGCAATCGGGGCCGCAACTCATCAGCGTTAGACCTCGCCATCTCGCCGCTATCACCGGCCGCGTCACCGCCGTCGGAGCCCGGGTGGGTGGACGGGTTGGAGGGGGTGGACGGGGTGGAG
>BOPP01000077.1:4677434-4687692 GCA_017312745.1 Gryllus bimaculatus | reverse complement strand
ACCCCGCCACGACTCACCCCGCCACGACTCACCCCGCCACGACTCACCCCGCCACGACTCACTCCGCCACGTTCTCCTACGCCACGACATGGATCGCCACGACACGCCTCTCAATGACAGATCCCACCACGACACACATGCCTCGCCATGTCACACCACGCTCCGCTACGAGTACCCCGCCACGATACCCCTTCCCTCCCCTACCACGCCACTTCTCGACCACCGTTCACCACGCAACGTTAAGCCACGCCACCCCATGCTGCCTCACGCCTCATTACATCTTGCCCCGCTACACCCTCACCATAAACTGTTGAATAATCGTATCAAAATAATGGTATGAGTTCATGTCTCTCATATGGTGATTCTTTAATGAATATTTCAACTCTAAGACGACAACTAATGGTTCATTTATGAAAGAAAATATGTACATTTTCTAATATAAACACATAAAACGGCATGATGTGTAGCTATTATTATTGCCTCCCCAAAACTATTGAGACGACCACCTGTTGTGTTTAGCTCAGAGAAAACATTGCTTCTGTCTTTGCATCGACACTCGACGGGAGGTACTAGGGTTCGAGTTTCGACGATATCGACAATTTCGATCGATACTAGCTCGTGAGCAATGTCCATTTCAACTGTTTCTTGGAGGAAAATTGTAGCGGACGATCCGCTCCGATCGGTATTCTACTACGATTTCTCCTCTCAATACCAGAAGGATCCTCTAACTGTCCTAACAAACCGCGCGCGATCTTTCCTTCGTTCTTGACTTTTCCTCAACTCTAAGACTTCTTATATCCACTGCACTACCACTCGTGTCGGTAGACCAGTGAGGAGATTACTACACTCGTCTGAGGTGAGGTGCCTGGAGGAGAATTCCTCTGCAAGCCGTGGTATTGTTTGGCACCAGAATTCAGCATCCAACAAGATGTGTTGACACCTCCGGGCATAAGAAAGGTATTCACTACACTGACTGACCTAATGTAACCAGGTGTTGGCGATCCTGGAAAAAACCATTATATAATGGACAATAAATGAGGCGATCTTTAGAACAAATCCTTTTTATATTCCTAATTTAATTGCCTTAGCTGGAGGCTCACAATTGTGGAATTATAATTGGAACAATGATATTTTTTATAGATTTTATTTAGTTTGTTTTGGTCTGTACTATTCTTTAGATTTGAGCTTGATTATTGTACATGAGTGTTGTATATTATTAGTTACAGATTTATAGTTACAGTCATTTTGGGAAGCTCGAAGTATTTGCTCTTCAATCTCATTATTTCTGTTCGCTTTGTTAACATTGTCAATAACTTGCCACGATATTTCAACAGTCAAATAATTCAACAATTTTTTTTCGAAAACGACCCACCGGCTTTCAGAACTCAGAACAATAATTGTTATCATTGCAGTGTTTTTGACCGGGTGTCATAGGGTTTGAGTCCCGACAGTGGCAGCTTTTCTACATTAGTCACCTAGCTAGGGTCATTGAATATTCGTAGGGCCTATGAACGGCGTCGGATCTTTGTCTTCTATCCTTACACACACACACACACACACACACACACACACACACACACACACACACACACTTACATGCACTACAACACAACAAAAATCGAGAGACTAGTCGAGAGCTTGGAGATTGTTCTGATTGTGGCGGAGCCACACTGGCGGAACTATTTGGGAAGTGAATCTCTCGCAAGTCATCGTGTAGCTCATATTCTAGGTTGAAGGAACACTGACACTTTCCAGATATAACATCAACAACACTCATGAGTGAATTTACCACGGCAGGTGACACCCCCAGAAACACAAAATAAACAATCAGTGCTAATAGTTCACGTTTTGGAGACCACTGGCAAATTATTGATAGCTAACTTGAAAAGCAGCCGACCTGGATGTCTGAGGTGCCTGAGAGCTTGTACCGACTCAACCCTTCGATCCGAAGGGACGCGTTTTCGAATCCTGCCATGAGGATGGTCCCTTGCATCTTATGTATGTGTTGTGGCGGGGGCCTCACGTTCTGTTAACCCCAGATCACAAGACCCCGCAAGTGTGTCAATCTTATGTATGCGACCCACCAAGGATAACCGGCTGCCGGCTGGATAAAATCCCTAGGAAAACAGTATTGAAAAGCACGTATCTCAGAGTTGCGCCAGCCTTCAAAATGTCTGTAATATATTTCTAGCCGCGCGCGGTGCAGCCACATCTTGAGGTGAACGACTGCCGGCGGCTGAAGGGTGGTCGGCGCCGGTCTCTGCGCTTGCGAGCGCAGTCTCTGGCGAGCGCAGCTCTGCCAGGGAGCGGTCGGCCGCCCCGCGGGCGTGGAGAGCGAGCCGGGGTGGGCGTGGCTCCATCGCCCGTGGGATTGCGGCGCCGCCTAATGACAGGCGCTGAGCGCGCGGGCAGCGGGCGCAAGCCTCGGCATTACACAGGGATGAACGCTAACACACACACACACACACACACCGCCACGCCACGCCCACCGCGTCGGGCGACTCACGCCTGCCGTCTCCGTCCTCGCACCCGCTCCGCGCTCGCCAACGCGCTGACCACCGCGCGCGCCCCCTCCGTTCGACATCGCTCGGGACGTCGTGAAGTGGAGTTCCGACGACTTCGCTCGAGCACATGCTATCGCGCATGCTCCCAGTTAGTCTCTGAGCACGCTCCCTGCTTACACGTACGCTCCCCACGCACGCTCACGCGCCCAACATTACACCACTACGCATAATCCCTGGTTATGTTTGCGGTTCCTCACACGCCTTTGAAAGTAAGCACAATTCATGGATCACACCCGTACCTGTAAATACGTCCAGTCACGGACTCCGCATTTGTAAACACTGCCTGTGTACACACACGATTACACAAATGGCTCAGAGTCTCAACTGATAGCATTGCAGTTGCTCTGACCAGGAGATCCAAGGGAGCCGACGGTGGCAGGATTATCGGCATTAGCCAGGTCGAGATCTGTCGCTGTCTGGATGAGAATTCTGATGGCCAGCTGCTCTGATCGGTAGTTTTATGTGTTTTCTTCAATCATATGAGGGGAATGCCCGAAAATACCCTACCACATGGGCCCCGGACTGTGCACGATCGTTCTTATCCATTCCTTGTCCTCTCCTACCCCTTACTCACACACACACATCCATGCTCTACACTTACATACATGCCGGGAGACCGGTCGGGAGCTCAGAGCTTCTTCTGGCTGGGGCGGTGCCCCGCCGGTGAGAGACACTTGGTTCGGAAAACCCCCGCTAGCCGACATTAGGTCGGCACCGAAACTCGCCATCCATTGGATCAAGTGCACCGCCATTCCCGAGAAAAATCATTTACTACCTTTACGGCACTTATGACTGACGCGTCCGGAATCACTAGAAATCTATCTATCCTATCTATCTATCCTATCTATCTATCCTATCTATCTATCCTATCTATCTATCCTATCTATCTATCTATCCTATCTATCTATCTATCCTATCTATCTATCTATCCTATCTATCTATCCTATCTATCTATCTATATATCCTATCTATCTAATCTATCTATCCTATCTATCTATCTATCCTATCTATCTACTTATTCTATCTATCTATCTATCAATATCACGACTTCGTTCGTTTGTGTCGTGTCGTGTCGTGGAGTTCGAACGACTTCGCTTGAGCACATGCACACGTACATGTACCCAGTTAATCTCTGTGCACGCTCCCCTCTTACACACTCGCTCACGTACACGCGCACACCCCCCGCACGTTCACTCTCACACACGTACTCTATGCCTAATCCCTGCTTACCCTCCCGACCGTGCACACGCCAATGAAACGCACACGCATACGCTCAAAGCCACGGATCACGCACGCGCTTGTAAACACTCCCTGCCACTGGTCCTGCATCTGTAAACACTCCCTGCGTGCACACACGCACACGATTGCATGCACGCAAACAACTTAAGTGGTTGAAGACATCCACCGATGTCACTGCGGTGCCTCTGATCGGAGGTCCTAAGTACAAAGCAAACACGCGCATGCCTCTGCGCAACGCACATGGCCACGCACGCGCCTCCGTGCGTGTTCCTCGCACCTGTCATCCTTCTCCCCCATCCCTGCGTGCACGTCTAGCCCTCCCTGCCGCATGTATCACGCCCCAAGGCCCACCTGTATACACGCACGCAACGGCCGTTCGACTCTGGATCCCGTGGACAGTAGCACTTCAAGGTCATGAGCTGGAAGAAGTGAAGAACTTTATATTCCAATCGAGAGCTTCAATACCTAATATATAAGTCGTAAAGAAGTTGCCGTTTGGATGACAGGGTCTCCCTCTGCGTCCGGCTCCTAGCTTCATGAAGTGCCACTGTATCCGCACACTCCAAGTATACATTTCCTCCTGTACTCCAGACTCCATCTGCCGTGCTTCTCGGCCTCGATGGAACACCACGACTGCTATCTCACTTCTTCCCTTCCCGCCTCCTTGCTTTCGCCTCTTAAGCGCCCCTACAAAAGTTCCTTTTTAGCATAATAATAATAATAATAATAATAATAATAATAATAATAATAATAATAAATTTATTCAAACTGAAAAAGGTTATAACCCGGTGGCTGCTAATTACATAAATATGATAATATATAACATGCTAATTATACAGTAATAGTAATAATAATAATAATAATAATAATAATAATAATAATAATAATAATAATAATAGTGCAATAATAAAATGGCCATTCTCCTATTCTCTGCCGGTTTGATTGATGATTTCATATTTCTGAGCGCGACAATTTCTATGATCGTTAGTCTCATTAGAGAAGTGCAGGTTAAAGCCCGACAGGTGGCGGGGTTCTTTTCACTCTGAATTGGGAAATCCGTCACCGATTGCGGGATTTACTCCGTCCAGGTATCTGTCACGAGCGTCACAGTTACATTCGGGACAAGCTCTAAGCTCCTGATAGGATTCCAGCGTGTGTAGTAGTGTAGTACCTGTGTGTTTGTTTAAGGAGAGATGGTGATACAAGGATGAGGAAGGAAAGATCGCACGTGGCACGTTTATGCTGAGGGTTCTGCTCCGACATTCGTCGGGTGTTGATTGGAAAAACCACATAAAACTAACAATAAGAGTAACTGTCCGAGAGAATATTCCTTCATACAGCGGCTGTAATATGACATCCCTTTCTAGCTAAGAACGAAAATTCGGCGCCGTCGGAATTCAAACCTCTAAAATTCTCAGTCAGAAACAGCTTCTGTGGGTCCGTTCTAGAATGATATTCTCCTGCCCTTAGGAATCAGACCGTACGTACAACCACTCCTTTCTTTCTTGTCTTCTCTTGAGCTAGTCTTATCATCTTTCATCTTATATTCTTCTCCCTTCTTCTTGTGTCCCTACTCCACCTCTTCATACTTTAGATTGCCTTCATAGTCTGTTTTGCGTAGTTACTATTTTCCTTCCTTGACAGTATTTTCTCTATACATATTGTTACAAGAATGAAACTGGTGTACTGCAATGACAAGAATTTGACACGTTCAGATGTGATAGTGGTACGAAGTGCAAAATCGTCTTAACCACGTGGTAGAAACACTTATTGCTTTGGCGAGGCTCGATCCTGTAGCCTTAGGTTCATGAAACTTGACCACTTCATGTACACCAAGGCTCGCGTCCAAGCATTCTAACTAACAAGAGTGATTAACCCAGTAGTGGGCGCTCGGAGTGCCAGAAAGTACCCCAGCACTGTTGTGGAACCGGCTTTACTTTTAGTATGTTTATAATCATTCACGTTTCTCAGTGCCATTCGCGGAAAACTTTGTGCACGTAACTTGTCGCTTGGCTTTCAACTGCATTCGGGCTCTTCTGAAAATTTTCGTTCAAAGATAATGTGACGAGACTTCGGGTCACTGAGTCACCTCGCGCCTCTTTTCATTACTGTTCTTTGCTACGCGGTTCGAAACAGATGACTATCCTGACGCATAGTAAGCGGTGTTATTCCAACCACACATCGTCGTAAGGGTTTTCTCGTCTACATCGAGTCTTTCTATGTTTGTTTTTCGTTGGGTTCTGTGTTGCTTTTTTGTAGAATAAAATATAATTGTGTAAACATACATTAGCTATTCTTTAATGGACTACTAAAACGTTCTATAAAAGTCTCGTTTGTTTCCCGGCGTCAGTATTATTGGACATCTACTGGTTTTAACACTCGAAGGACGATTTTACCGATGTTCAATTAATTTTGAACCATATTCCTTTCCATTGATTTTTTATTATCTATATTCTAGCTACATTAATAGTCAGCCTTGTGTAAAAGAAATCGCTATTGCAATTATATTAGGGGCGAGAATTCCATCTAAATAGAAATAAAGATTATTTCTGAAAGACTTTTTTAACATTTTATATTTTTCAGCTTAAATATTAATCATCTCAATCAGCAATTCACCACTAATTGACACAGAGTATACTACTACGCACGTGTCGTTAAATGCATTTACCAAAAGAGGATGATTCCCAAACTCAAACCCTTTCACAGTTTATCCAGTGCGTTCAGCAGTTGTGTTTCAGATGTGGCGAATCGCTGCCGAAAATCTACGGAGTTGAAAATCTGTTTCTGTCTGGGGAGTTAAAAACCCCGATACCAAAGTAACTGAACTACCTATTCATCCAGCGGCGGTCGGCAAATCCGACTCCAAATCCTCCTTTTCTCGCCCTTGTTATAAACAACTTTCTTCACCCGGGGGCGACCACCCCTCCCCTCCCTCTCCCCTCTCCCCTCCCCTTCCCCTTCCCCTCCCACTCCCCGCCTCCTCGCCGTGCGAGCTCGTTCCACCCAAAACGAGCGAACGACCCCCGCGGGGAGGTCCGGAGAAAACAAGGATTAAAAGGAAAATCGAACATTTATACAGCACGCCGGGAAAAGGGACGGAATAAATCAAAGGAATGGAGACGCGAGATTAGCACTTTGCAGGGATTAAATGCAATTCAATGTCCAGGGGAATATATAGAGCGGGCGCCGCGCAGGGAGAGCGGGACAGCGAGCGCGTGCAGAGATATAGCCCTCGAGCCGCCGGCGCCGGAGAGGCTCAGCGCCCGGCAGCGCCGCCCCTCGGCGGTGACCGGGTTCGGCTCTCGCGCAGGGCGGCCCGAGGCAGCGGGTGACGGAGTAGGTTTTGATTCAGAGCGCGCCAACTACGAAGGTTATTCTTTCCGTATGTGTTGAATTCGGAGAGGTGGTGTTCTTCTCCTCTGGAGATGATCCTCGACGTGTGTTCCGGCGCAAAACTACACGTCGATTGATTGATTGTTTAGTGATTCCGGGCACGTCAAGTACCACTGGCATTAGTCCCGTAAGTGTAATGCATGGTTTTGCTCGGGAGATGGCGGTGATCTTTCCCCCGCTGCTTAGCGACCTACCTTCTGCTCACGAGGATTTCCTCATCCAGGTATCTCTCAGCGGGGCACCGTCCTAGCCAGGACAAGCTCTAAGCTCCCGACCGGTGTCTCGGCAGGTGTGTGTGTGTGTGTGTGTGTGTGTAAGGGGAGAAGTTAGGACAAGGAAGAGCTGGAAAAATATCGCGCGCGGTCCGTGGCCCGATTGATAGGTAACTGCACCGGCATTCATCTGGTGTTGATCGGAGAAACCCCTAGGCAGTGGCTGATGGACCAAGTTCAGGGCGCGGCAACCATACGAGTTTGGTATGTGTATCTTGTTCTATCCTGAGAGGTACTGGTGTCCTCCTCCTGACAAAGATCCCCTTGAACTGTGTTCCAACGCTGACTTGTAGGCTAGCTGGGTTTCCCTCCTCTGGTATCTCCGACAGAGGGACATCCCAGCCAGAAGAAGCTCTATGCGGTTGACCACAAATTACGTAACGCTGAAGAGGGGTACGCTGAGGTACCTTTACGCTTTACATAGGGGTAGGGAGGTAATAGTTAAGTGTTACATAGCATTAATATTTCCTTTTTTAACAGTTTTCAACATTTTCTGAAATAACTCTTTTTTTTTAGTCCAGTACTGAAATATTAAAATATTAAGTAATTAATTTGTTTTAGACACAAATTAATTTAAGTTATTAGTTGTAAATTGTTACAATAATTGGAAATAGTTTTTCGACTTCTTTTTTTAATCTGAAAAATTAAGAAGAAAATATTCAAAACTGATGTATACTATATTCTAGAACCCATTTAATTTGGCGCTGTCGACTCTTGCTCTTTCATCACCCGCGACGACGTGAACGTAGTTTGTGATCAACCATTTCTTGCCCAAGCATTCTTACTTCACCCACATCTTACCCCAATCTTATTGTTAGGGGCAGCCAGCTTCGTCAGCTAATTTCTACTTCAATTATCATTAATGACTATTTTTACCGTGCTATAATTTATTTTCACTTGTTGAATTTACTAAGGGGGTGGGGTTTTGTCACAGGCGTTACGTAATTACTCAGAGGGTAATAACTTGTTGTGGGTGCGTTACAAGGGGGAGAGGATATTGAAAATACTCCAAATTTGCGCTATGTAATTTATGGACATCTCCTATGCTTCAGACGAGTCTCGTGAGGTGAAAAATGCATTGCAAGTGTGTGTGTGTCTGATTGTAATTGTGTATGTGTTTATGTGCGTGCAAGCGGAGGGGAAGAAGAGAAAGATAAAGAAGGATAGGTCGCGCGCGGACCTTGGCCCGTTTGTCAGGGTAAATGTCGAGTATTCTCCTTGTGTTGATAAGAGAAAATCTGGAAAATTACCTATCGTGGCAGCTGGCAGCTAGAATTATTCTCCAGTCCTTGGATGACTTGACCTAGAGATGTAGGTACAGTTGAAAATCCACCCCCTTCTGGACTCGAACCCTCGAGTCTTCTCATGAATGATGCGCCAGAGGCAAATGTGTTGCAGCTAATCTACCACGGACGGCCAAAATTTCATTTCACTCACGAAATAAAACAAATACCCCTTCTTCAGTGCATTGCACTGAAATGAAAATTCTCATTACAAAGTGATCTTTTCAAGTTATCATTAAAACATTTTGTTTAGTATTTCAAAAATGTCGAAAGCCCGAACTAGTTGTGCTTTCCCCAACCAAAACACTCTCTGCATCTGCACTTCAGTCGAACGAATCTCAAAATGGGCACCTCTGCAATAATCGTTCGAACTGAACTCGCCTTTACTAATAGAGTCAATTCTTAATTCTAAACTTTTCAAATGACAGGGGCATTTTCTGATTCATATTTTAAAAGTCAGTGCATTTCCTTTATCTTATACTTCATTACTCTTTGAGTGACACTAAAGTAAATAGCAAGAGGCGCCGTGGCTTAGTTGGTTAAAGCGCCTGTCTAGTAAACAGGAGATCGAGGGTTCGAATCCCTCCGGTGCCTAGGGTGAGCCAGTCCAATTTTGTATCTTTTGTATCTATTAAAAGATACAATGGTTAGCGAATCGGACTGTTACACCCAAATTCGCGGGTACCCGCCTATTCCATGTTATAGACTTACTGCATGTAAAAGATCCTCAAGCCTAAAGCCCGTGAGCAAAATTTTACATTACCAATCTCTTCGCCCGCATGGCACCCTCTTTGTCTGCTAGACGGTGACAGGAGCGCAGCGGAATTTACAAGGTCACGCGGAAGAGCAGACCTGACGGCCTTAGGCTAACAAAAAGAATAAGTTAGGGCCAAGCGGCGCCGTGGCTTAGTTGGTTAAAGCGCCTGTCTAGTAAACAGGAGATCGAGGGTTCGAATCCCTCCGGTGCCTGCAGTATATCAGCCCGTTTTTAAATCGTGATACATTAATTGTTTCATGCGTACGATTCGAATAATTATGAAGTACAGTTATTGTATAACTATAAACTCAAGAACTATATATTATATAAGTGTAAGTGCATAGTAGAATAATGAAAAGAAAAATTCACAAAAGTAAAAAAGCATCCAATTTACTCAATTCGACTGCTTTTCAAGTTCTCGGTTAATTTTTCGTTCTGAACAAAGATATATATTTTTTTGTAAATAATAAACAATTAACATGTTTTTGGAGTACTTCTATGCTTTTGCAATGCAAATTTTTGCCTAGAAAGCGTTTTTTCAAACCAACTTTTCAGTGCTTTTTGCGGCTGAAACCTTCGAAATATCCACGATATTTATTAGGCAAAATATGCTTAAAATTGTGTTAAGAGCTAATTTTAGGAGTTTCGACGTATCTCCCCGGACACCTTATCTATCTATCTCGTATCTCTCTCTCTCTCTCTCTCTCTCTCTCTCTCTCTCTCTCTCTCTCTCTCTCTCTCTCTCTCTCT
>BOPP01000077.1:4642099-4657308 GCA_017312745.1 Gryllus bimaculatus | reverse complement strand
TATTATTATTATTATTATTATTAATATTATTATTATTATTATTAATATTATTAATATTATTATTATTATTATTACTACTACTACTATTTCGTTCAGATAAACGTTATCTTGCACTCCTAGAATGTTTTAATGAATATATGTAATATATGCATAGTATTTTTCATAGTGTCAATTTGTAACCACCTTCAGTTCGTGTTACTTTTTCATCCATTGTCAAACTCATTAGCTGTGTATATTTAAAATTCACATTTTTCATGTCTTCCTTTTTCCGAATTGAAAAAGAAAACATGCGACAGATTGACTCCTCAATAATAACTCTACCCGTTTATTGGTACAGCTCGATGTTCACAATTTTTTAAAATTAATTTAAGTCATGAGCTTCCCGCAAAATCACGCAAAAACACAAAAACACAAAAACACAAAAACACAAATACACGGGAGACAACAAAAACGAAACGTCGGCGAATGATGCGCGTCGTGCGGCGGCAGTCGGAAGCTCAACACGCGGGAGCAGATGGGCAAACACGGGAGCCAATGGGCGCGTGCAAAACCGCCGGCGATGGACACCGGGCACCGCAGTCCCACTCACCGGAAGCGGTCGTCGGGCGGACGAGCCTCGGAAGCGGTCTGGACCACGAAGGAGACTCGACGGGTCTGAATTTGCGTTGATCTGCGACGACGTCGCGGTACCGCTCTCTGGCACATGACGAGCGCGAAATCGCACCCAGAATTCTCGTGGAATATTTGCAACAGTCACGATCGATGGGGGTGAAGAAGAGCAGCGGTATATCAGAACACTAGGAATGAATATCATTCGAGATTGGTTGATGTTTGCTTACTTTTATCGGGCGCATCAGCTGTTAAGGTGATGAGTCCCGTAAATGTAGTACGTGCTTTTCTTGCGGGAGTTGTCGGTGCTTTCTCCCGCTAGAAGGTGAGATCCGTTGCGGAACTACAAGTTAGATTTTCCCCAACCAGGTACCTCCCACCAGCGGGGCACAGACTATGCCGGAACGAGCTATATAGGCTCCCGAATGGTCTCCCAACATGTGTGGTAGTGTGGTGCATGTGAGACTGTGTGTGTAAGGAGTGAGGATAGGACCAGAAGGCGAAGGAAAAACGCGCATGGTTCGTGGCCGGTTTGTTAGGGAACTTCTCCGGCATTGCCCTACTGTTGATAGGAGAAACCACGGTAAATTAACAATCAGAGCAGCCGGTCGCTAAACTTCTCCTCCAAACAGCTGAACTCGACCTAGCTTTCTAGATAGTGTCGGAAATCCTGCTGCCGTCGGGAGTTGAAGCCTACGACCTCCTAGTTAGAGACACTGCAGTAGTATCAGTTGATCCCCTCAACCACGTAATCCAATATATCATATTCTAGAGTAATGGAGCTCATTGGAATGATGGTTCATTCATGAAAAGGAGAATGCTTCACAGTTCTATAGACTGAGTTGCCGTTTGAGGTGGTTCAGGGCATTAACTGATGTCTCTGCAGTGCATATGACCGATGGATTCTAGGTTCAGATCCCGACAGTGGCATGATTTTCGAAACTGGTTAAATAACTGAGTCGAGTTCAGCTGCTGTCTAGAGGATATTCTGCCAGCGGCTGCACTGATCGTAGGTTGCCGTGGATTCTCCGAACAAAATCAGAAGAATGACAGAGCAGTATCCTAATCAACAGATCTCAGACCACGCGCGGGCTTCCATTCCTCTTGCATGTCTTACCCTCACCCCTTACACACACACACACACACACATTCACTTACAATTATTACATCGCCAAACATCCTGGCAGTCCGGTCAGGAACTTAGAGCTTGTCCCGCATGGGCCTGTGCCGCGCTGATGGGAGATACCTGGATTGGGAATATCTCGCAAGCCGACGTCAAGATCTACGGCGGATATCTCCATCCAGCAGGGGAAGATCATTGTCACCTCCCGTGATAAAAAACATGCACTTAACGTACGGGTCTAATGACCATTGCAGTTGACGCGCCCGCAAACCCATAGTAAGCATAACGTGCAGCGCAGTTTTTCCGCATTGTAGAAGATACTACACTTTGATCACTTGCTTACATCACTACGATCAACACAATAGATATAAATTACAAGATCTGTTGGGGTATATTGCAAATTAAATGTCCTAATTTTAATTGTAATTCTTTTAAAATGACAAAAACAATATCACGAATGAAACCCGTGAATACGGATATTAATTGTATGTTACCAATGCATTCAGTATCACAATGTATAATTAGTGGTGCTACAGAATGGCACACACTGTCTCGTATTAGTTTTAAATTTTCTTTGGTCTGGGCTAGCAATTCGTACTTGCCACATTCTTGCCAGCTGTTGTCTATCGCTGTCCAAAGTACCTTTCTTTCATTATCTCAATTTTTCGATTTTCTAATGATAAAACCGAAACATATAAGTTTTAAAGAAGGATATAACATCGTCGTATATGAAAATTTTAATGGAAAAATGTGGAGCCGATGTTAAGAAAATGGGTAAAAGGGTTACTGTAAATGCAAAATTTGAAGCTAGTTTTCACAGAAAATTTTTGAGTTTGCGGTAGACTTAATTGGAAGTCATTTAAAGCACTTCCATTTACAAATGCAATTGTGTTTACAAATACCTGAAAATGTGCAAATTAACAGCATAAGAGCAATTTTAAAAATTTGCATTTATGTATTTTTTTAAAACCACAAAGAAAACCCCAAAACTTTGTCATATTTAACAGAATAATTAACATTCTCCATTGAACAAGTTTGAAAAAAATCGCAGCCATTATTGAGAAAATGGCGTTTTAGAGTTTCTGAAAATATGGAATTTTAAGCTCATTTTCACAGAAAGCTCTTTAGTTTTCGAGAAACTTTATGACATTCAGTAAAGCACATGTATTCATAAATACAATAATGTGAACAAATTACCGTTAATGTAAATATTATCGTATTAACGGTGTGTGAGACATGTTCAAAAAATGTGTGTGAGACACGTGCATTTTTGTACGTAAAATGAATAAAGCAATATGGATTTGTCATCATACACAGTTCATTTATCACTACCAAAAGTTAAAAGAAACAAAAATAAAGCGGTTTTCGATAAAATCTTATTTTTGTTATTTTTTAATATTGCACAAATTGTAGGTTATATTGCGTGAAAACTACTTAACTTTTCAGAAAAATATACATTACCATAATGAAAGAACTAAACATGGAGAAAGAGATTTTTCCTTCATTAAAATATTATGTACAATTTTGTAGTTGTACGAGACGGAAAAAATCAAACTTTCGACATTTTCGAAAATTCGGAGTTAACAGGGAAAACGGACCTATGGCATCTTTATAAACGTATTTTACTTTATTATTTCAAAAAAATTAAGAAAATTTGGGAAATGTACCTAGGGCTTTATGGAAAGTGCCCCCAATTTAAAGAATGTTTTTTCAAATCGTAGCGCTTCGAGTCGAGAGAAATCAACCGGAAATATCGATTTTAGAAGAAATCATACGTATGGTGTAGGCGCGAGTAGTGTTTACAGACAGACAGACATACAGACGGACGTTTTGAAAAAACGACGGACGGTTCGATATCAGGGGACTCCAAAACGTGCATTTACGTTGAAATCTTGAAATCGAGTTTCCGCTGCGTTACATAACTTTCTCTATACTATGTATATTACTCCGTATATACATACGTATACGAGAAAGTAAAAGTTCTCACATAATTATATAACGTTAGGAGGAGATATTAAAAAAATTACATTTGAATGGCAGAATTAAATAGTATGTTTCGTTTCACGATCATTGACAAATAAACACAGCTAGGGGAAAGAAGATATATTGCAGTAAAGAAACTGTGAGTTCTTCTGAAATTAACGTTTTCTTTCATTTTTGTATTTGATGATAGAATTTAAAATATATAAACATATTACCAAAAAGTATTTTCCACGCACCCACGGGTGGTTATATAAAAGAAACACGTTTATGACATAGTGAACAAAATTTGAATTTATAGCAAGATGATTTTACGTAATGCACATCCCTATTGTGTCTGTGACCAAATTGTCATACAATTAAGCCCCATAATTAATTACCGAAAGTCAGTGTAACACGTAATGAGAATGCTTGGATGAATAAAAAGTATAGCCCTAGCACATTTCCAAGAACCATTAGTTTGATTTGCAGGAAACCAGGTAGTGGTCAAACCATTCATCTTCCTCCTCTGAAAGCAGCGTTTGAAATCCCGATCGCTCGATTCAGAATTTGTGATGGACAATGCGAGTATGCTGCGGTTTTCTCGGCGGTTTCCAATTTCTTGCATTTCTCATTTCACCATTGTCTCGTTACCACTCACATGATACTACCACAATCACCTAATCGTCAAAATGATACACCCACTCCAGGTATGTCTATAAACCTTAGGAACTGACATATTAATGAAAAATATCTTGTGTAGTACGTCCCTGATTATTAGCTTATTCTTATTTTAAATCTCAAGTATCAAAATCACGTTCTCTCAAGATGAAGTTGGTATGATCAATATCACTAATCGTTCTTTCACGTCGTCTTCGTGGATCTTTTCAAATTCACACTTGCCGTTATTCCTTAGTAAGATTTAATACTATGATCGATCCACAATTTGCATATGATGTCCATGTGATGTTCTGACTTACGACAATTTCATCTTCATCTGTGAACTATGAAGACGAATTTGAGGGCGCCATTTGACAAGGTGATTAGCAATTAATTCAAATCAGAATAAGTTAATTCTAATCAAAACTGAATAAATCTAACATAAATGTTTAGAGATGTTCAATAAACTGAAAATAATTACTTACTACGATGTTGTAGCTGAAGAGATGTCCGTCAATCTAAAAACAAGAAAAACATTTCTTACTAGAACAATCACAGAAATATTTCAAAACAATGATATTACACTCCCATTAGCACATAATAATAAAGAATACTACATTATTGCTTTAACTTTCATTGTGTAGAGCGTTGAATCACTTGAATATAAAATCATCCGTAGGCTATCACTTCATTTTAACAAATTCATTGATAATACAGTGTATTATATCCTTATACATCAGTTCATTCTACTGAAATAATACGATTTATACAAAATCGAAACATTCTGGAGATATTGTGAAACCGTAGATTATTTGCTCACCATATTACAAGCACAGTGTACAAAACATATCGATATATTGTATGTTATCATAAAATAAACCGCATTTATTAACATAAATGAAAAATGTCGTTAAATGACTGACCAGTGTGGACAATTAGTTCACTTGTTCAATGTAGTTGAAAAGCAGTAGTGATCTAAGTAGTAATCCAAATAAATACATTAGAATAAACGGAATATTGTCGAATATATTTTTCATTTTATTTTTGTAACTTCCATATTCAACGTAGGAAAAATCTATAACCAACGCCAACGAATCTAGATTCCCAAAAGATAAATTTAAACCGTTCTAAAGAGAAACGCATAATTTCTTACTTTCTGTAACTTGTTTCTTCCGGTAATTGTAACCTATTCCCCTGTTTTACTATTTTCATTGAATACAATAACTATTGATTATTGAGGTCTCTAGTGGCAGAATCCTCACTCTTCAGTTTGTGACTCTTAGTGGTAAGGGTGCTAAGTTGCAGTTCTATTCGCTCTATAAAGGGCTATTCACTCTTATAAAGTCGTGGATTTTTAAGAGCGAATAGATCCTTCGTACGCCTTCTCTTCCTTCGGAGAAGAAGTAAAGCCGGCTTTACCATGTTAGTACATTTACTTGCATGTAAAAGATTCTCAAGCCGAAACGAAGTTTCTGAGTTAAATTCAAATCGCCTGTTTTGTCGCCCAAGAAATACCTCATTTCTACGGTAATTGGTGAAAGAGCAGCGAAATTTGCGTGGCCAAACGGAAGAGCGGGCCTGATGGCGCGAGTCTCGCCATGTAAAATAAGGCATCTATTCAATTCAATATCATTTTATCGTGTATCATGTTGCAAATACGAAGGCCATTATGTAAGTCATAGCAACTATATTATATGTTCCTAAATAACCTAAACGCGATTAGTAAGTAGTTTGGCAAACACTGCCACCGCCGAATCGCGCCACTGATGTTTAGTTAACAGCACACGTAAACGTTAGCTTGCTAGAAGCTGTGCAGGTAAAGTGTAAGTAAAGGAGAAGTAACTAAAACGGTCCTATTTGGAAACTGCAGTTTTTTGGGATTTCTTATATCTCGTCAGAGGCTTGCGGAGGTACTAGAAACATGATGATGGTGGCGCGTTGCTTCATCGTCCTACTGTGTAACACGTGTGACCTGCACACGGGCGCATCGCAACTGCTGGCCTACCGACTAGTGGATGACAGGCAGTGCATGCCTTGACGAATCGCGCATAGAAAACTGCTTTTAACGCTTTCCTCATCCTCGGCAAATATTAGGAGTAACTTGAAAAATTGTGGAGCATACTTATGAAGAGTATTCGCTGTTAGTAAGGTATGTTTTGCGAGCAATAAAAGGATTATTATTCAAACAAACTTTCAAATTCCTTTACTGCTTTCTACTACACCAGTAACCAACAAGGCTTTAGTTTCGAAAAGCTCCTTCTAGCGATCTCAGTCAAATACATTGAATTTTCGTTCCTTCTTTTTCATAGGCTGATTTTGAAGTGGTCATGACTTAAGGAGGTGTACTTTATGTGCTTAGAGGAATGTTTATTTTAATGTAATTTGGAGGAACAATTCTATCTAGTTTTTTTTTAATTTTCATTATTTTTAAACTTAACGTCTAGCGGGAATGCAAATTAAGAATCAATTATTATATTTTATCTGTTATACTATTTGTTATAAATTAATTGCCACTTCAATACTGAACCAAATAGTTAAATGTACGCAAAGTGTCGATATTCTTCTGGAATAAACTGTATTGGACTCTAAACAGCATTCCAACCCTTCGTGATTTTGCCCCATCACCCTCTTACGTACCACCGGTTCAGCCTGCCACTGCCACAGTTCATTACAATCACCATTCCATTGCCAACTCTACATCACTATGAGTCCTCCATCAGCAACAGCTCTCCCAATGCCCATTACTAGCTTTTCTCTCCTATTTATCCCGCCTCACCACTGACACCGTCGCCATCACCGCCAACGTCACCATCACCGCCAACGTCGTCGTACCGCCACAGCCCCGCTCGTGCCCTACCGCCAACACTCGAATGCCCTCCGCGGAGAGACCGGACGGAAGCGTTTTCCCCAGGCGCGCCTCGGGCGAACCCGGCAGGGGCACTGTGGAGCCTCTCCAGCTCGCCCCGGCCACCGCCCCTCCCCAGCTTCCCCCTCCCTCTCCAACTCCCTTGCCCCCTCCTGCTCCGTCTCGGACAGCTTCTCAACCCGGCCCCCGTCCCATCCCCACCGCCCTCGAAACCATTTGCTCACTCCGACGCCGCCCCGCCCACCTCCAGCCCCGTCCCCGCCACACATCCATCCGGCCCAGCCTCCTTCGCCGCCCTCCCCCTGCACACACACACACAGCACACACACACACAGCAACCAACTCGCCCCACCAGCCGTTGCCTCCACCGCCTCCGTCCCGCCCACTCCAGCCCCGTTCACCCGTCACACATCCCCCGGGCCCAGCCCCTTCGCCGTACCCTGTCGACTCTGCACAACACACCCTCAACCAATACTCGTCCCACTCGCCCCCACCCAGCCTTGCCTCACACCGCACTCCCGCCGCCCACTCCAGCCCCGTCCCCGCAACCCATCCCTCCAGCCCTTTCCCTCTCCACTCCGCCCGTTTCCACCCGCACTAGCCCGTCGCCTTTCGCGCCCCAACCCATATCTCGCCTCACGCCGCCTTTCCGTCCTCCATAGCCATCCCTTGCCACCCTACCCTGTCTCGTGCGCGCCTGCTCAAGTCCTTCCCACCCACACCCACCCGCGCCTCCTCCTACCCCCACCCCTCGCCTTCACCCCTCCGGCCCGCCAGCGCCGTGCATCGACCCACAGGCAGCCGCGGGCCCCACTGTTTGCATGCGCTGCTTATTGCGGTATGTGCAAACACGCTTAACGGCCGCCGAAAAATCGCGAAGTCCGCCCGCGCTTCATCCCGGAGCCTCTCTCGCGCCCGCCCTGCGCCCCCTCCCCTTCCCCTCTCCCCTCTTCCGCCGCCTCCGGCCCGAATACTGGTGCAGTCGAAATCCCGGCTGCGATGCAAGTGCTAGTCGAGTGCTCGACTTACGTAGCAGCTCGACGCTCATATGAAGCAGAAGTATGACCGTTCCGCGAGAGCCATGAAAGCTTAAGTTTGTACGTTCCGGAATGTCTCCCACAATGATTACACTGATTATACGTATATAAAACATCATAAAATGCCGCCAAAAACCCTAAGTAATTCGTCAGAGTACTTTCCAACTGTGGTGACATGTACTGTATTTCAAGTACTTCACTTTTAATTATATTTTCTACAAACATACACTACAATTCGTAAAATGCCACTACTTGAAGGGTTTGATATTTGACATTTATGTACATAGAATACTTGCGATGAAAATTAGTCTAAAGCTCCGAATAAATGCGCGCGATGGTGTAACGGGTGGCCTATTGCCCTGTTATACCAAAGTTGACGGGTTCAAACCCGATCGAAACCGTGGATTTTTAAGCGCGAAAAAATCCTTCGTACGCCTTCCTTCAGAGGGGAAGTAAAGCCGGCTGTCTCATGTTAGTATTTTTACTTGCATGTAAAAGATCCTCAAGCCTAAATGACGCCTCTGAGCTAAATTCAAATCGCCTGTTTCTCGCCCAAGAAATACCTCCTTTCTCTGCTAGTTGGTGAAAGGAGCGTAGCAAAATTTGCGTGGTCAGACGGAAAAGCGTGCCTGATGGTCCGAGTCCCACCACGTAAAATTAGGCACCAATTCAATTCAATGGATCTGCATTGAGTATCTGCAGATTGTATCAAACTCTCAATGGTGCAACGAGGTCCGACTAGAGCTGCTGACTGTACAACTTTGGAATATTTTATTGGCCTACATGCGATGCGATATGTATACACAAACCTATACCATCCATTCCTGTCATTAACGCAGTCATCCTCACTCTCTATGCACAGAGATAGTGATCATCGTTCCTGGAGCCCTTATGTTTGTTTCTTAATACTGTATATATCGCAAAAAATGTCCATAATCCATGTGCTTTCAGATCAATTCTCAGGTCACTCAAGAGGTCTCAAAGTCCCAAACTACCCCTCTAACGGAATGACGAGTTATATACCTCAAAATTGAAGGTCGCATTTGACATTTCCCTACCTGGGTCAAAGTTAGTGATGGAGCTCCGGCCTTCGGCCTGCGCAATTACCATAAAACACCCCTCAGCCTTCCCAAAGATTTTTTTCTTTATAAACTTTCAGCTACAAAGTAGTTTGTCCTAAGTTGCTATAGAAGTTGTGCGTTGGGTAGACTGACGGATGTTTTACATTAATCGCGTAGGTCAAAGGCCAGAGCCTTGTCATCGAACTTGGAAACTCGTGATAAACTGTCGACTGCGCCAAAAGGTAATACGTTATATAAGGCACCAATCTGCTTCCGATTTCGTGATACCATTCCTCGTGTTCTCGCGAAAGTGACTGACATCTAGTCAAACAAAAATGTCCGAATAGGATCCACTGAATAATCAAACGTCAAAACAGACACTAATTTCTGACTTTGAGTTCCCTCGGAGATTGGATATCCAATCTAGAAACACCTTTTTATTTCATTTTACGAAATTTAATTTGGCTTGACCAGTCGCCCTCAGCAATACGTTCCGATCAGTACACTGTTTGTTGTCAATTTAGATTTACAAACTTTTTTTGTTTTGTGGATTATAGATTTCAAGAATATATTATTTCATTTGAAAAGGTGAATAGGATATAGAGAGTTTCAGGGGGATCCAATAACTCTCTGGGAAGTTTCGCTATTTACGTTTCTGATGTGGGTTTTGTTTTCCTATGTTTAAGTGCATAGCTTAAGCGATATTCGGCCAAAAAAAGCTATGTTTTTCAAATTTAATTGATGAAAATTAATAGAAACACATAAAAAGCGCAAAGTTATTATTTCTGTTGATAACTTGTTTTATGATTAAAAAACGTTAAACAAAATTTTTTGACATAAATCACTAGATACACATTATTTCCCTGTCACCAAGGCTTATGAAGTTTGCCAATGGATTTTTTTATATCCGTAAAACCTTTAGAAATGGTTATCTAGAAATATGTATATTTTATGAATGGGAACCAGAACAGACTAAGTAAAAACCTAAACCAGAACAGTATAAGTAACATTTTAAACATTCTGATAAAACGTGTTTACTTTAGGTTATATTTCAGTGGCAATATATTTTGTGGTTTTATTGATGAAATAAAAGCACCGCGACTTTACAGATATTCACTTAAATAAACACGTTTCAATTAATTTATAAAATGTCACACCGTTCTGGTGTTCACCCATTCTTCTGAAGTTTCAGAGAAGTAAGCTGCGTAACGAAACTGCCAACCCGTTCGTATACTCTTCTGCGCGTGTCCGCGGTTTCTGAGCCTCGGGCTATACGTCTTCCGCAGCTCCTGGCCTGGTCTCCCGCTGCCGCCACAGAGCGCGCCGCGAATGTCAAGACCTTTGGACGAAATGCCTCTTCATCAGGCGCCTGACGTCTTCCCGACGGTTGCCCTCCGCCAGAAACGAGGAGAAGGAATTAAATTTCTTCGTTTCAACCTACTCTGCATTTCCCCAGAAATGAACATTTTTGTAATCTCTCGTAAACTGCCACGGCGTCTTCGCGGACAAAGAAGTAATTTTCTTATCTACTTCGGAAGAGTGGCAAGAAACTATTGTTAGGGTATAAATAAAACACCACTCTTCATTTTACTGCCGTTCAACTGTCAGTTCTGTAAAAAAATCATTTGGAAACGTAATGAAAAAACAAGACGAAAAATATTCAAAATGAATTTCAGTTCTAAATTACTTTTAGCCGTCACTACGTACAATGCAAATGTTTTTCATTTCATATTAGAATATTGTACACAGGCCTCCCACTTGTGAATTTAATTATAAGCCCAATTTAGTGTCACGTCGTATGTAGTACTACCAGAAATTTGCAATTTTGTGCGAAAATAAGAACATCAAATTCATTTCAAACTGGCAATACTTCGTGGTTTATTCTATATTACATCAAAAGTCCTGTAGATAACGAATAAAAATGTATTAATCCAGCAATAACAGGCCAATCACAACTGTGGTAATGGATTTCGGCTACTTAAGCCAGCCGCAAACAACATTTTAATTACGTATGTCATCTCAGTAGCACAACATGTCAGGTAAAAAATAATGTTAATTATGTATCTTACCATTGAATCAATTTTCTGCAAATGAGCGTAAATACGTTTAAACTTACTAAGAATATCACTTAAATGTGCGGTAGTCTAGAAACTTTCCGAGCTTTTCTGTAGTAATGTTCGTTTCTAGGAAACATTCTAATATCTTTAATTTAGGTTTATGAAGTGAGTGTTCGAACTGTTTTCTCCACCCCTTCAATTTGTTTCTCCTAGAAAAGAAAGATGCACTCTTGGATTATAAATGAATTTTCTGAAAATTCGCTGGAGAGGAATCGCATATTTAATCGTATCAACGTATGTTAGGCTAATCGCGATGGAATTTCCTTCTGTCCATGTCAAGCACAGCACTGCAAGTAAAATAATTAACGTGATTGCC
This sequence comes from Gryllus bimaculatus, assembly GCA_017312745.1. Lineage (NCBI taxonomy): Eukaryota > Metazoa > Arthropoda > Insecta > Orthoptera > Gryllidae > Gryllus > Gryllus bimaculatus. Next base: position 4,645,560 of record BOPP01000077.1, on the reverse strand, counting down.
AATATTCACTTTGACAAACACATATGCGAGTCGCATTCTCGCGTTGACGTCTGCATAGGCAATGCGCAATGAGGCAGCGCTTATAAGTTTCGACGCTGTCAACGCTGCGCGGCGACAATCCTGCGTTCGAGAGGAAATAATTCACTAGCCGTAGCACGTTTCTCCATCCATGACATGCACCTGCGCTGTCATCTAGCACCACATTGCCACAGGCGCCTCTCCCGACCTTTCCTGGCAATTCCACGCTCCCGTCGCCTCCATAACCTACGTCACTCACGCACCAAACCGGCTGAGTTTGGATCGGACCCTAGGACCTCTCGGTCTGAGTCTATGCAGTGTCCCCAGCAATGCTGACGGCCATGAGACCTGCTCTTCCGTCTGAACATGCTCTGACATTTTCGCTACGCTCTTTTTTCACCAACTAGCGGAGAAAGGGTGACGAAACACGCGATTTGAATTTAGCTCTTTATTTAGGCTTGAGAACCTTTTACATGGAGAAAATCTACTAACATGGGACAGACAGTTTTACATCCCCTCCAAAGGAAGACGTACGAATGATTTTCTCCTTAAGAATGCACGGCTTTACTCGGGTTTGAACCCGCGAACTTCGGTAAAACAGTCCGATATGATAATCGTTACACCATCTCCACCGCTGGTGTTAATTCTCGTAATCCGTCATTCAGATCGGCGCCGGATGTCACAATCTGGGAGGGGGGGTAAGAATTTCGCAACCTCTTGGCATAAATCGTTCACTACAATAAAGAAACTTATTGCAGTTAACGTGCCAAGAAACTTTAATCAATCAATCAACCAACCAACTAGTATTCACCACTCTTTCAATATTCTCCCCCAATCACTCAACATTCTCCCCCAAAATCTCTCCCAAATACTGTATTCAAGAAATATTACTACACCTTGAATTATTCCTCAATTTTATTTTTCATAATTCACTTAATAAATAGCTTTAATTGCGTCACACAATAAAATTAACGAATGCTTTAACTTTTCAACTACTCGGTCAAATAGCGACCACTGTACTTTGTAACTTTGGGGCAACGGGGGAGGACCACATACACAAACATGCACGGCCGGGGCTGGCTCGGACCTGGAACCCGCGACCCTTCAATACCTGGTTGCTATTCTACCTTAGCGACATCGGTTTTCCATGCCAGTAAAATTTAATTTTTGCTTCAACTATTCTTTTGCAGAACAAATTGCTAGGTGCGATTTAATTCAGATAATACCTCACATAATAAGCTTCCGTCATTTTGTGATTAGAGAGAGAAATAGTCACTGAAACTACACTGTGATGCCTTCGGGTTGATACTATCCGTTATATCTATTGCTAATTTGGTGAATTAATCAGTATATCGTTTACGTAATGTCTCCATTCTCTCGTTACTACGGGCAATGTTTCTTCCAATCGTACATTTGTGGCTTACTGCCAGAGGCATAAACTCTCAGTAATGTCTCATTAATTCTCATGCAATTGTTCGCAGTTTCGAACAAAATGACTGGGAAGATTGAACAATGCGTCTTTTTTCACCTCAGGACACGCTGCACTCTCAAATCTTTTACGTTTGAATAGATTGTTTCCTTGGCTCGTATATTACAATAATACCATAAAGAGCACTCGCAATACCGAAGATTTATTACACCCCACGAGAAAGTGACAAGTAGACATGAACGTGATATTTTCATATACCAGTACCTGCTAAAAGCGTTTTGAGTAGCCAGTTCTTTATCCACTTGTTTTAAGGTATTCTCTTTTTTAACTACATTATTCGTGCATTTTAAGTTCTTCTGTTACCATTTAATGCAAACTACCCAACGATAAATCAGGATAGCCGTAGACTTTTCGATAATGAGCTTTCTAGTGTTACGTGAAGAACAAATATATGTAGAAATGCATAAAAAAGTTACTGGGCAATAGCGAAGCAGCAATTCACTCTTTTATTAGCTGAAATTCTATATTTACAGAACCAATTACAAGAAAATAGACACATCCTTACATGTGTATATAAACATTATTTTTCTTTTGGAATAATCTACTAATAGTCCGTAAACATACTGTTCGCATCTTTGAAGCTAACTGAGTGGACAAGTACGGTTTTACTTTAAGAAGGGACGAAAATATACACGGCAACAAGAAAATAAGAGGGCGTAAGACATACTAAATGTAGAAAAATCTCAAAAATAACCGCACGCATAATGAGAAGGAATTGATGTGGATTAATACAAATTAAGTAAGCACTATATCTGAAATGATGGAATAAAATCAAGCCCATTAAGCCAATCATTGCATTGTAATCTTTCAATAAGTCTTTCAGAGTTAATAAAAATTACATGAAAATTTAATATATTTGTATTTATTGCCATTTATCTCAAAACGCTTTCATCTGTTGTCTCATTCTGATAAATTTACAATCAGTTTAGTGCAACTCAAGAGGTTGTTTTCTCAGCGTGTTTGCTTTGAGCCGTTATTGCTGGTTACAATGAAATAAATGAAGATAAGAGAATTTGGCGAGTGATTCACTGAACATTTGGAGACGTCGAACATTCTTTCATTTCTTTTCTTTTCTCCTCTAACAGATGATTGCGATAAATTCCATTCCGAGTCCGGGTTACAGAAACTTGTTTGAAATAATGACAGCACATCTATAACATTGAAATTGCTGAAATGTGTTTACACAATTTTTGCATCGCACACCTCAGCATGTGATTAATGTAGTTGCTTTTCCATTTATTTACTTTAATTTATATTTTGTCAAATTATGTCTTGATCTTTTAATGCGTTCCAAATTCCACCTTCTACTCCCAAATACCTATCGACATAAATCTCGTATTCTGCATTTCACTTTTGGGAAGCTATTTGTGAACAATTTTTCACAAGCAAATATAACAATTAAAAAAATCTTGCCGCGAGATAAATCGCTTCATATTGTTTATTATTTGTGCCGAGCTTTTGACTAATAAGGTGAGCATATATTAAGAGCGCGATTGCCTAAAAGTGCAGCATTTACGCGGAGAGAGATGAGAGATGAGAGAGAGAGAGAGAGAGAGAGAGAGAGAGAGGCAGATAAATAGAAGGGAAGAAAAAATATTAAAGGCCCATTCACAATGCACACATAAACATAAGCATGGCGTTAGCCATGCCATAACATAAGCCAATAGAAACTCTTATTTTGCTTACGTTTATGTTAGACATTGCGAATATTTCTGTATATCACTTATGTTAATGTTTAGGTCTATGCGTTGTGCTTATGTTTTCGTTTGCATTGCGAATGGGCCTTAACAGCTGCTCAGGGCGTCCCGGCACAATATTTAACGCCAACGCGCGCACACAGCGTCAAGGCGCGCGGAATCACACGTCGTTTGAAGCGAGTGCGTCGTTATTGCACGTTCAGTTTGCGGGCCTGCTGCGCGGCGGGCTGGGGAGCGGGTAGGTGGGACGCGGGGGG
>BOPP01000077.1:4609837-4629544 GCA_017312745.1 Gryllus bimaculatus | reverse complement strand
CGGTGATGGCGATTGGGATGTCGTGATGCGCCGCCCGCGGGCGACGCCGCTGGGCCCCGAGGGGGCGGCGAGGATTGGGGCCCTGCGGAGGCGATCGGCGGCTGAGCACTGCCCCGCCCCGCGCAGCCCCGCGTCGCACAGTGCCCATGTTTGGCGCCCAACGTAAGCACATGGGAGGCATCTGCTATCAAAACTACCTATTTCCGCTATTTACGTAAATTAACTAGTTTGGGTCGATCTGGATAACCGAGGTGGCTAAGTGCGAGTACCGACTCAACGCTTTGGTCCGAAAGGTCGCAGGTTCGAGTCCCGCCCGCCGTACTCATGGTTGTTTGTGCCTTTTATTTCATATATATATATATATATATATGTGTGTGTGTGTGTGTGTGTGTTTTGTCGCGGGAGGTCTTGTGAGACTGCTGACTGAGGAGCGCGCGAGTGTGTCTAGAGTAAAGGTTAATGTGTCCGGAAATGAAATTTGACCGGCGCGAATAGCTGAAATTGCCATCCCCTGAAGTCGGAAAAGTACTCAGGAAGAAAAAGACTGGTTTGTCCCAACCTGGAAGGCCGAGGTAGGTAAGAGTGTGTAATCAGCGCTTCTGTGCGAAAGGGCGCGGATTCGAACCCCGTTTTTGGCATGGTTGACTGACTCTTGTCTCTTATGTATGTGTTGTCACGGTGGGCCTCCCGTTCTTCTGACACATATCCGAGTAGCCCGCAAGTATGTTGGTGCCTACTGTACTGTTAAATATGCGTCCCTTTAGGACGTAAGGTTAGCCGGCTATCGACTGGATAAAAGCTCTAAAAAAACAAACTAGTTTGTTCTTTTGAAATGTTTACGGACTTGTAATAACTTTCTAAAGGGATCTAAAACTTCAAATCCAGTTTTTTCTTCTCGAATTTAGTTATCTGACCTCGTTTTACCGGGTCTTCGTTAGCAAGAAATATGAATATACACAATATACGATTCGTTAAATGAAAACAGAGCACCCAGCATTGTGATGAAAGTAAAGGTCTTTCTTCATTTTCCTCTTATTTTTATTAGTTTTCTCTATCGTCTACGCCAATTACTTCTACTTCTTGTCGTATTCTTCTTCTCCTCTTCCTTCTCCATTACCTTTCCCTCTCCTTTTCAGCTTTCTTATAACCGTCTTTCTTATAATCATCCTCCTTTTTTCACTTCTTTGTTCTACTCTGTCTTCGTCTGCCTCCTTCTTCTTGTTCTCGATGTCACAGTTAAAATCAAGGGGGGAAAATATCTTCGTTTCACAACAGACGTTCGCGGGGTTCTCTCAATTCTTCTGCCTTTAAATAGAACTCTGCATATATTGTTATCATATATTTACGAACTACCTCTGATATCAACCACTATTTCCTGTTCCTAAAAATATAAATTACCATTGTGAAGGCATTGCAAATGAAGTAGAGTTCGTGCCACTTCGTGTTTCCTCGAAGTTGACTTTAAGTAAGCTCCAGTCTTTTATATCTGACTGAAAAATGGCAAGGTTTTATAATACACTTCCTAGAATATCACTATATCCAGAACACAATTTCTCTTCATCAACAATTTTATCTAGTACATTTCTATAAAGTTGCCTTCTAGAAAAGGTGTGTATCAAACTTTAGAAACAATTTTTAACTTTCATCGAGTTCATAATTTGCATTTTTTTCGAAATTCCTGGTAGAAATATAATTATTATTCACAAGATTTTTTTAAATATTCCAGTTAGACATTTGTACAAGAGTATGGTAGGATTAAAATTCGAGTTTCGAGTGAAATATAAAATCGTTTGAATTATCCAACGTCAAGTAAACCGGTTTAACTGCATTTTCGGAGGAAATTAATTCCGTATTAAAAATATATTTGAGTACTTCTGCCAAATGGCATTAGCCGGGAAATGAAACAGTGCATGTTTTGTTGTTTCTGGAATTCTTGCGAGACTAGAAACACCAGGGGTATATATTTTTTTTCAGTACAGTAATTTCTAATACTTCACTTTCACGTCTTGTTTGAATTATTTTTATAATCACATTCTTTATTCTAAAAGAGAGAAAATGGGATAAAAGTGCAAACAAACGGACAAACTGAATGTTAGTTCCTTTTACTAGCTGAGGTGGCGTAGAACATCAATTTATGTCTATGCAATCCCTCTGCTTGGGAGGTTCGAGGATTCGACTTCCGACACTGGCAGGGTATTTGACACTGGCTACTAGCTAGGTCGAATTCAGCTGCTGTCTGGAGGAGAATTGTAGCGGCCGACTTCTCTGATCGGTAGTTTTCTTTGATTTCTCCCAGAACACCTGGCGAATGCCGGAGTAGTACCGTAACAAATGGGGCCATGGAACTCGCGTAATCAAGCCTTCCTTTTCCCATTCTCATCTCTTACTTACACTTAGACTGACATACACTTCACATGTTCAGAGGCCAGTAGGGAGCTTAGAGCTTATCCCGGCTGGCGCGGTCCCCCGCTGGTGGGAGGTAACTGGTTGAGAAAAACACCCCGCAAGCCGACGTATAGGTCGGCACCGGATCTCGCCATCTAACGGGGGAAGATGACTGCCTCCCCCGCAGTAAAACATGCACTACACTCAAGGGACCAATGACCATAGCAGTTGACGCTCCCGGAAACACCAATCGACAAATTCTCCTTTCTTCTGATGGTGTTCGGTAACTAGTATTCGCCAACTCTTCCTCTCCCTTTCCATCTCGGAATCAGGGTCCCTCTGCAAATCCTACCGCCTCTCCTTGGAAGCACGGGGACTCTTTTGATCAGCGAGAAGCCGCAGTTCGCCTCGTGCGTCGCCGAGCGCCCTAGCGCGGTCGACGGAGACCAATTTCCAAGGCTCTCGGACGCCGCGCCGCCGCCGCCGTTTCCGAGATGTCCGAGTTTTACGCGCGACAACACCCGCCCCGCCTCGCTCCCACCCGCCAACAGATCCGCCTCGTTTGCTTCGCCGCCGCCAGAGAGCTCCTCAATTCGCGCGGCCGGTGACGCGTGTGCGGAGCTGCGGCGGACGGCCGATTTCTGTGCGGCGGTGGGTTGGGGGGCTGGACTGGGACCCGCTCGCTTGCTCGCACACGACTGCCTTTTCCAGCCTATTTGTTGCAACCATATGCGATATCATGAATGTGTAATTTTGGACACGTTCTAGTGATACAAGTTAGTGGTAAAATTCATGGGCATTAGTGGTAATAATAGTAGTAAAAATAATAGTAGTGATAATAATAGTAGTAACTTTTCTTCAAATTTTCTGCTTATTATGTATCAAGCTGAAAAATATGGTGTTAGTTTCATTTTCGGCGATCTTCCGTATTTTCAAAAATACAAAATGTTATCATTTCAATATTACACAGCTGAAGACAGAGGTTTTTGGCTTAGACTGTCTGTTGAGGAAAATCTGCTCTTTAAAAATGTCATGCTCAATTTTTGAAAAAAAAAACTAGATTTGTGAAAAAAAAAGATTTCGCGTAATTTGTGTCTGCAATTTTTTTAAAATTTGTCAAAAATTTCTCTAATTTTCTTTCTTAAATTTTCTCCTTATATAAGTCAATGGACTGAAAAAATATGGTGCTGGACACATTTTCGGTGAACTCTCCCCATATTTCGAAAATTGTTAAAAGTTAACATTTCATAACTACAAATTTGAATATAGCGTTGTTTGCCTTAAACAACGTACATTCAGAAAATCACGTTTTTAAAAATTGTTTTTAAGAGAGTAGATTTTGCGTAATTTGTGTTCGAAATTTATGGAACTTCTAATTTCAGAAAATTGTGTGTTGGAAATATTAGGTCGAGACAATTACATTTTTAAGCGTCACCACGAGTTTGAAATTCACATCGTTTCCGTAATGTAGATGTAAACATGTTAATTAGAAAGACCTGAGTAATCAGGTAGATTTTTTAATTCATACAAGCACAAATTTTGATCAAATTGTGTTCTACTGTCGGTGGCCATGACAGATATCTTTCAATTAAGATTATCTAATAAAAAAATCATTTGCTTTATTGCTGTCCAAATGACACGTTATCCATTAAAAAAAGATTTGTTCAATGTATTTGAGAATTTTTCATGCCTTTGTTCGTTTCATGGAAGTCAAATTAAGCGAACCTCCATTAGCCATTAGAACAACTTAGTCGTTGCTCGGTTTACTCTTGTTCTGTGAAGCTCGTTAAAATTCTATTGTTCGCCCGCTAATGAACTCGAATGTTGGATTAGTGCTGACAGAGTTGCAGAATTCTTGGAAACGCAGCACAATCCTCCCGAAGCAGCATGTATATCTTTTTGAATATTTAAAATGCCCAAGAGATTTCTTGTATGTGACATTGCATATACGTGAAACACTGCCTACAATCTGTAAATACAAAATAAATACTATTCCTTAAAATATATTTTTATAAAATGACAACTATCACGTAAAGTAAACTAAGATTTATAGTTCTGATTTCTGGAATAAAAGTTATGATTGAACTCTTCAAAATGTTTTCAACATTATTTAACCGTACGTATCTAAATTATAAATCTGTGATGTATATATATACGAATGTGCGCAATTGCAATAAATCTGGGTTCTTCCTGCCAATATTCCCATCATCTCACGAGCAGCAGGCGAAGAAAGGAAATGGCTGATCAATATGCTCTCTGTTAGAAAAATCCCAAAGGGGGGTGGGGCAGCGATCGCAAGACCTGAGGCTCGTAGTGGAGGAAGAAACGACCAATCGTCACTCACGTCGTTAGCCTGAATGTGGCGGCAGTGAGAAAGTCGTTTCCCACCGAACTTTGGGCGGAATTGAATGAGGAACAAGTCATATACAAATCCCTCATATACAAGCATGAAAGTTGTGTAGGTTCCAGCGGCATTCACGTCGTCAGCCTGAAGGTGGCGGCAGTGAGAAGAATGAAATTTTTCTAGGTCCCAGCGGCACTCACGTCGTTAGCCTGAAGGTGGCGACAGTGAGAAGGTGGTTCGCCACCAAACTTTGGGCATTCCAAAAACGTCTGACGGGGGGCATGAAAGTTGTCTAGGTTCCATCGGTACTCACGTCGATAGCTTAAGGTGGACGCGGTGAGGAGACGGATCGGGGTCTCCGAGCCACACGGGCCTTACACCGGGCAGCCCTCACTTAGGCACATCGCTTCGTCGTGGCAGTGGCCCGATTCTTTGGGCAAAGCGGAGGGTCTTGTCCCAGCGCATTGTGAATGGTACGTAATTCGACTCCGGTGCTAGACTTAAAAACTAGCAACTCTGAGATGACAGAGTGGCCCGATGCAGGGTTAGTTGAGGAGAGAGGGGATACAGTGCTGAGAGTTTCCGAGAGAGGCAACCGCGTTCTGGAGGGATCCAGCTACCAACCTGAATGTGTTCTTGCACTGGGTGGGCGTGCAGATAAAGGCCAAGAGCCTAGATGCCCATCTCGGAGAGCAATCCTCCTGGTAGAATAAGAAAATGATCACTCGGAAATCTCTCACAAACGGAACATCGACCCATCCCGGACAAGGCTGTAAGACTCCTGACTCATCTTCCGACATGTATGATAGTGTAGTGCATGCAAGTATGCATGATCATAGGAAGAGGATGGAAAGATCACAGGTTGTTGAAAGTCTTATTTAAGGCATTTCATATGATTCACCTCTCTCCTCATCTTAAGAAGCAAAATCCTCTGCTGATTTGTATTAAATAAATATCATTTGATGGATAAAACCTGATCGCATATCACCAGATCGAACACGAAAGTCCAAAATCCTAGGAGATGAAAACATAGTATACACGACAGATTGAATGATATCTGGTAATCTGCCTATATCAGTGAATGAGATCGTTGGCAAACACGACACAGATCTGTGTTATTTTTTCGCCAAAAATATATTGCGCTCCTGATTGATTTCCCTAATGCGTGTTTGGGATAACCTCTTTAAGTGATCTGTATACTAACTGCAACGAGTGAGTCGTCCCTTCTTCCGAGTGGGCGTCGGCCGTTAATGTGATTTAAATAGGTGCACGCAAGAAGTTGGTTCTTAATGCTTTACACTACTCTTATTGTCAATTTCAATGCCTTTTTTGCTTAGGAATACGAAGTGATATCTGGTGAAGAAATAAAAGGACTTCATAGAGACAATAAATGTGTCAATTTAACAAATCGAACAAATGAATGAAGGGATAAATAATAAAAATGTCATATAAAAATCATTTTATACCCTTTTTAAGAGAACAATTGTATTGAGATGATGTCTTAACTCTTGTTTTGCCCCCATGATTTTTTTGTAAAAAGAATCTTTTACCATGTTTCAAGCGGAATGTTACTTATTTGCTTGGCATTTGTTTTGTTTTTGGTTGTTTCTTGAACGTCTTCTTGGAATCCAGATTAATTATGATCATCTCTAAAATATTCTTAAGTTTCACACCATCTTTCACCCCAAGTAATTCGAACATTTTTCCAGGCTGTTCTACACCATTAAAAACAATGTCTGATGTTGGAACGACACTCTTTACTTCTCGTAAGGAGTACAGCTGACACAGCACAGAAACAGGTTTCTTGCCCAACTACAATACGGCGACGCCCGTAATGAACCAGGCACGCTTTTCTACCGCGCAGAAGTATGGTAGTCGGTCAGCCAGTTAGTATGGAGATCACTGGCATCCACTGATGGGTAGAGAGCGGAATTCAGACATTGGTAGCCTGGTGTTTGCGTTCCGTGTCGAAAACGCATGGCCGTGTGCGAGGAGCCGATTGTTAATCCATCACCGCCTGGTGTACTGGTTTATCGGTGCATGAAGCTTCCGCCGCGGAGTCGCGACACACGACAGCGCAACCAGTTTCAATAATGTGGATCTCATGATAAAGTTCGCTCTGAGTATATTTGTGCTGCTGGCCGAGTGCAAGCAGGGAATTCTAGTTCGGGAACAGTATGCTGACACAAGTCCGGACATGTTTCAATTGGACAAGCTCGTCTTTGAAGAAGAAAGACTTGAACCACGAAAGGCTAAAAATGTAAAGTTAATCAAAATGTTTTAGTGGCTAGATTTCGTTTCTGGCAGTATCTGACTTGCAAACTATTCGAGAATTGTACGAGAATGCCTTGAAGTAAGCACTGCTACTTTTACTGACGAGAAAATGTAAAAGTAGTAGTGCGTACTTCAAAGAATTCTCATACGATCCTTGGAATAGTTTTCAAGTGAGTATTTCTTCTCATTCCACTTTTTAGAGAGAATGTAAATAAATTAATAAATATTACGCATTGAATTTAACATAACTTTCAAAATCAATAAGTGCTACTAAGCACTAGAACGCTCTATTTAATATTCTCAAAAATAAAAACTTTGGTGTTTTTGTTCGATACACACAAGATAATAAAGAAAGCATTATGATCTACTGGCTTGAAGGAGTTTTCATAACGATGCGTGTGTCGGATGGAGAGCCCTGTTTAATTAAACCCAGCAATAAAGGAAATAACCCTGGGTTACATTTGATTACTTTTTCAAACTACCTAGAAACGATAGGCAAAAAGATTAAGATCACAACAGAGATATTATTATCTTCTAAATATCCTTATTTACTAATTATGTTTCTGTCCGCTCTAGCTATTTCCGTGAAAAGTAAATAAATACTTGATTTTTCTCATGATTCCACTATTCTCATTCAACAGACACCATCCATCATTTCTTTCCTTAAAAATTGTTCAAACTTCTACTTCTCATTTTGTTGCTTTAGTTATACTCACGAGGAAATTAAAATAAGGTGGCGTAGTGTTCATTTTCGCCGTACGGATTGCGTGTCATTCACCAGCACGTCGTAATAGGTCATTTAACACGAACGCTGTATAAATACTACTGTGATACAGGTATTATATAAAGAGGTGGCTCAGAATCTCTGTGATGTGTGTTTGTTTTTTATATATTTCAATTATTTTAGGAAGCTGAAAATCATTTATATCGTTTATGATGTCTTTTTTGTTCAATATACGATGCTATTAATCCCGAATGTTTGTTAGATGAGCAATATCGTTTTTGGCTATGAGTAAAAACAATTCGGGGCGATTCACTCGAAAATTGAAAATTCAGAACAGATTTTGTAAATATTTGTCGCGTTTTACGTTTTCGTATACTATAGTTTAATATAATTCCATGTTATGATTACATATTGGCCTTTGTTTTACGTTCAAAATGTAATAGGTTTCATCATTAAATACAAATATTGAGCAGGAGAATTTTTGGGTCATTTGCAGAGATTGAAATTGAGTAATATTTTTGTTTAAATGAATACACATGAAAATAATGATATATTTATACAATACTTTTTTAAATGAGAAAAATCGTCAAAAACGTCAATAAAATCAAAATTTAATCCGTGGACTCTGGAGGCCCTACGATGGCAAGGCACTGATATATTTATTCCGAGATATGCATGAAGATATTATTGAAACACATAGTAAGAAAGTAGGTCCTGGTGGTTGTGGGGGACTAACACAAAAAACAAAAAGAGATTATTGACGATTCAAAAGAACTTTTTGGGACGAAGTTTGCGGAATATTTCTTTTACACCGCATTATAAATGAAGAAATAAAAGAGAAAATGGAAATTCAAAAAGATATCGTAGATACTGTAGAACGAAAACTCCTTCAGTGGTACGTTCGGATATCTGCTGAGAACGACATACCAGAGGTGACCCAAACAAGTGTGTAAACTAAAGCCCCCGTACAGAAGACAAGGTAGACCATCAATCCCATGGAAAAGAATACTGACTGCGATGGCAACAAGAAATTTGACTGAGGAAGATGTAATGGATGGAGAGGATTGGAAAAGAGAAACCGACAAACATCGCCGGGTGTAAACCACTCGGATATATATATATATATAACAAGAAAGTAATTTCTTCATGAGACGAAATGTGTCAATTCAACACGTTCAAATAGAGATATAGTATGTGTAGTCCAAACTCATTTTTTCTTAAGTTATGTGTATAATATATTATTCTTGTAGCAATATATTTGATAATTTTTTTTCTGAAATTTGGAGGTTTTTTCTGGACCCGCCAATGCTTGCAACGGATTCTTCCTCCCTAGCTCGTCAGTCGTCAGTTTGGAGTGATCAGTTCACGGTAATCATTGTGTATCATGCGTATGTAGAAGTAATTCAAGAAGGCAACTGAACAATTTGATCTTAACTGTTGCTATTTCCAAGACTCTGGACAGTTACCTATCTTCAGAGGTAATCTTTGACCGAGAATGTCGTTCAGTACAAGACTTCTGTTTTACTAATCGCTGCATCCATAAATACCTCTCGCTACATTTTTCAGTCAGTTTTCCATTTCATGTTCATGTTCTGTTACTGCACTTTCGCTGATGTACAGTGTCTGATTTTTCGAAAATATGTTTAAGGGCAGAGTGGTTTTGAAATGTAGTTGTTAGGGCTTCGAATGGTTTTTAAAATGTAGTCAGCTTTCGAAATGCATTAGATACACTAAATGGCAAAGATGCATTCGTGGGATGTTTGCATTCAGCGTGGCAGTAATATTCATTCCACGCAAGAGTGGGTTTGTTTCCTCGCAGCTCACTTGTGAACACGCTTCGCATAACTTTCACAACAAACACTGCTATTGACCCTAAAAGGTTAACCTATTCAGGTATGTTTACAAATGGCATGAGCATCAGTCAATAATATGTGTGGCAAATATCCTGACATAATTTAAAATTAAAATTAAGTAATTCACTTAATTTTTAAGCACTATCATAAGCAATATGGCGGTATAAATGTTCGTACGCAACGGTGAACTCCGGAGTTGAAAACTCAACTTTTGTAGTTTCTTTGATGATTTTTTTAATTAAATAAATTTATCCTACTGTTTATTACATAAATTTATTTCTGTAACAATTTTCAATGTTAAGTGTCAAGATTAAGCGAATACGAGACAACGTGGGTTCCTTATTGGGTGACCGATCGAGGAACCACGAGATCTAACGGCATCACGGCCAATTGCCCTTTACGGGACATAATGGCTTAAAGATTATTATTTACTTTTCTGTCAAGGGTCTTTTCAAATTAGTCAGACGGTGTTTGGTCCTTATTGACATTATGCCTGAACATGGAAACAATTAATTTCTGAAACATTGCTGTTACTAGTATGTACCACATGTGATATATTGATATAAAGGAGTTATTATAAAATAATGTTCTGTCTACTATAAAGGTCAAATACAGTCTGACATATGATGGCTAAATACAACTACAAACCTAACCCGCCAGCTGCAAGAAGATAGTTGCCAGTACGTAACCCGTCGGTTGCAGTAATAAACTCAAGTGCTTGGTACACATTACACCCACTTGGCTTGAATCCACGTGGACAGTGATACAGCACGAGCTTCGGGACAATGTTTTTGCCACTATTTCTGTTCATAAGCTCTTTCAGCAGCACGCAAAGTGCTGTTCCGTGTCTCGTGTCTTGTAAAATAAGATCAAGAAGATCATACATCAGCATTTGCTAAGAGTCCAATTCTTGTTGTCAACTCTCTATGAAGAAAATTTCAATCCAGCGCTACATTAGGGTTATTCTACAAATAACGTTTATACACATCGTAGTTTTTATACCGCTCCCCTTCGTATAATTTCGTAACAAAACCGTTTATGTCCCGACTACACACTCTCGTGGCAAATCTGCATAATTAGAAAAAATTAATATTAGTAATATTGTAAATTAATAAATGCTGCATAAATACGAGAAAATAATTAACTTATAAGCATAAAAATAATTTAAAATTATATTATTATCTCAAAAAAATATTTCAAATACATTTATCGTAGTTAACGGATTAAGTATATTTAATGTTTTATCAGTAGGCATGTATTATGTGACACTCTTCATGACTATTGTAATAAAATATCTTTGAAATAAACATTCTTTTGCTGGGAACGTAACTTTTCAAGTACTCCACCCTTCCCTGATACAATTTGGTAACATAGTGGCTAAACTCCCCTTCGCCCCAAGGGCGGGCTCGTATTTCTTCAATTACATACAGAAAAGCCTTTTAATGTTCTATGAAACTATATTAAATACAATATGAAGTACATTAATTTTAAAATAGTTATACCTGATTCCGAATTCGAAAACTGTGGAGTATGAGCGTCTGTAAAGTGGGACACCATTGTAAATGAAACGTGCATTTAATGGATTGAGTTGAATAATGGAAATTATCTGCGGTTTACCTCCTGTACATAGAAATGGACACGGTCAGGAAGTTACTATTTTTTTGTATAAATGTGACGCAAATGGTTAAAACTATTCTCAGAGCAAGGTAATATTTAAATGGATGAAACCCAGGTTAACAGAAATGAAAATAATTCAGTTGATCTCTATTTTAGCTGTACGAATAAACAGTAGCCCACAAATTTGAGCGTCGAGTTTGTTTTGTGATTTGTATTTATCTAATACAAATAATGGATAACTAGAAAATTTTATAGTATCAGAGTCTCTGGCATAACTCGACGCCTGCATATTACATGCCATTTTCACTCATTACTTTATTATTTTTAAACAACCCACAATTTTGCGTATTAAGATTAGTTATTTCTCAGAATTTAAATACAGTTGGTTTTCTCAATATTCATATTATTTCCCATGTCCTTAAACCTTATTCACATTTCCAAACCATATTATCGTTAACATTGCACACTAATAAAGTAAGTTTCCATGAAGCTGTTTTGCGGATATCACTAGCAAGCGATACTCACGTGTGATGAAAAAGAAAAGAGCAAACGAAAACATTAGTAGCAGACAGCAAAAGTGATCTTGTTACTTAATAAACTGAGGATTATCTCGCCAGAAAATTAACATTATATGCGTAAATTTCGTGGGTAATGTTCCTGGCAGAACAAAATAGGACAGTCGATTTTTATACAATACCATCTCTGTGAAAATAGTGAGGTTCTCTATTGATGCATTCGTAATATCTCATTCTATTGTAAGCTTGGGTGAAAGGAGATGCATGTTAGTATTCAGACGCACAGAACAAACTCATCGACACATAATGTGTTATAAAAAGATCCCTTTTTCGTCTTTTTTACCGAATGAATCTTTTCAAAAGATGCGACAATAGAAATATAATTTCTATGATTTTACCCGAAAATATGTGATGACTGGAATACAAAGTAGCTACTGCTTTCGTTGTAGTACCTGGTTTTGTTTAGCCCATTGGAGAGTGGTGTGCTGCGCTGCTAATTAGAACTTAGACAGTGCTACAAATACTGTTTTTTCTATGATGTGATTAATTAACTTGAAAAGGTATAAGTTGATCTGGGTCATTGTAAACGAATGCCAAATAAACCTTTGTTGTATACATATATGGTCCATTGTTCTGGACATTTCACTTCGATACAACACTGAGGAAATAATTAAGAGTAATAATTAATAAATAATTAATATTGATTTATGACACAGTAATGATTTCGGAAGTATGAAACAGTAACAGATTATTTCAGATCTTAAAACATGTAAACAAAAACCCAAGGTTGTATTTTATATAGGTTAAAGGGCTTATGTATTTATGTTCTTGGGAATATGAAGAAGGCTGCACATTGTAATACACCGAACACTGCGCAAAGTCATACTATACAGCGCTGGTAAAGAACTAGGGAACTCAAAAATTACGAAAACGTGCATATGAAGTAACAACAGAAACTAATCTGCAATATGGAACCTGCTACTAATGTGTTGGTCTTCCTGACAGGAAATTAACTATCAGTCTGACAAACTATCAATCCACATCACTTTCTCTTCCTCTCCAGACGTAAAAGCCCGAAAGAAATATTTAATAACGTGAAAATTCCTCTATTTGGTACATAGCGTGCAGTTCAGGAAAGGTTTTCACCGGTATTTGCGAACCCGAAACAAAAATAAAATAACCTACATTCAGAGTAAATACGTGTGCTAATTTGATATTCAAAGTTTTCAAACGTTGCACGCTGCATAAACGTAAAAACGAGTTGTTTTTATAGCGACGCGACGCCGTCAATTCATTATTGGTGATACCAGTTGTTTTACTGGTCAGAAAAATCAGTACAGTTTTCATTAATTAGCGTTCGATGTAGAATATTTATCCTGATCTCGCCCGCTCATTGCGACTTCGCGATGCATTTATTAGTTTCATCAGTCTGCATTAGAGCGCGCTCACGTCAGCGCCTGTTAGAGGCGGTATCCAAACCGAACAGCACATGGACCGCCAATATTGCAGTTTTGTCCAAATCTCCTAGTCGGTCACTTGTATCTCACAGTCCAGGTGTGAAGGTATTGTTCTTTCCATGCTATACTGATGGTTAGCCTCGAGCTAGTTCTTCTTGCTTGAAGTTGCAATCGCATCTGGCATTACAGGGGAGTCTCGGAGCAGACCCTACCAAACGGGCCACGAACTGCGAGTGATCTTTCCTTCCTCTTCTCTGTTCTATCTTCATCCCTTACACTATCATGCACACTACTACACATGCCGGGAGATCAGTCGGGAGCTTAGAGCTTGTCCCGAATGCGGCGGTCAGCGCTAGTGAGAGATACGTCATTGGAGAAAACCCCGCCACCCGACGGTAGCGGTGCGAAATTATTTTCTTTCTAACAATTGGAACAATCGTCGCCACCGCCATTAGCAAAATCTGTGTCCTTATGCACAAACAAAGGAAATCACCATCACGCGTACTGGCATTATACATCCATGCATCCATTATGGCATCCAGAAAAAACTTATTGTTGCCGCTGCGACCTCTTTGACACCAAGTTCTTCCGAATCGAGTCCAGACAATGAAAGATTTTCGACATTCACTAAAAAGCTAGGTAGAGTTCAGCCGATGCCAGCAAACGAATTCTAGCAGCAGACTGATCTGATGAATAGTTTCTTTAGTTTGGTCGTTCAAAACCAGGCTAATTCCGGAGTAGTTCCGAATCAAACCAGCCACGGACTCGACTCACACACGCCCATGTTCATGTACCACACTTCCACACATATAGGGAGACCCGTGGGGGGTCTTGGAGGTTGTCAGGGCTGCGGCGCCACGCTGGCGGAGGAGTCAAGGGGGGGAACCCCGCACGACGACGCTTAGTTCACACCGAGAAAGGTGGCTCAGGGCAACGGATCAACTGATGTCACTGCTGTGCCTCTGACAGGGAGGTGCTAGCTTCGAGTCCCGACGGCGCCGCAGGATTTTTCGACACTAGCTTGTCAGGCAGGTCGGATTTAGTGGTTGTCTGGAGGAGAATTCTAGCGGCCGGCTGCTCTGATCGGTAGTTTTCCGTGGTTCCTTCGATCAGCCCCAGACGAATGCCGGAGCAATATCCTACCACTCGAGCCACGAACTGCGCGCGATCTTTCCTTCCTCACTCCTTACACACATTTACACTTACATGCCCTACACTACCACACATGGCGGGGGACCGTTGTTCGGCTGGGGTGGTGGCCCGCTGGTGGAAGATTCCTGGTTGGGGGAAACGCCTCTAGTTGAGCGAAATTACGTTTTGTCTCGAAATATTTGATTTGCCGCTCTATTTTGCTGTTTTGAAGATTGAGGTAACTTTTCTTTGCATACTAAGGGCTTCAGAAAGTAAATTGACTAGTCACGTCACAGCAACCCACTATTCGTAAATGTTTAGATCTAGATTTTCTTGTAAGTACGGGAATTGGGTTTAATGTACCTATTTATGAATAACTTGAGATAATAAAAAGATAAGCAAAAATTGCACGAAAAAACGAGGTATTAACAGTTAGGAATAGTGCGAAGTTAGCTGTGACTGGTGTGGCATTTTTGTGCCCTACAAACGCTCATGACAAAATTTAGGCGGCCAAAAGAGTTTAGGCTCAGTATTCAGAGGCGTAAAGGACCTCATAAATCTCAACACAGGTATGTCTGCACGCCGCGGCCGTGCCATGAGGCCAAAATAGAAAGGGCGCAAAACGTAAAGGTGTAAAGGGGCTCAGGAATCTCCATCCAGGTCTGCCCGCCCCCCGCGACCGAGCAATTGGGCCAGTACAGTAGGGGCGCAAAATTTACAGGCGTAAAGAGGCTGTATGCCCGCCGCGGCCGTTCCAGGAGGCCAAAACAGTAAGGGCACAAAACGTACAGGTGTAAAGAGGCTCAGGAATCTCCATCCAGGTCTGGCGGCCCCCCGCAACCAAGCAATTAGGCCAGGGCAGTAGGGGCGCAAAATTCATAGGCGTAGCGGGACCTCAATCCAGAGCTGCCCCTGCGGCCGTGCAAGGAACCCACGACCCCGCAGCGCGGCGGCTCAGTAATAGCATTCCGGGCCAGCGCACTCTTCGATGCGCCCGAAATGGAGGCGCTATAGGATTCCGATAAGTACGCGGGTTTTCGTCACGTGGAAAAACTAAACACGACGTAATGGCGCGGCAGCACGCTCTGACGCCTTGACGTTTGCTCGCGGCCCGAAATTGCCCAGGGAAATTGCTCCTTCGAAACAGAAATTGTGTTCGCGAAAACGACTCGTGGTTGAGAAGTTCGTTTTACGTGGCGCTTAACTGCTGTGGAAGCTGGATATTCAATAAATGTTGCCTTCTTCTCTTCTGTAAGTTAGAGAATCGAAAATAAGTTTATAAGTGCACATCTCGGTTTTTGTTGGAAAGAGTAGGTTTTGCTCCATTATTCCAATATTTATTAATTTTTTAATGATAATCATTTAGTAGCTTATTTAATAAGATAGTGTTCCAGGTCGGTAATGAAAAGATATTTGTAAATGAAATGAACGAAAATACATTGCCAACAACTTTTTAAAAACATCGACTTATGTCGCATTTTAATTCAGTTACCTTATAATTTGTAAAAGGCACATTACGAGAGAAATGTTTTAATATCAAATTCAAATTCATTTTTTTCTAAATATAACTAATGTAGTTTTGAAATATTATTCAAGATAATTAACGATTAAAATTATATTTGACATTTTTACTATTGCCTATTGTTAAAATACATAGTTACTTGTTCAAGGAAAGATTCCCTGTAGATTCAGTTCAAAGAAGGAAATTTTGGTACCAATGTGTAATACCTTTGACAGCGCTTAAATTTTCTAGTGGTAAAGGATGGTACGTCTAAAGAATGGTATGTTGGATTGAAATATTGATAATTTGAAATCTAACGTTCATTAACACGCAGTTATAGAAATATTGTAAATGTTTGTCTTACAATAGGAAATCGGTCATCAATCTACGTCCAAAATTGAAGGGAAACTGTAATTTTATTTAATGCAGTATATAGAATTCATATCTCACAAACACATTTTAATGGTAAGTAGTAATTCGTGTCATTTAAATTTATTTCATTTTGAAACGGTGAAAAGAGAGCATACAAAATGAAAAGTTCATTAGGTATACTTTAACCCAGGATAAAAGGAAAAAGAAAGGCATTCGACAATGCACCGCTGGCAATTATTCTGCAGATTGCTTTGCGCCAGACTAACAGAAGGCGCGACGCGCGTTGTGAAATGAAACTTTGCAAAAAAGACAGATTGCCTCTTTCACAAGGGAATACATCACTGGCAATGAAAATTGAGTTCTTTCGTATGCATTAAGAATGCATAAGATTATTTTAAGCGCTATCTGCCGTTACGTAGCATTTTAGAACAATATATTTCCATAAATACTTTGTTACAGAACTGTGCGGACGCAATTTAGAAATGAAGCATATGATTAAAAATACATTGGATAATGGAAAAAACATACCTGTAGCGCCGCACTTCCTATTTCTTTCCACTAAATATGACAAAACGTAGCAGAATGTAGAATACAACCGTTGTTCTAAATGAACATAACAAAACGGGATATGGATTTCTTTCGCATTCACGTCAGGTTAATCTCATTTTGTGAAGCTAATTTGATTAGCGATATTTTGGGAAACGAGGATAAATGATTCTACGTCCATAAAATATTAAACAAGAACATTATAGAATTGCTACAGATAATGGTAACCCGATGAGCACATGGAACACGAGGAGACTGTTTAAGTTGTAAATGCTTGCAATTTGTAAATAGATTAATTATATCATCTAAGGTAGGAAAATGTGTCATACGTTAACCTAGCAATATGTTCATTATGTGTATATTTACATAAATAGATACTGGACTAGTACTTATATTCATCTTCTGCCAAAAGTGGTCCAAGAATATTGTGTTCGTAGTTATTAAAAGATTCATTACAATATTAGTGTCAAAAGATGTCATTTTGTGGAACAATTCGTAAAAACATAATTTGGGCTCATCTGTCATCCTCAAATGTCCCCACCTGTTCCCCAAATGTCCCCCGGATGTCCACATGACCCCCTTCATTTCTTCCGCCCCAACTATCCTCAGCCTATCCCTCGTCGCTTCTCAAATTGTCCCACTTGTCTCAATGTGTCCCTCACCTTTCACCCCAAAGTTTGTGTCCCTACAAAATTCATTTGTTTCCACAAAACTCACACCGGGTTAGGGACTCCAAAACTTCGTTGAAGTAATGCGCGACTATAAAATATGAATACTATAGTCGCCTACACTATAGGGAGAGTACAGGGGGTACTGTACTAATACTATAGTTTAGGAACGAAACGCATTGCATTAATCTCAAAAAAATTGTATCTCAAATTTTCAGCAGTAACATTTTTGTTTAATGTTCTTTGGAAAGCAACCCTGCTCACACGTCAACATTAAGATTAGCGCTGTTTTAAAGAGGGTTAAGATTGGTGCAGATGCAGATAAGATTAATGCAATTTTATACCTAAAAACGGGATATCTGAATGTATGTTTGGATGGGAGGATGGATAATGTGTCACACACAACTGCCAGATTAAAAACTTTTGAGCCGAAACTTAATTAAATAAAATTCCGTAAATACGCCGGAATTAATATCTAGTTGTGTCCTTTAAGAGATCATTAAGATATTTGAATTTTTGGTGGTTCTTTACACGAAACTTCAACTGTATGTCAATTTCAACATTTTCTGTGAAATGGCGGAAACGTTTTCTTGAGGGGTTTTTTTGTTTGTTTGTTTTGTTTGTTTTTTTTTTGCACGAATAAAAGAAAGAGCTTTTGTAAGTGTGGTATAATTCCGATTTTCATTAAAAACTATCACATTTAGAAAATCGCAAAAATCTTTAAATTTAAAACACTAAAGATTTCGGTTTAGAAATAAGTTCGAGTTTTCTACTCAACCACATTTCGTGATTTTTGCTTTAAATGAAAGGTGGTACGCCCCATATGCCTTATTGCTTACTATTATTAACCTGTTTTATAGTATAGACACTAAATGTTAATAAAATCGTTAACTTAATGGAATGAACACGTATCTGCCGTCATTTGTTTAATGTGTCATTAGGTTGTGTGAAGATCAAGAAAGCCTTGGTCTATAGTGATTAAACCTGTGACAGTATAAATGTAGAGTTAGCAAAGAGAAGATAACGAACACTTTAAATTCGAAATTGAAAATTTTCAAACGTAAAGTTAAGTGATGTCGTGACGTATTGTCCAGCTATCGTCTGTACGAGTACTTTCAAATAAAATCAGTGACTATAATGATGCAATGCATTTTTAAGTTAAGTTGAACAGCAGGATGTCTTTGTCAAAGTTCACTACAGGGTACTACATGTACAGATTTTGGTAAACGTAATACATTTCAATTACATTTTCTGAAACATGTACAACTCTGAGGAGTTTACAGTGAATTGTAGTTGTATAGTTGCATAATTTGTAAACTTCCGTGATTTCATTAGTCTTCAATGCTGAATACTGAATGTCCAGAAATAATGTGTTTTTGGGGGGTGGGTTCTGTGTCTAATAGTGGATATGATCTTTTCTCACTTTCCTACAGTGATATCCCACACAAATCTAATTTGAGGAGTGTATCTTTGCTGCTCGAAAATTTAAGTTAGGTCCCACATTTTCAAGACATATTTCATCCATACTGATTCTTGTGTCTTGCATGTTTTCTGCATAACTTCATTCCGCTGTGCATCTATAAATGACATACATTTTTTTATCCAAGTATTTTTACTAATAGCACTAAAAGGATGTAACGCATCGGTATGTCGCACATTTTCACTTGTTTTCGTTTTAAATCTGTTGCAGGAGTAAGGAGTAATTGTATGTTGATGTGTAATTGTCGAGAAAAATTCACTTTTAAACGTTTTTTGCTTATTTTGTTTTTTGTCGATTTCAGTGTCATCTACCAAGATACGGTAAAAACGTTAAATACATTTTTTTTCTCCGCGAATGCGAATCTGTAATAAAAAACGGGGTTCTCATTAAACATATTTGTCTTTCCTCGCCCCCACCTGTCGGGGGTAGGGGTGGGGTGGTGGGTGCAGTTGGGTATCATTGGATGGTCCCCGTCGATTCAAACAACTTTCCTTAACGCATTTTCTTGATCCAATACTCACTTTTTGAGTTATTCTCAAAACTATTTTTAAACTGAAACACCCGGTGTATAGGGAGAGGATTGAAAAAATTCCTGAAATCCAAATTCTTGCTTCGAAATTGAACTTGTTAAAATAGCTCTTGATCTGAAGAGACATAGCCACGAGAAGAGTAACACTCCTTCAATGAGCGCAGAACGCAGAGTAAGCCCGTAGAGATGTGAACGCTGCGCCCCCTCCCCATCGCCCGCGGGAGGGCCCCCCTCTCCAGAGCCGACGGCGGCGCGGCAGGGGCGGGGCGACGAGGTGCTGCGCGGCCCCGGGCGACACGACGCGACGGGGC
>BOPP01000077.1:4567380-4601863 GCA_017312745.1 Gryllus bimaculatus | reverse complement strand
CCCACCCCCTCCGCATCCACTCCCCCCCCCTTCCGCCGCCCGTCTTCCGCTGCGCCGTCTCGCGGGGTTTAATGAAAATTGGCAGAAATGCTGAGCAGTCTAACGCTGCGTTAACCAAACAGAATGGTGACTATACATGTTTCAAGTGGGGAAAATGGCTCTAAAAATCCCTTCCCTATTCGGTGAATTAATTAAAGCCACTTTATCGTCAATATTTGCTTTGAATATTTCAGTCATAATGCATTATTGGTCAATATAAACCTCTAACGAGATTAGTTACTGCAGCAGTGAGGTTTGAGATACGAGTAATAACTGTTACGCTTAAGAAGTAAAAACGTTTTACCTAGTGTCTAGAGTTTTTTTTATTTTATTGCAAATATATTATTATCAAACATTGTAAAACCATGTACCAAATTGAAGTTTTAAAACATTTTTTCGTGATAATGGAACTTGCAACAGAGAATTTAAAATAAAACTGCAAGCCTCCAGTTGATACGTTTGTACTATCAATTTTATCCCCTTACATTTACATTTCATTATGGATTAAGCAAAGAATGTTGCATATTGAAAGAAAGTTCTAATGAACTTGTTCGGATAATGGCTACAGAAATAGTACCATGCTTCAAGGTGAGAGTGTATGTTGAAATTCCAATGTCGAATAATGTTCAAGTCTTACAAGCTATTTTCTACTTATTTGGTATTTATGATGTACACAACAATAACTTCGTACATATCGTTTCTTTAGCTTTCTTACGAAAACCAATAGAAATATTCACATAAAATCTCTAAACTAGAAGCCGTGAGCTCTGAGTTAATATTGTTATTTTTAATACTTTAATACCATGAAAATTGGTTTAATTCTTCTTTATCAGGGCATCACTTACTTTACAGCTGCAAAGAAATCGTGAAAATGGTCACAGGCAATTACCTAAGATCTCAGAACGGAAATTTCGTGATGAATTGAATCCGCTGCAGACAATTCCCTTAGGGTCCGCGTAGCGCGTCCCAAGACGCCTCCAAATTCGGGTCCGCAGCGGCGCGGGAGGGGGGGGGGAGTTATCGGCGATTTTAATGACAGGCGCAGAGGCGCTCCGGACGTAAGGCGATCGCTTTGTCGAGCGCCGGCCGCGCAGGCAGCGGAGGCGCTGGAGGCGGGGGGCGAGGACGGGCATGGGGACAGATGGGGATGAGGTTGGAGGCGGGGATGGAAACTGGGGCGGACTCGGGGCGGAGTGGGAGGTGGAGACTGGCGATGGTGAGGGGTGCGGGGGCGGTGACGGAGACGACGGGGGCAAAGAAGGCGGAGGCGAAGATGAGGGCGAACACGGAGACGAAGGTGGAGGTAAAGACGGAGGTGAAGGAGGAGACGGACGAATGCAGAGGTGGAGGCGAAGACGGAAGCGTAGGTGGAGGCGGAGGAAAATACGGATGAAAATACGATGGCGGAGGTGAAGGCAGAGGTACAGACGGACACGGAGGCAGAGACGAAGTCGGAGGCGGAAGCTGACGCGGAGTTGGAGGTGGGGGTAGAAGTGAAGGCAGAGGTGCAGGTGGAGGAGTAGTTGGAGGGGGTGCAGGTGGAAGCGAAGGTAGAAGCAAAGTGAAGTCGGAGACAGACGGACACGATGGCGGAGGTGCATCCGGAGAGGGGAGGTGGGGTCGACGGAAGAGGCTAAGGCGAGAAAAAAAATTACGGATGTGAAGGCGGCCCCAGGGGCGGAAGCGGAGACGGAAGCGGTGACGGAGACGGATGGGGTGGACAAGAAGTGCGAGATCATGACTTGGCTCTGTGAAAAAATAGACTGGAAGCAGAAGAGCGCACTCAAAAAAGACGTAGGTGTTAAATGAAGCTAGTGTTGACCGACAGGTTTCTGCCGGAAATTGGGATGTTAGTGGGCTGGGGTGCCTCCCGGGGTGAAAGTGGTAGGAGTGGTGATGGCAGCAGGTGCGGGTAAGGAGTCGAGGGTGATG
This sequence comes from Gryllus bimaculatus, assembly GCA_017312745.1. Taxonomy (NCBI): domain Eukaryota; kingdom Metazoa; phylum Arthropoda; class Insecta; order Orthoptera; family Gryllidae; genus Gryllus; species Gryllus bimaculatus. The sequence continues at coordinate 4,599,892 of BOPP01000077.1, read as the reverse complement.
AGGCGGGGTGCGTTGGAGATGATATCGAGGAAGAAATGGCAAGCAGTGGATGAGTGAGAGTGGTAAGAGAAGTAATATTCGTAGAGAAACGGGGAAGAGGTGAGTGGATGATGTGGAGGTGAGGAACAGTGAAAGTGAGGATAAGTTGGTAGCGCCGCGCGAATGCCAACAACGTGCAAGTGCCGTGAGTATGGAAGCAATATTAGACATGGGGTGGCAACAGGGTTTTATGGGAATGGGCGTAGGGAACAGGGGCGAACGTGGTTGGGGTTGCCCTGGAGCAACGGCTCTACAAGGAGCGACCGTCAGAGCAGAGTTGTCGAATCGCTGTATCTTTGCTGCGTGGGATTGCAGGGTACGAGTGACAGTGAGGGGTTGAGGGTGCTTTCCAGCGAGATGGGAGTGGCTGAGAGAAGCGTATGTCCTTTGGAGCGAAGGGGTATAGGGATGCGAGGAGTTCAAGTTGCTACGATGAGAGGGGACACAAGGTGGGAAAGGCAGAGCGGGTTCATGTTGCTTCGGAGCGGGTGAAAACCAATATGGTCGAGGCGGTACATGTTGACAATGCTTCTGATCGGCGGAACAGCGAGGAGGGACTGGCAGCGTTGCTTCGAAGTAATGCAACAACGGGGTGGGAATGGCAGCCAGCACAAGATGGGGCTGTTCGGAGTGAGGAGGTACCGAGGTGTAAGTATAAGAGCGGAGCGAAAGGAACCCGGGTGGAAATGGCAATGGAGAGTGCAGCAGTTGGGAGTGGCAAAGAGAATTGGTATTGCTTCGTGGAGAGGGAACAAGGAGGTGGGAATGGCAGAACAAGTTCGGGTTGCTTCGAAGTAAGGCGGCAGCACGGTGGGAGAGGCAGGGCGCAGTTGACGTCGTTTCGAGCGAGGATCCGATGGGAAGGGCATCCGAACGGAGTGAGAGGGCAGTAGGTGGGCGTGGCGGTGGCTGGGAGGAGGCGTGGCGGGGGCGGGGCGGCTCGCTTCTGTTGCTAATGCCGCTAATCGCGCGGCGCCGCCAGCCAGCGCTTTGATCGGCGCGGCTTGTTGCGGGCGGGGTGGGGCGCGGAGGCGACAGCAGCGCTGGCGGCGGCCGAAAGGGAAAGCGCAGCCCCTGCACTCCTCCCCGGAGAGAGACGCACGGCTTTTTCTTTCCTCTGAACGACGCTTAACGAAGTGGGGGGAGTGAGGCCCTCAAGACAAGGCTGGCGCTTTTTTTCGAAGAAGCCGGTAATTTCAAAAATTATTTTATATATTCTTTCACTTTTCTGTTCGCTTTTTTACCCCTACCTTGTTTCCGAAGCTCGGATCACTGTTCCTCAGAACTCTTTCATCGACCCTTCTTAGTCCGCCTACCGTTTCCTGCCAAGGATATTCCGAAAACGCCAATCGCAAAAGGGTCATTAGGGAATTGAATGCTTCGGAAAGGCATGAAAAATTCTTCCGCAGCGTGTCACGTTCCAGGACTGGTGGAGGCATCAGCAATACCGGCGGGTTGTGGAAACGACGGAAGAGATTTAGCAGGGAAAGGAACGGATGTGACTGTAGAGAGGAAGCTTGTAGGAGGGAAGCAGACGTAGTGTGCAAGTACAATTATGACAGTGGTGATCACGAGAAATTACCGAAGAGGAATTAATATTACAAACTGGCTAACGAGAAATTCTGTTTAAGTAAAAATTCACGATGTTTCCTGAAAGTCAAACTAATTTTGAATGAGAGACCGAACTTGTTCCTTTATAAGTATTCTCAGAATGAAAAAAATATCGTAAAGAAATTCTTCTTCAAAAAGTGATAAGGTGATTAGGAAAGAGTATAAAAAATACAAATACGTAGGAATATTTTCAAACTAAAATAATATTACGATTATAAAAACCAAATGCGGTAATAAAGTTGGAAGAGATAAGCTTCACGCATTTCAAAAAATAAAAAAATAATACAAAATAAAAATTAAAAAAGGAAAACGAATAAAGACACATATACTAGTGTAAGTACAAGAGGTAATTAATAGTCTCTTCGTGCTACGCGATAAGCATAAGTGTTACCAGAAAGTATTATTTCTTCCAAAATTCACATTTATTGTTTTCATATTAATTTCCCAGTACTTTATACATTTTTACCTCTTCAATTTGTAATTTTCAGTATCTTTTTATTCAGATTTATGTTATTCGTTATATTTATAATATTATTTTCCAAGTATTAACAATTTATAAATTAGAAATAAAGAAAATAAGTTGTGATGGATTCATTTTCTTATTCTAATTTGCAGAATATATATAGTACGTAGTATGCGTTACCAACGTTTCCACGTTTTAAACATCAGTTTCAATGCACATATTTAATAGATTCGATCGATGGATATCAGGTTACTTCCGACTTTCGTCATTTTCACTTGGAGATTGCACACAACATATTATTAATATTTGTCTATGATATTTTTGTTTGTATTATAAATTCCGTTTTGACAAGGTGAATATATACTAATAAATGAATTCGCAGATATTTCCGAAAATCGTGGACATCGAGTTATTTGGTTTTATGTTTTCTCTTACCCACGTTAGCTTCCATGCCTATTTTTCCGCGAGGCTTTGTTGATCCATAGTTGTTGATCAAAACTAACCTCATTTTATTTCACTTAACTTCATTTTATTTCTCAATTTTGGAGAAGGGATTTATTCTTAGAAACGATTTCACTTAACCTTTTATAATTTTGTGTTTTACTACGTCTATATTTAACTAATTGTCACTATTTTGAAATTTACTTTATAATTTTAGACGCTAGGCTAGGACCTGTCTTGCTTTCGCAGTCGCGGAGGGTGAACGCCCTCCTAACGGAAATTAGTTCCCTTGGAAGGATCGAAATAAGCGAAACCTCTCATTCTCAGCTCTTCCAGGTGGCATCGACAGAGCGTGTAGTTTCGGCCTCTTTCGTTTGTGAGAATCATCATGAACAAAAATAAAAATTATTTCATACTGAATGTTAATTAATTTTAATAATAAAAAATAATGTTCAACGTGTTTATTGACGTCATTTGCGAGTTGGCATAGTTTGAATCCCACAAACATGCGCAGCTTTTTAACGGGCATTGTGCGATCGAATGTTGTCGACTGTGCAATGGAATTTATTTTTCGTTGGGGTGCATGCCATACTAATTTGTACACGTCTTTCAGTTTCCTCCTGCATTGAAAGGGGAATAAATAACGCATTTAAGATGTTTAATAGGTACGCACGAGCAATTACCGGTTTTGAGAGATCGGGTGACTCCTCCAGTATTCGATATTTATGGTTATCTGTTCATGATTAGTGTACCGATAACATGATTAGTATCTTAACATTTGTTCACATTATTAATAATACCTTCCGGGTTGGATAGCCGTGGTCTATCGGACATTCTGTACTCAAACGTTTCATCTGCGACTGCTGCAGACACCTCAATCACTCAACGGGGCATTAACAACCGTCTCTCCGAATATAAAAGTAACTGTTGTTTTGGCCAAACTGAAAGGTCTGCAGTGGCCGAGCACGCTTTTTCCCGTCGTGAGCACGACAATATCAGATTTTCAGATGATGTTTTATTTCTTATGGAACACTACCATGCCCGTCTACACCGAGGTCATTGAGATTCTTAAACAATCTTTAATTTTAATAAAATACAGGAAGGGATAAAAGTCCACTCAATATGGTTACCCACGCTCCGTCGGGTGAAGCCTGAACCGCTCCTACGTCAACAGCCGACACCAGCGCACCAGCCGACGATCGCCAGTGTCCTAGCGCCGTAAACAAAGAAGAAATGTTTACCGGTCACCAAGTAGCTGTTTGAAAGGACACTGCGTGTTACCAGTAGCCACTGAAGATGTCTGCCGTAGTTTCAGATGAAACGTTTGGGCACAGAATACCCGATAGACTACGGCTATAAAGCCTTTAACGTACGATTAATAATATATCCAGTCGTGAAAGCCTACATTGTTTTATTCCTTCTCACTATTGGCAATGCCGAAACTATTATTCTCGCGCAAAGCGGTCTCGTCGCGGTCGCGGGCCTCGTCATCAAAAACGATCGTATCTGAGTGTCTTTGTGTTCGGTTCTAGTGTAAGCTAACTATACAGCCAAGTTGATGAAACTAAGTTTTAAAGAATGTAATAATAATATGATAGCCCTTCAATGTTCGTGTCTACTATCACATGCTGGATACGTTTTATTGAGATGAGATCGCTCTTTTTGTCAAAGAGTTCACCTTCGGTAGAAGTAAATCCTTTGCCCTCCACTTCGCTCACCCAGCGACACGGTCCCTCTATCCCGCGCGAGCCCTCGTGTTCATTCTCGATCGGCAAGCTCCCCCCCTCTCTCCCCCCTACGCCCACGCTTCAGTAGAGTCGATAACGACGGGTGACGGCCACCCTCGCAGACTCGCCCTCACTAAACACCCAAAGGTGACAACCTCTGTGCTGGCGATTCGCGTCCCGCCTCGCTGGGCTCCCATTTCTGCTCGAGGCAGATTTTCATGGAGCTGTCCGTTTTCTCGTCGGTGTTGCATTACATTTATCATTCGTCTGGCACCCTCCGCCTCCATTACATCTCTACATGATGATAATGGAGATATTACGATGAAGATGATGATGATGATGAGGGAAAATTTTCTGATACTGATCTCCTCAAATATGTAATAATAATAATAATAATAATAATAATAATAATAATAATAATAATAATAAGTAGTAGTAGTAGTAGTACGTAATAATATGATGGAGTAGAAAACTCAGCAACTTATCAGGTAAAATTCCTTACGTTTTTCTCCCCACAAACGGAATTCTGCGCATTTTATACCGACCCAGATTAAAGTTTAGTGCTCTTTGCTCTAGATATTTTGTTGCACACTTCCATTGTAATTCATATAAGTACGCACTCCTTCGCGAAGTGCTTTCTTAACATGGAATTCACCTAACAAAGAAAAATTTCAAGAGTAAAAATAAGATATTAGTACTGTATTAATATCGTATTAATATTTTACTCGTGTCATTCAGCAGCACAAATGACGCTGACCAAAACCCCACAAATAGTTTTGCAAAAAGTTGTCCAGCAATAAATGAAATATTTTAAGAAAGACATTCTTCATAAGTACTGCTATAACAGAGTACAGTGTACACGGATAAGGATAACAGTTCTTTTACCTATCAAGAACATCAAAAAATTGTTGTAGCATAAAGCAACACGTGAATATCAAATATTTAATGGCGAACGGCATTTTTCATGGAGCCTTCCTACCTCATAACGTCAGCGCTGTTGCAAGCAGTGACCACTGAGTTTGAGATCGAGTATGAACAAGTTCATTAAGCGGTGCGCGGTACAAGGATAGGTGGAACAACACAATCAAATATTTGCATTTTTAGTCAAAAACTAAACTGTTTCATAGTTGTTTTTTTCACGTTCCTGGGCATTTAATCAAACCGTAGACACCTCTCACATGACTGAAGGCTACAGAATTTTCTTTCGCTTTCTTAAAATTAGTAACATATAACAATTTCTCTACTCGTACATTATAACAGTTTATGCAATACAATTTCCAAAATTTGCACTTGAATCATGGCCTAAAGCTAGATTATCAATATTAAAATGCTTCGCACGAAATTAGACGAATTTGCACGAGATTCGCACGAGATTTCTCTAGTTTGTCTTCTCTTCCTTCACGAACACTTATTGGTATTTACGATTCAGCCCAACTTACGTGCAAAGTAATAAAGAGTGGCGAGTAATTTCGTAATAAATATTCCTCTCTCGGAGGACTAGTGCAGAGTTGCCGAAAATGAAGACAGTAAGACAAGAAGTTATTGAAGCAATAGAACATTCATTAAATAAAGGGGCTATTCTAAAAAAGAAATGTATTTGGTCTTTGGAGCCACTTATTCGATATTTTTATAATTATCCATCTTTTCCTTTTCATGGGAAATTGATCGCATATATAATTATTTTTATGTGTACAGTTCTGCAAGAAAGAAAAGTCCTTACAGAAGAAACGTAGTCCTATCGTATTGGTTTGTTACGCAAAAACTGTATAACAACTGTCATCAGACGTTTGGCAATGACTAGAGTTCCAATGCACTCGAAAAAATGTTTGCTTCAGTAAACCAATATGACATTCTTCTCACGGTGAAGATATCAGGTCCTACACCGCTTTGTATTAATTAAGATCTGTTCTTTAAGAGGTACTTTTAGATCAAATTCTTCGCGCATACCCATCCCTGTCACCAATCATAAATAGATACTAATACACTTCTAATAAAAGCATGCTTAACTGATTCAAACATCAAAATCACACAGACGAATGCAATGCTTACATCTCTATTTCTATATTATCCCAATAATATTCATTCCGCTTACAAGAGAATCCCTGCTAGAGTTTACCTCACATTAGGCCTGATATTTAACTTCCCAGGGCAATTTTGAATTAATATTGAAGATGTAAATTTTATGAGATATGATCTGAATGGCCTTGGCGTTTTCCTTTGCAGCCAAAATAGCACGATGAGAAACATGTTTGACGCGGGTTACGAATCGGAAACTCCTGGATGTGCATAGAGTGGCTGTGGTCCCATCTGGCTGCACCACCTGGATCGGCGAAAAATCTGCTCCGCCCCCTCAGTTCTACGGCCGCGCGCGGCTAGTCCCCTCGGCACTCCCTGAGGAGCAGGCACAGGGGAACGACGCCGAACGCAAACGCTGGATCGGGGGCTCCAATTATCCCCTGCCCTTCCCCTCCACCCCTCCTTTCCCCTGGCCGCCTCGCCCTTGATACCCATCCCCCATCGCCTGCCTTCATCCCCGTTCCCATATTCCCGTCCCCACATCCCTGTCCCCTCATCCCGCCTCACATCCCATTCTCACATTCCGTCACAGTCCGTCACTCAGCTGTCCTCATATCGCCGACCCCACATCACGTCCCCTCATACCCGTCCCCACATACCCCTCCCACTTATCCGTTCCCACATACTCGTCCCCATATACCCGTCCCCACATACCCGGCCCCACATACCCGGCCCCACATACCCGGCCCCACATACCCGGCCCCACATACCCGTCCTCTACTCCCCGCTCCCATCATTGCGCAGGTGAGACGCCGGGAGATGAGAGCGGCGGCGAATTGGCCCGTCTCCCTAAGTGACGAAGTAGGATACGGAAATGCTGGAAGGCGTTCGGAAACATTCCGCTATTCTCAAGCTACATCACGCGAATTTCTGCCTATTGATCTGTTCATTTTTTTCGCATTCCCGTGAATTTTTCAATAGAAATCTCTTTACCTTATTAAAAACTTAGAGTAGAAAATTCGATATCAAATTTTGACCGAAATAATTATTTGTAAATTGTATATGACTCTGGAGATGTTTAAAATATGTTCTCACGAGCATTAACATGTCTGTTAGTTGTCTGTCACTTTTTTTTCGTTTTTAATCTTCCATCTTGCTGGCTTGCTAGACTAACTACTATTTGGTTGTATTCCGCCTTTTCACAATTTTGATCTGTAAATGGTGCAAACAGTGTCGTCGACAAAATTAGTTCACACATTGCCAAGAATATCCGAAAACAAAAAAAAAATAGTGAAACAGGTATATGTAAAGAAGAAGCTATAAGTGTTAGTCATATATGCGTTTTTGATTCCTAGTCATAAGAAGGGGAGAAGATTTTTGAATGAGGTTTCAAGAAGACAAAAGCACAAAAGGAAAGATAATGTCAATAATAAGGGCCATAAAAAGCGGAATATTTCGTTGGAAAAAAGAATATTACTAAAAATATATAAAGGTATTTACCTCATACATCTCTCAGAGCAAATACAATGATGTGTTCCGGCACTAGAAAATGCATTTACAATTATATTTTTCCTTGAAACAAGCTTAATGTGACGTCTCGTTATTCAGAAATTCTTCCGTGTTTCTTTGCATCTTTTATGAAGTAGTTTACTAATTTCGTGGAAGTAATGCGTCCAATGTTATTTTTACGTCATTGTTTGCAAACAATGGTGCATAATTTTGCTACTAAGTGCTGGGCGTCCATTAGTCACGAACATACTCATATTTCATAACTACCTCTAGAATGGAGCGTATTTTACTTCGAATATTGGTCACGCTGGTCTGGTATTTCGTTTTACTTACGAGTGTGAACCGTTTGAAAAACTGTGCTTGAGTGAAAATTGTTCTTCACTTAGTGATAATTTATATGATTCAAATATAACGTAAAATAATAAAAGAAGAAATGCGAAGAAAAATATTTTTTTCTGGAATATTACTGTGGAGGATCAGTCAAATAAAGAAAATCACTAATTAAATAAATTTATCTTTCATTGCCAAAAGTTTACCTCCTTTCCACTAATTACATTCGGCACTTTTCAGAGGAGTACACCGAGAAGTTATAGCATCACATATGCATTGATTCGACATTTTTTATGACTGCCAGCAATTTGTGGAGGTTCGACTGCATTTATCTACATCACACTTGAAGAATGATGTGCTTGTGACTTCCTTTTAAATACAATGTTTTGTTGAGTATTCAGTACATGATTAAAACCATAAATAATTTATATTTTTCAGTGACAATTCATATAATAAATGCAGTATGCCGACAATATTATGTTTCGAGAATCATTGAAATGTTTTTTCTATTATCTAATAATAATCTAGTTCATTACGCAATGCATTTAATTAAATCTTGAGAAACACAATTCGTTTATTTTGCAATATGTGGAAGCTCAGTGACGTAAAAGGCAGCGTTTAACGAGCGAGGAAGTTGGCTGCGTCGCCCCTCAGCTACTTTTCATTAAATACGATATATTACGATTGTAATTTTCTTAACGCTACGTTATCCAAAAAGTGCCATTTCGTACGAAGTAGACGTTTTGAAAGTGTGGAACTTTTAACCTTAATAAATTGCAGAATATCTCACAAATGCTACTCATCTTAATCTTATTTCAATTTCTGCACCGTCAGTCAGTCCTTTGTCGACGTGTCGCCACAACTGTGTTATTCAAAAACTTGTGAGAGATACAAATATTTCAGTGATCAGGTCTAAAAATTATTTCCAAACGTTCCAAAAACTAACGAGTGCCATGCCAGTGCAGAAAAATACGGAATACAAAACAAAAGGAAATCGTGAAGAAAATATATCCACAAATTTTCCGCAACATCTTGTAGCCACGAAAATGAGAAATTACGAAATATTTCATCAGCGAGATAATTTAGTATTATTCACACATGCAATCGTTCTTTGCATCTACATATGTAGTAGCTCCAGGAGAGATACAACCGCTCTTCTTGGTCTCGGATCGCCTTTGTGGTCTTTGAATAAGCGCTGGAAACCCTTATCCTCGGGACAGACGTATCGCTCAAAGTATTTTCGTACCAGCAGAATTCGCACTCGAACAGATAGCAGAAGTAAGTTTTCACCAGAAAGTATATCGTTGGCTAAAAGTTAGGAAGTCGACTTCTCCCGAAGGATCTCTAAATTCAACCCTGAAAGTCCACAGAGATGAAACTCACCGGACAATTCATCGACTTCCTTTCTGTTCGCTACATTTGAAGCTTTGAGCGGCAGAAAAACCAAGGAGAAGAATCGTTTAACAAAGATTCGTCTTCAATTCACTGAACACTTATATCTGTGACACACACGTTTTTGAGAAACTAACTTTCCATGGTTATGCACATCCCCAAAAACGTTTAAACGAAGAGAAACATAACTTGGAAACGTACTATTGTGCTTTTACGTATTGTATGAATTTCACGAAGATCGGAAGCAGACATCCATTTACAGAAGCCACAACATGGATTACGTCTTTCTTCATTTGCTGCGCAAATAATGGCTGCAACTTGAAGAGAAAATCCTGAAAGAAAATCGCCAGATTAAAAAAAAATACGAGTACAACCATTGTCATTTACTTTGGTCGGGGAAAAATCATTTAAAATAGCGAAAACGTTCTTCAGGAATACGGGAAGGAAACGGCAGCCACGACCATCCACGACAGTTCAAAAAGACGACTTGTGATGTGCCTCCGGGGGCAGGTCGCCGCACGGCACCCACCTGGGCAGCGCGGCGACGGCGGGCGGCGGCGGCGGGCGACGGCGGCGGTGGCGGCGGCGGCTGCACCCGCAGGGCGCGGGCGCCGGCGAGGACGGCGGCGGAGCACATGACCGGCGGCGCGGCGGGCGCGACCCGGGGCGACGGCGGGCTGCGCGCGACCGAGCGACTGGCGCGCCGGCCACCGACGCGCGCCGCCGTCCGCCGCCCGCCGCCGCGCCTGCGCCGCGCCGCCCCGCCCGATCAGCTGAGGCGCCGGCGCCGCGCCCGCGAGGCACCGCGACGCGTCGCGACGGCTTCATTAGAGCGAGACGACGCCGGCGCGACTGCGCGCCGACGAGGTGCCGTCGGAGGCCGCCTCCTCCAGGGCCTCCTCCAGCAAAGGGAGCTCAGGACGTTAAGGAAGCAACTAAGTAGGACCTGATGTCACTGCAGTGCCTTTGACCGTGAGGGCCTGGGGTACGAGTCGCAACGTGGCACGATTTTCTACCCTACAGCTTGCCAGGTGGATCGAATTCATCCTCTGACTGCACTACGCGACAAAGGTGGCTCAGGGTGAACTGATGCAGGGCTTCTGACCGGAGGATCCTAAAGTTCGAGACCCGACAGTGGCAGGATTTTGACTGTAGCTTGTCAGATGGATCGAATTCAGCGGATTTCTGTACTATACTTACGGGACTAATGATCTTCGCAGTTGACGCGCCCTGAATCACCAACCAGTCAACTGTGGGCCTCCACCGGCAAAGGTGAATCAGAACTAAGGTTGAATTCGTCCTGAAAAAACGGAATATGTGCTGAATATCGACACGTGTCCCACTCACCCGCCAGATTTTTTTTGTTCGTTTGAGTCATATGTCCTGAATTTTTATACCCCGTTATAATTGCATACTGTCCTACAAAAAGCTTTTTTGTTCAAACCTGTGAACTACATCACAGAACTATGCGTTACAGAATGAACACAAGCGTCTAATTCCTTTGTAAAGCAAATACTGTTATTTTTGTCTTTTTACGGTGCAATCTGAGAGCTGCAAAATAAAGAAATGTTCTGTGTGATTTGAACCGAAGTGTATCTGTCTCCTTCACAATGTGTTAGTGCAAGAGAATCTGGAATGCAAAGGATAAAAAGGACACAGTCAATAGCAGTGTTTTATTATCGATCAAAGACATGCTTTATTTAATATTTTATTTAAATGGCTTCACAAAAATTACTCATGAAATACTTCACAAAACTTAGTCACGTAAAAATAAGGAAAAAACATGGTTAATCCTAAAAGTCAGTGAAGTTCATTGTAGAAATAGATTGTCACTTTTTGTCTCAGATGTTCTGTCACTCTTGATTGTGAACAATGTAATTTACTAGATTTACTATTTAGTTTACTATTTAGTTTAGTATTACATACAATAAAATTTAGTTGTATAAAAATACCCAAGGTGCTCTGAAATATATTTCGGATGTCCTGAATTCTATTTTTGTCTTCACGGCAACTCTACTCAGAGCATGAATTGACGTCACTGCAGTGCCCCTGACCGGGAGGTCCCAGGGTTTGAGTCCCAACGGTGGCACAAGCTGGATTGAATTCAGCACTGCACTTACGAGACTAATTACCTGAGCAGTTGTCCGCACAGAATCACCAATCAATAAATCAAACTGTCAATCGAGGTCCTCCTCCGACTGCAATGCCATCAAGAGAGCTTCTACGATTCCAGTCCGATGCAGATATGGACGAATTCAACCACTCGCTGGAGCAGAATTGGAACTCACCGGCTGCCCTCATCAGTGGTTTCTCCAACCAATACCAGACGAGTTAACAATGGGGCTTCGGACCGAGCGCCATATTTCCTTCCTTGCCTTTGTCCTTGCTGTTCACTGACACATAATTTCACTTACATTCACTACTCTTCCACACCTATTCGGAGACCAGTCAGGAGCTTACGTAGAACCCCTGCTGCGGGGGAGACCTGATGAAGGAGATACCTGTTGTAGCGTCGTGCCACGCTCAAAATAGACAACCACGTGGAAATAGGCGAGCATCGCCCGATGTTAAACATAGGGCGGAATGATGACGCACTGGGACTTTCCGTGGACGTAGCAGGCGCAGAGCGGCTTTGGGGAGGAGGCAATGGGGGCGACGGGTACCGCCAAAAGGGCCTATATAAGGCCAGGAGAACAATACCGCAGTCTTCTTCTGCTAGCGGCGTCGGCGACGGTGAAGGTGAAGGTAAAGCGTCAGCGCAGGTGAAGCGCGTGTCTGTGCGTGTAGGTGCGCTTGGGCGAGGAGCCGGCAATTCATTGTCGTGACTTGCGAGACGCGTAGATGGTCTCAAAGTAGAGCGGCTTCATACAGGGAACATCGGTGATAGGTTTCGGTGTGGTAGCCGTGCTTAAATAATCTCTCCTTCTAGTGGGTCTATTTATTTAGTTATATATAAGCAGGGTAGTTGTTAAATTGAGACTACGGTCTAGATTGATAACAAATCTACTATTTTACAAACCACTCTTGTCTGTGATCGATTACACCCGTATGACGCCACACTGTAAATGGCAAACATCGAAATGCGACGTACAGGTTGGCGTCGAATCTCACGGTCCAGCGAGGGCGGAACAGCCGCCACCACCAGGGATATAACATGCACTACACTTACAGATTGAATGACGCTATTGGAATGGGTATTTACTATCTCATTGAATTGAATTGAATGCCTTATTTTACGTGGCGAGACTCAGGCCATTAGGCCTGCTCTTCCGTCTGACCACGCAAATTTCGCTACGCTCCTTTCACCAACTAGCGGAGAAAGGAGGTATAACTTGGGCGAGAAACAGGCGATTTGAATTTAGCTCAGAGGCGTCATTTAGGCTTGAGGATCTTTTACATGCAAGTAAATGTACTAACATGGGACAGCCGGCTTTACTTCCCCTCCGAAGGAAGGCGTACGAAGGATTTTTTCGGAGCATTGGGAGGAGAGTTCGCGAGCCGGAGCGATGCCACGCCTCCTCCGGGTCACGTGTGGTAGCGGTAGCGTCACGTGTGGTGGCGGCGTGGCCAGCGGGGAATTTTTACTGTCTCGCTACCGCTTACGAAGTATAGCGCAAGTATTGTCATGCCGCGGAAAAGTGATGCGAATTTTTGACAGAAAAACTCTTATTGCTTAGCAATGGTAACGGAAAAATTGATAAATTCAGTTGCTGAATTTAGGGGGGTACATTCTTTGACAAGCGGGGTAGCCAGGATTCATGTTTAATGTGTCCTTGAATCTAAAAAATCATATGACGGTAAAACCTTTGTCTGTTAGTTTCTGTTTCAGCGATAGCGCATTAAATCGTTCAACCGATTTTCTCCAAAATTTATATTCCCCGATGGACTTGGCTGACGTTGCGGTAGCTTGAACTTTAAATCGATAATTTAATTTTGAGGAGTACTTTACATGAAGCCCCTGAGAAGTTTCAAAATATTCAAAAACAGGCACCATTTGTTTTTTTACTTTCTCGCATTTACTAACCTGAGAACAGAAAGTGTTGTAATCGTGCGCCGGAAAACGGACAGACCACCCGCACACAGCTCGCAGGTGCAAACCAACGAGGACAACTACTCCACGTGGAATAACCCGAGAGAAGCCGTGACCTGACGAAGCTCCTGTGCGCACACAGATACCTTCAACACCGCACTGCTTCTGCGCATGATTAAACTAATGCTGGGTATAATTGTGCTGCAAGATATTCCTGGATACAATGGCATAAATAATACAATACTCAGATTCACTTAGAGACGTAACAACGTAATGATAAATCAAATCGAAAACCACACACTTTATGGGTTAGAAATTGGATCCAATGGGGTTCTCGTGATTAACAAATGTTGCTAAGAATGTGAATGTACGAGTAAGTACTTGTGCTCCGGCTCATATGGATCAGGACATCAACTGATATCATTGAGCCAATGCCTATGTTCGGGATGTCCTAGGGTTCGAATCCCAACGGTGGATTTTCGACACTTCCTTGGTTGAATTCGGTTGCTGTGCGTAGGAGAATTTTAACGGCTCGCTGCTCTGATCGGTAGTTTTCCGTGGTTTCTCTGTTCAACACCAGGTGAATGTCGAGTCAGTACCGTAACAAACGGGTCACGTACCGCGTGAAATCGTTTCTTCCTCTTTTGTGTTCTATTATCTTCCCTTACATACACACACTTACACTTATTTGCACTACACTACAACACTTGTCGGGAGGACAGTTGGGAGCTTAGAACTTGTCGGGGATAGGACGCTGCCGTGCTGGTTGGAGATCCCCGGTATAGTTGATTAATTGATTAGTGATTCCGGTCGCGTCAACGGCCGAGGACATTTTCCCGCAATTGTAGTGCATGTTTTATCGTGGGGGGGGGGATTGACGGTATCTTCTCTCCTCTGGAGGCTGAGATCAGAGCAGACCTATGATGGCTTGAGGTGGTTTGCCCCTTCCAAGTACCTCTCATCAGCGTGGCACCACCCCATCCGGGAGATGCTCTCTGCTCCGAGTACACTCCTGACGTATGTAATAGCGTGGTACTTGTGTGTGTGTGTGTGTAAGGGGTGAGGATAAGACAAGAAAGGGGACGAAAAGATCGTGCGTGGCCCGTAACTCGCTTGTTAGGGTACTACTCCGGAATTTGCCTGGTGTAGCTCGGAAAAAAACAAGAAAACCTAACAATCAAAGCAGCCGGTCGCTAGAGTTATCTTCTAGACAGCGCCTGAATTCGACCAAGCGGTCGACCTAGTGGGGAAATCCTGCCACCATCGGGATTCGAACCCTATGACCCTTCGCTCAGAGGCACTGTACAGCACGAGCAGCGGTCGGCTGTTTTGCGCAGAATTCAGAGTTCTAGTTGAGCCATATTGAGTGGTTGTAAGTTTGAGTAAATTGAGTAAAAGATATTGATGAACATACGCGGCGAATAAAAGGAGTTCGGCATAGAGGCACTGATACCTGCCAGTCATTACATTCAATATAGGTTTTCGACGCGTCTCTCCAACATGTTACTCCAAGTCATTTCGCTCCTTGAATGTTTTGTTTTCGAATACATAGTATTTCACAGTTACTATGTGTTTCATTGTACAGTGAGTAGATTCTCTTTAATTAATTGCAGCTGATAAGAATTATGTTTGTCGCTATGTTTGAGTTACTTTTGATATGGTCGACACTAGGGGGGAAACATCAAATCGGATGTTGGTTCTTTCAAACCGCAATAACCAACATTCAACATTTTCGTCTGCGCCAAAAAAAATTATTTCTCATAAACTATACTCCCCCCAGTAATTTAAAATAATTTTCAGCGTAAAAAATACATTTTTTGTATTTTAAAATTGCACATACATATTCTAAAGCGTTTGAAAAATTAGGTGTGTTAGTTAATCAAACGATAAGTAACAGTTAAAATTGAGAAATTGTCTGGAGACGCGAGGACATCGATTCAAATAAGCTACTTGTCATCTCATTATAGAACTGTTCGATTGTCATATGAACACACGCCCTAATTTTTTTCTAAAATCATATCTTCGCGCACATGTGGTATAAAAACTATTAAACAAATAAACAAAAAATATTAATATCACAGAGTAGTACTGTTTCAATCGTAAAATCTTTATTGTTTACTCAAGAATTGTAATTAGAATTGAAATTAGGAAGCTACTTTGCTAACACGGGCACGAAACTTAACACGAAATATATCTATGGATTCAACACAACTTCTATCCCATACCTTCCTTATAAAAATGCAATATTAGCATATTCATTTCATTCAAATTAAAGTACTGGTAGATTCAAATACTCTCCAGAAACGAGGCGAGCATCAAACGCGACAATTTGAAGATAGTATTTCGTCATAAAAGAGAATACTAGTGAGGTAATAGCTGCTGTAAAAGAACGTCTGAGTATGCGGGAGCAGTTGTGGTTCATTTTACTGGCCCATTAACAAAGAACCGGCTCAGAAGTATTTTCTAAGGCTCCCATTGAAGTCTTGTCTGAGTCCTTTGAGCGAAATTTTAAGAGGCTTCACTGCTGCAGGAGTTTGTCTTGTGGTAAAGAATAGGCACAAATGTACGTATACTTGAAAAAATGCTGTGTTTAAGGGACCATAAAGACCATACATACATACGGGAAAAGATTCTTCCTTATTGGCACAATTTCGTTGAAAACTGTAGATATTAGTAATAATGTTTTCTGTGTGGTTGAATTTAAATACAATAAACTCGGTATCTTATTTTAATATTTTTATGTATAGAAGAATAATATTCATAATTTATTATTTATGGCGAATAATAACAGAAAAAACATTATTTCTAATTGTTTATGAACCTACGTAATCGTCTTCACTGTAGTAAACAGTGAAATTATAATTTGAAGCATTTTAAATTTGGATATGGACGATTCGTTTGGCACATACATTTCACAACGCAGTTATACAGATAGCGCTGTCAAGCAAATGCAAATAGTTATAAATATTATAGTAATAGTAATTTTACTATAATATTGTAATATTCTTCAAATCTGCTTGTTTTAACAATGTTACTCTTTGTCTGAACATGTAATGCTAAATGCTCCATAAGTTTTCCCATCTAAGAAAATTCAATTCTCATTACAAATCGAAGAACAAAAGCTTGTTTCCATCTGAATTCAGAATTCATAATATATATGGGTTAGGGTAGGGAGCCCAGAATTTAAGGAAACAATCACCGAATACAATTCTCCCCATAGTTTTCTACTTTTTTGACGTTAAATAAATAAATAAATAGATAAAACACAAAACCTCGTAGCGGTTTTCATGTCCATATCCAACTGTGAGAAGAATTCAAAAGAATTTGCAACTGACAGCTCCTCGACACGACAATAAAATATGTATTTCAAAAATTAATCTAACTACTCATATTTTAAACAATTGTACATGACCTTTTTTAAACAACATATTTTAGAACAGATTTCTAATTAAAAATGTATTATCAATATTTTACTTTTGCAAATGTTTTTTTTGTTTACAATTTTCGAAACTGTGGGTGCATCTAAAATGGACCTAGTATCATTTTCTTTACCGTACTTTGTCATGTAAAATTTTAAAAATTTAAATAAAAAAATTGAAGCTATTTATGAGAAAATAGTTGTTGAAAAATATCGTGGAGACCACTAGCATTTTATATTTGTTCACACTGCGCAATCCTGAGGACTCAAAATCAACACTGAGGAATCCAAAGCAATGGCAAACTGATAAGTCACAGGTCAAGGTATATCAGTCCAGGTGGAACATGTGTCAGAGTTGTGCCGCTGGTTGAAGAGAAAGTGGCATCCCAGGCAGATATCCACAGCAGAATTAGGCAGGCTGAAGCAGTGTTCCACAGCCACGCTCAAAAGGTGCCTATGGAAGAAGGAGAATATCTCGTTCAAGGCCATAATCCCCCATTTCAGACATTCACCCAATACTCATCTGTGGATCTGAGACGGAGGTACTCTTCAAGTCTGACCTCACCAATATCAAAGACAGACGGATATACGTTTTGCCGTCAGTCCATTTTTCGATATGAGGACCCTTAAAACATGGATTCTGACAACACGTGTTAAAGGAAGTATTTTGCTATGTACAAGAAAAAGATTTATCTGCTTTTTCGTTACCAGGCCCCGGTTATTCGATCGAAAATTCGCCGCTCTTTTCGTTGTATTACATTACTTTCTCTACACTGTGTAAGCAGTCACGAGCAAGTAGAAATGTATATACATGCATGAACATTGAATTGTCCGTACTAAACTGAATTCTAAAGTATCTATGGAAAGTAAATCGAGTTTACAAGAAACCAAGAAACTTTACAGACAATAACTACCTCAATATACCTAATATTGGTTTTCAATTCCAGTCATTATCAAATTATTATCAAATTCACGGTATCACCAAATAGAAAATTCACTAGTCCAGAATAGAGACACACTTCCTTGTCTCACTATTATCTGGCAGATTATAATATGTGGCATTTAATATTCTTGGTGGTCGTAAGACACAATTTAGTGAATACACACTTACTAATAATATATATATATAATATATATATATATATATATATATAGTAGGTCTAACTCCTTCTGAGACCTTTAACCAATGTATGTTTGTGTCTAATCAATATTCTTAATGAGTAAAGAAGTAAAATCCAAAAGAGGTGTATAATAATTATAATTAATTTTTAATAAGATGGCGGGTGAGATAGATACCTTCTAATAATTAAATAAATAAAAGATGTTGTCCGGTATCAAATAGCTTACATTTAAATATATATTTGATACCTGACATCTTTTATTTATTTAATGGTCTAAATTGATTGATTTCTCTTAAATCTTTTACCTGAATGACTACTTTTACTGATTTAAATTTATTTTGTGCTCCTGGATTTCACCAAATTTATTAATTGTTTTTGTTGATAGTTTTAACTTAAAATGTTGACATGAGCAGACTTCAGAAAATGTAAAGGGAAATAAAACTTAAGAAACGTAATACTTCCAAATTCTTTTCTTCTGCTTGTAAATGCATTTTGCATCGGTTAAGACACAGGCCGAATATTAGTTGCGGCAATTCATAAGTAATATGAGTCTTCTATTACAAATCTATTCTGGCTTCTCATTTCTGCCATTTTATTGCCAAAGAATGAGCAGTTAGTAGCATGTAATACTACTCGAACATCGAATCATTTTCTTAGTGAAGCATTGATGAAGAGTTAGGAAGACGAATTTCCATGCGTCTTTAATTAAATTAGTTCAGTACTCCAATTGTATCTCGATGCACTAACATCAAAAGTAGGTTCTGAAACCAACGTTTTTTCTTTCAATGGTATGACATTGCAAGACCCCCTCCGATGAATACAGGTGCAATAAACAGTACACATGACTAAGTAAAGTGGGCGGGTGGTGTATCGGCTGAATCCAGTTACAGCCTCCTTGAGGCGTTGCATCACCTTTAACAGCTTAAGTACTTTGACGTGGAAGACAAGAAGCAGCTTGTTAATTACTGGAGGAAGCCGCGGCGGTTGCGGCGCGGGCGTCGGCGGGGGAAGGAGCGGTGGGGGAGAGCGTGGGTGGGGAAGGGGGAGCTGAGAAGAAAGCAAGCCGCCACCGCGTTTGCGGGAGCGCCTCTGCAGATCAAGGAACGACCGCCTCGCGCCGCCCACGCCTTATCGCCGGCAACAAAGAACACAATGGGAATATTTCTGCTTCTCATTGGAGGCGCTTTCGGAACATTATATTTAATTTTTTTCGCGCGTGTTCAAGGGTGGATTTCCGGAATAGTATTGAACTTTATTTTTCAATATGTATATTTTTTCCATATATATTTTTCAATATAAATTTCTTTTTTCACATGTATGTTTAAGTCAGGATTTCGGGAATAGTATTGAACTTGACTTTTCAATGTGTATATTTTTTCCATATATATTTTTCAATATATATTTCTTTTGTTTCGCCTGTATGTGTAAGTGTGGATTTTGGGAATAGTATTGAACTTTATTGTTCCAATATTTAATTTGTTTTATATCATAAATACCGAAGCTGTCATAGACGACATGAAGAATTTATAGAATAAAGTGGTGTCAATAAAATTACAAACAGCCGAGTCCGGTTTTAGGCCACTCAATATATAAGAAATATGGTTGAATTATTTTAAATAGTAGTAATCGCAATTGGAGTCACAATCGCAAGAAAAAAATATACCACGAGTGAAACTTTCCGATGTTCCGACTTATGCTTTGTGTTCAGAGAATAAAACACTTCTATTCCATTTCTATTTTCATCTACTTCAATTCGATATTTAATTCCACAAAATTCAGTTAAGTTCAGTAATTTCATTTAATTCACCTAACTTTTCCTATATTACTAAATCATCCACGCCTCACTTATATAATTCTGTGTGATTTAACCTTAATATTTTGCAATTGTATTCGTATCAGAGCTGTTCAAAAAGTAATGACATAGGGATCCTGAGGGAAAATGTGTTGCGAATAGTGGGGGCACTGAATTCCATCGTATAACATATTCGCTTAGATAATACCATTATTTTCAGTGCAGTGAGTAAACGTATGTGGCACTTCATGTAGTGTGTTAAATATTCGCCTACCATGACCAGCTCGGATACGAAGAGCAATGTTGTTGCGTGAAAGTTTTGGTGAAACTCGGAAAGAACCGATATGAATTATTGACTAAGATTTACTGTGAAGGTGTTATGACCCAGATGACCTTCTACAAGTGGTATAAAGCGTTCAAGAACAGTAGAGAGAGCATCGACGAGGCGCGCGAGGGGTGACCTTCAACGTCTCGCACTGAGGTTCTACAGAAAACAGCTGCCGCTATTATTCGCGAAGATCCACGAATGACCATTAGGGAGCTTGCCGCAGTCCTACACATTTCAATTGGCAGCGCATTTTCGATTGCGCATTTGATGGTTTGGCCATGCGACGCGCATCATGCAGATGGGTGCCGCCCATCATGACAACACGAGGCCGCACTTCGCTCGCACTGTAGTGGATTTCTTGAACGCACGAAGCATTGCAACATCGTTCCCCATCCACCGTACAGTCCAGATTTGGCTCCTTGCGACGTCCTGCTGTTCAGTGAACTTACGTTTCCGCTCAGAGGACAGAAATTCAAGGACAATCACGAGGACATGGAAGCTGCGAAGGTTCGCTGCAAGGAGCTCGGGAAAGATGGCCTGGTGTTCGTGTTAAACAAGTAGCAGGAACGATAGCAAAAATGTATTAGTAATGAGGGAGGTTACTTCAAAAAAGAGCATGTAAATTTGGAAGATTGAATACTTTTTTATGTAGGGCGTTTTATCATTACCTTTTAAACAGCCTTCGTATTTTTCTACATAAATCTTGAATTATTGTAAACCTTGAATTTCCGAACCGAAATTAGACTTACAGATTAAACAAACTGCAACCATCCTCAACGAAAAGAACTACAGGTTTCTAAAAACAAATGGCTTGAGAATTACCTTCACACTTGAACGCCACCCTGTGTAATGCCAATAAATATGTACTTGAAATGCAATGAAGATTTGTTATTGATGTGGTGAGATGAAGCAATACACAACGGGTTGTAGAATGAACTAAGGTAAGTTTGAAACAAACATGAAGTTTGATCACTGGAGTTGTATAATGCTCAGTTTGTGAAGATTCACTGAGCAGGTATCATCATTTCTGAGCGACTAGGCAAACTACAAAATATCGGAGATATTTTGGATATACAAAATATCGGAAAATACAAGTGTCCTTCACGTGTAATCCAAATGCGACTCTTCCACTGGAGTGACGACATTATTGTTCAAGGGGAAAAACCGAAATCCGATTCAAACCAAGAATAATTTTTCTCATTTCTTCCTCTATTTGAACATGCTTCCCGTATTATTTGCTTGACACAGAGGTTGCCTTCCCTTCAAGGTTGCCGGCTGGTACAACTGCACCTGAAATGGTAAAATATTAATTTCAAAACCGTATTGAGGTAATTTGGAGAGATTTTTTTTTCATTTGTTTTAGTTGCAAATGCACCGCAGCATCAGTGGTAGCGTTAAAGAGCGCCCATTTTGCAGCGACCCGCATATCGATAATCACCAGGGGGCGGATTTTAATGAAATGTCATTTTTTCTTTTCACTTTAGAACTATGCCTTTTAGTATAGAAATTTATTTTATTTTATGACGAAACGAAATGAGCTGTTTTTATTTGACTTTGCATTTTCATCGATTTTGACAAATATGTCAATTTTTACCTTTTGTCATTTTTAATGCATTTTTTGTTGATTTCATCGAATTTAAAATCATTTTAATGGTAACAGCTTCAAACAATATTTACGAATTGGCAATAAATGTTCACCACAGAATTCCTGAGTATTCTATTCAAATAACAACAGTTCATTTCGTTTCGTCGTAAAATAAAATAAATTTCTATACCAACCATTGGCCCAGAAGCTGAAGTACAATACTTGTTACAGGTTCTTTAGAATTATACAATCCAAATGGTAAATAATACACTAAATGTTTTTAAAATTAATATTACTTTCCTTTTGGATACTTGGTATAGGCTCTAATTGTATAGAAACAGTTGTGCAGCAGAATAGGTTTTACTTAGGACGTAAACTTTTGTATCGAATTTAATCGTTTAACGTCATCTAGCAATGTGCTGTAAAATACTATACATGTATTGTATATGAATATTTTGTAGTGAGCTGTTGATACTGTCACTTGATGAATATGATTACTACGTCGGGTTTTGTAGTTATATCAGTGTTTGCTGAAAATATATTCCCGCCCTTAAGTCATTTTTAACCAAAACCACTGATTCATATATCACGAGACAAGGTAATGGTAAGATACCTAGATTAATAAAGAGGCTTACAAGAATCACATGGGTGGGATTTGCTTATTATTCGTACAATTCCTTTTTGTAATCTAAAAGTCTGGGAGCTATAAGATGTGTTTATACCTCAAATTCACGTTTACGTTGCCGTCGTGAATCGGCCGTTGCCGTCGTGCAACGCTCTCCACCACAGATTATGCGCTTTTGCGAGAGAATTGTCAACCGCCGCGGCAGCATTTGGATTCCGGAGCGCGCACCTGAGTTTATCCTACGTCCGGCGACCGCGCGCGCGCTTTCTAACGGTCGCTGCAAGTGCGGCAATTGCTCCATTAGTTTGACCGCCGGCCGGCAGGTGGCGGGCGAAACTTCCAAAGGGCCTCGTCCCGCCGCGCCGGCCACTGGCGCCGACGCCGCCATTATCGCCCGGAAACGCTGCCTCGCGCCAGATTACGCGAGTTAAACAGCCTGGGACCCTGTGGCGAAGCCTCAGTTGGTGGTTACCAGGGGCAAAATTACTGGTTTCACCCAGCCCCATAAATTAAATATAGAAATATCTATTGCTGAATAGTTTATACATTATTTAATAAAAATACAAGTATTGCGACAGTTATTTTACATTAAAAACTGTATGTAATTCAAAATAATTGAAATGTAATTATAAATAATCTAAAACGAAGTGTAACTAGTTAACAAATGCATGTTTTTTATAAAAACACGTTTCGAGATTTAATAAGATTTTATAATAGATGTCACCCTTAAAATGGTGTCAGCTGGGGTGGACCGCTACCCTTCCCCTACCCCTAACTACGCCACTGCTGGGATCCGTTTATCCGGTATCCGGGTACCCGGGCGACTGCGCCGGGTGGCAGTCACAGTGCAGCACAGACATTTCGGTCGATCGGTGTCGGACGATATTGTTCGATGCGCCACACTGGTTCAAATTGTCAAAATAAACCCGAAGAGCGACTTCTGACGGCGTCCGAAAACATCGGCTGTCGGACGAAGGCTGTCTTTTTCGTTTAGTTCTGACCGTCAGACGTTGGCCGAAATTTCGAGCAAAAATAGCCTCCACTGTGATAGCCTCCTACAGCGGGTAGTGCCAAATACAAGGAACTTGGGTCTCGACAAGTGTATGGCTCATGATGGAAAAACATGGGTGAGCTACTACGCATCGAAGCCTACTTCAGAGAATGTGTTTCAGGCATCAGTTTGCGTCACAATTTAGTGGGAGATTTAAATGTACCCAGATTCCAAAATTATCACTTTGTTACACGTAATTGCGACAGATATATGAAGCTTTTTTTTTTAAATATTGCACCTTCATCGTGTTATTTTGGTTTGTCGCCGTTGAAACTTTTCAATCTTAATGTCACTTTCAAAATGTTTCTCAACACTTCTCGTTCTCCATGCAACATGGCAGCCAAGCTCTGGTCTGGATATTAGAACGAGATGCTCGGGCTGTAGTCACGTGGTTTGACGTGGTGACGGAAACAGGTGCTGCACAGAAAGAGCAAAAATCGGTGCGCTGGAGGAGCCCTCCCATATCTTTTATGACCATGGTATGGCTGGAGCTTTCAAACAATCGATCACGATCGACCGGTCGATCACGAAGATCTTTTCGATAGATCACGGAGGAAAAACAATGCAGTGAAACTGTTCAATAATGAGTAGGCTTTGTGAAAAAGAACACTGTCCTTTGTTTAGAAGTGTCCGCTATTCAGAAAAAGAGTGGGATCTATAGGGTAGAGGCAATACTAAGGACATTACAGTATTTTAAGAACAAATTATTTTTCGAAACTCAATTAAAAAATATAAATGGTGAATTTAAATATTTTCTAGTAAACAATTGTATGTACTACCTCTACTTTTACAAATAAAGAAGTAAAAGAAGATAGGAATCAAAATATGATTTATTTTCTTTTGCTTCTTTACGAATAAAGAAGGAAAAGAAACTAAAAAAATTTAGAAACATGAATCAGTGCACGCTCAAGAGAGGGTGGTGCATGTTACGAGATGTTTCCCAACAGATACTTCTTTTTTTCAACATGGTTGTGCAAATCGGAATTCTCAAGCATGAAGTTCTTTAATAATTAATTGCCGGTCCTGACTCACAGTTACTTGCAATTTGGATTCCTGTTTGCGTTTGACACTTTCACATAACGAACTACAGTTCGGGAAGCTGCAGAAGGAACAGCAGCTTTCCGTTAAAGATATCTCATTAATTTTATCGCCTAAAACAATTCTAAATTCACGTCGATTTTCTGAATATAAATGAGCTATAATTTTACTTACCTGGTGTTTCTTCAATTTTATAAAATATTTTCAGTTTTCATTTATTGGCGATGGACATAAACATAATTGACTACTAGAAATGGTAGATCGCTACATTTAGATTTTGAACGTAGCTCTCGCCCATAAAATCGTTGACGATCTCCATTTGGTAGTTCTACAGACTCAGCTTACGGGATGCCAGGACGTGGTACGCTCTGCACTCTGCAATGTCGCAAACAATCGCTCTCTCATAGTTTCAATATGCGACGGTCTCACCCGAAAACCGACCGGAACCCGATCAGCATGGGGCCATGTCCTTTAAGGCAATTCACAAGGGCTAATAGCAGGGGAGTGGAACGGCCCCTATTTGAATACAAAAGGAAACCTTTTGACTTCCTCTGAAGGACTCGGAAGGGCTCTTTTCTTTCCTCCGTACTCCATCAGCTCGGTGAGTGGTGTATGGCCCAGCAGATGGTTTATGGCCCTCACGGGACTGGCCACGGAGGGCGGTCACGGGCAGGAACAAGTTGCTCTTTGCATATACTTAACTAGTAGTTCTACAATAACACATACTTTCTCGCATTATTTCCAAATTTGCCATTTTCGAAACTTTAGAGAGTGCAACGAAGAGTTGAATGAAATGGCGAGGTGAACGAACCGCACCATTCTTTTAAGCGTTCCTTCTTCTATACGTGGAAAACTTTTGAAGCGAAAAATTTGAGCGGTTTTTGAGAACTTTTTTTTTTAATTGCGATACTTTCAACCCAAAATTACACAAAAACTACTCGTTTTTTCAAAAAAGTGTACAGGATCTTTTTTAAAAAGCTAGTGTTTCTGAAACAACTTTCTGTAAGAGAAATATTTCTATCTTCAATTTTGTAGTTTTGAAATGTTAACTTTTTCAATTTTCGAAAAATGCGGGACGATGGACGAAAACGTGCATAGTACCATATTTTTTACCGTCCCTTAACATATACGAGGGGAAAGTTTAAATAAAAAAAGTGCTGTTTTGGAGGAAAAATTGTTTTTTAAAATTACTTAATTCGCGCAAAATTATGCAAAAAATACTCGTACTTTTTTGAATTATACATTCTCTTACCTCAATATCTATCTTGAAGGAACAATTTTCATTAAGGAAATATCTTTTATCTTCAATATCGTAGTTGTAGGAAGACTCCTAAAACTTTTGCTACTTTTGAAAATTCTGGGATTTCAGTGAACATGATATCTGTCCCATTCTCGTAAGCGTCCTTTATTCTATCCGAAGATAAGTTTAATAAAAACAAATTGTACTATTATTGAGAATATTTTGAAACTTTTTTGAGATTTCGTGTAAAATACTCTAAAAAATTAAAATAATCATTTGAAACGCCCGAAGCTTTGCAGTTCTGTACTAACATGGACCGTAATAATTTTTGTGTTATACTAATTTACCGAATTATTTGAGACCATCTGTTTTTGTTTGGTTCAAATTCTGGGAGGACTTTCATTGGTTTTCTAATACCAGCATTTTTTATGGAGATGCAGTAAAGGGCGTTTATCCGCACTGCTGACCAATACTTTGCCATATGGATGATCACTATTTCAATTATCATTTTTAATGTTTTTTTCTTAATTCTGATAAAAACTTAAAGCAGTCGCGTTTTGTACTTTTCCTAAGATTCTTGAATTACATTTCTTGGTATAAAGATTTCCTAATTGAAACGTTTTGTTTTCATTTTGAAGAATGTCGTGGAAAAAGGCCAAAATAAAGTTTTGAGAAGTTTGTGTTAGAATCATATAAAAACCTCCGGTCAACAAGAAAGCATTTTAATTGGATGAGTGTTTCTTCAGATTTTAATGCGAATGGAATAAATTTTTATGAACTTGCACCATTGTTCAAAGTTTGTTTCAGATATCCACAGCTCAATATCTTTTGAACTTCTTGTTTTATGAAATACGAATCAGAAAACGTGCTCACACAGGTTGTTGCAGTACTGAACAACCTCGAATAAAAAAAAGAACGGTGCTGCTGCGACACATACTTCTTTATGTCGGGGCCGGAGAAAAACTCGGCAGAAATGAAGAGGTCACGCAGACCCGGGTGACCGGGCGCCGCGAAGAAGTTAGCGTCTCTTAAGGGAGTTTGGGCCGAGGCGGGCGGCGCGGCCCAGAGCGGGGCCCTTTCTCGCAGCCCTCCCGCCAGGCCCTCCGCCCTACCCCCTCGCTGGCCGTCGTTGTTTTGCAGGCGGCCCAGCGCCCTGCCTCACCCCACAGCTCCTTCCGGCGTCGCCTCTCCCAACCTCCTGCTGCTTCCCACTCACACTCTCTACCCCAGCCGTGCGACTGGCCTGCAGCGTCTGCAACTCACATCTACAAATGTTGCGATTCATCAATGATGTTTGCTATTGCCCGATTTTTTTTTTTTTACAATGGCATGATTTGACAGCTAGTGCTGGCAAAACAACTGACGATTCTGTGGTCGTTGTGTCCTTGAACGTATTAGACGCTCCTTCCTCCATTCGTTCGTTTCCAGTTGGCTAACTTGTAAATAGTTACGACGCTCCCTGCTGTGATGTCCTCGTCCGACGAAAAGTCGGACAGGGACTGTATATAGTGCGCCAGGAGAAATAATTAAAACTAGGAAGTGCAGAACTTTGTGCTCTTCTGCATAAAATTCTTTCTTTTTATAAAAATTACATTGAATTTAGTTTTTATGTGATAAGTATTATGTTTGTTTTAAAATCGAGTCTTGCATATGAGATGCGTACTCGTGGCGGTGCACGTAAGGGAGCCGTAAACAAACACTACGAAGGGGCGTAACTAACTGACGCGGCGGAGGGATACTTCTCTGAAGTACACCTGATGTTCACTAGTTTCGCGAACTGTCACTTTATCCCATTCTTAAGAAAATCATTCTATATCAAAGACGATTTTGAGCTCTGCATAGCGTTCAGTAATCGTCAGCAATAGGACGTTTTTACGCCAGGCGTTAGGAGATATCCTTAAACTCTATTGATCACGTGACTGACAACGTTATACGTTCATAAGACACTACGTTCAGAAGAACTTAAGCAGTTACTTCATTTCATTATGGCCTATAACAAAAAAGCCTTTTCAAGCGCCGAACAGAAGAAGCTGCATAATACATCAAAGACTGTAGGCAAGTGGTGAGAGATTGAAACCACGGTATGAGTCAAGAGTAAATAAATCTCCATTAAGCAAGGGATTTTATGTTTTATGGCCCGGCATATGACTGTGCAGTGAGAGATTTTGAATCGGTTTTTCGTGAGAATGTAGGGAATATTTAATAACAGCGTTTATTATAAGTGTAAGATATAACCTATCACGAAGATATGATTTCAATTTCTTTTCGCAAATTTCTCATCTGACATCATTCCAACATTTTCCGTTAATTTTTATCAGAGTTCTGGAGTCGGTAAGAAATAATTGTATTTGCGTCACATTCGAGAATCCGCTTGTTAGAGTTGGAAAATGCAACTTTTCTTGTTCTTAGGCGGCCATTTTGGAGTTTGTAAGGTGACCGTGGATAGACCCACAGGCGTGCATTATTTATTAAGGTATAAGGTCGTGCCTTATGGTACAAGGTGCTAATGAAACCGATCGCTTTTCTGCGAGGCGAGGGGGGCCGTCCCCAGTCGGTAGGGCTGTGGCAGTCATGTCGCCTACGAATAACACAACGCGCTTTGTCCCGCGGAATATAACACCAAGCTTGAAGCTGAAGCTGAAGCAAGTAATCGCGCGTCGGCGCCGCCACTAATTGTAGCCCACGCACGAGACAGTGTTTGTTTCCGTACTGAAACTCAGTGGCATATGGTCAATAGTGAGGTCCCCATTCCAGATCCTCTGTATCCACTACAGGGGAGATTTCTTCGAACAGGACTTTGGCCCACGATGTTTCTTCCAAGTTGCCTGATGTTGGATTTTGTGGCACTGGGGCGGCATATTCTTTTCCAGGAGGGAATTAATTTTTACGAGTATTTCCTACGTTCACTATAGCCGAGGTTCAGGTTCACTATAACCGAATCGTCTTATGCTTATTTGTAATGTAGTTGGAACGGGACCAGCGACTTTATTTCACCATAACTGAGGGTTCACTATATCCGAGTTCACTATAACTGTATTAAGTACGATTTGCACTTTACTTAAAATTCATTCACTTCTTAACATATATTTAATATTGAATTTAATTATGCACGCATTGCTGTATTTTTCATTTAAAGTGGAAAGTACCGCGACACAATTTAACAAGATATTTTATTTAAAAAATGCACCACCGCAGAGGACCGATGGAGGAGAAAAAATCATTGACATTGTGTGTTATGTATTTTTATATCTAAATATAATTCACTTCATCACAAGTGTTGGTTATAATTTGAGTTATTTCCGCGTCTTTTGGTGTGAGGTAAATAATCTGAACTATTCACTTTAAAACGTAATATTTAGAATATATTTTAGAAATATGTGTAGTATTTCAAATCTCTGTGTAATACATACGTTATTCTATTGTTGAAACACCATCCGCCTTTATTTGATATAAAAATATAATAGGCTTTCTCATTAAACACAAATATTGTTGTGGGAAAATCGATTTTTTTTTTGGAAAAACAGGCCGAATATGAATGATGTTTTGGTGTAAACGACTGCACATAAATATTATTAGTTAAGTCAATTTAAAAAAACTATCAAAATCGTCAAAACCTCAATAAAAAAATAATTAAGCCGTGAGCCTCGAACCCCCCCCCCCCGCTGGTGATGCGCGGTAGCTTTTTCTACCAGGGCGTTGCTATAGGGCTCGTCAATTTAGCCCTACGTTGCCAGCACCACCGGCGACGCTGTCCGCGCGTTGCTCCCCATGCGCTGCGGTGCCCAGGCTACGCGGCCTGCAGCAATCAATTACTCCGAGGCAGACGCCCCGCCGTCTACATTGCCCCCGCCGCAAGCCACAGGAACGTCCGGCGCCTTATCAAGAAACCACTCAACAGGAAATTTTTAATTTGGAACAGTCTTACCCTTATCTGAATCATTTCATTATTTTATTTTTTCTAATTAATTGGTTACTTCGTGTTTCCGGAAGAGTAAACTGCAGAGGACTTTAGTCCCGTAAGTATAGTCTATGTAATATCACGGGAAGTGCATGTGTTTCTTCCCCTGTGACATTTTACACCGACTTACACTTCGACTTGCAGAGAACGTCTCCCTCGAAGAAACTCCGCCAGTGGTGCTCCGTCCAGATGGAACAATCTCTAAGCTCCCGACTGGTCTCTGGATATGTTTTAGTATAATGTAGTGTATTGTGTTAGTGAGAGAAGGGAACAAGGAAGAGGAAGGAAAGATCGCGCGGTCCGTGGTCCATTTGGTTACTGCTGGGTGTTAGTCGGAGATATCACGGAAATCTCCAATCAGAGCAGCCAGCTGCTAGAATTATTTTCCAGAAAGTGGTTAATTTATTCTCAGCTAAGAAATTAATGTGGAAAATCTTCCCCCGTTTAAACTCGAATACAATGACATCTCTAGTGCTGTCGCAGAGCCATCGCAGGCAATGATTTGCCGTTGATACTCTGACTCGCTCACACAGTCCGTTCGTCATCTAATCCCTTCTTCGCAGGACCACCCATGTGACTCTATTAACGTACTGGCGAGATTTTCTCCGCAACTCATATGTTCCCACGTTTTCAATAGTGTCACTCCCTGTGTTTTCGCGTGGCTGACTCCTCCCTTCATTCCTCTGACATCTCCACTGTCATCCTTTCACATTGCAGTCACTGACATTACCGGAAAGCTTGCAGTATCTTCAATGAATCATAACTTTTTTTGTTCTGTCAAGAGCAATTGCAGTCACAGCCTACCGGTTACACTCAGATTCAACCATATTGCCAGTTACCACTTTAATAATGTTTCTGGGCTTTTCCGGCAACCGAAATAGAAACCTGGGGGGCTAGTTGTGTTTATCCACACAGACGTTAATGCAACTGCGTAAAACTATGTATTAAAGTGGTTATAATTCCAGCAGTACTGTGATGAAAGAATAATGTAGTTAAGCAAGATAGCCAAGAAGAAATTTTAAATGCGTTTTATCTGGCGTAACGATGCGTTTCAACAGACCGAGCATAATGTGGCTAAACGTAATTATAACTAGAATGAAATAAATTCGGGACCAACAATAACAAGGTAGATTTGGAAGAATGGACGAAAAAGATTCCTGTTTTCCTCTTACTTACTAGGGGTCGAATTAATTCATCTTTTGCCAGCTAGCGATGTTGTAAGGCCTGGGCCCCTGCTTTTAATATCCACGTTTTGGTAAGGGAGACGTCTGACGAGCATAGCATTTTCCCATCACGGTACCTAATTTATTTGTTTGCCTAAGTTTTCTTTTGACATGCAGCTATAGATATTGAATAGATTTGTATTAGAAAACTATAGCTTTATTTTTCCCCGGGCGGGAATCGATATCGGAACCACCACACAGAAAGCTACCACGCCGTTCATAAGCCACCCGAGGGGCTTTATTACGTAATGTATGTATGTATGTATGTATGTATGTATGTACTTGGCGCGACAGCCCGTGAACGGACTCAGGCCTACCGGCGACGTCCCTGCTTCGCGGCCATGGGTTAAGGGGAAGGGGGTACGTGTGGTTAGTACGTAGACAGCCCCACGTATTCTTCTCAACCTGAGAAACGCGTTTTCTCATCGCCACATAGCAACATACACTGGAACATTGCAAGAAAAAACGCACACTATTGTCTTGGCCCGACCAGGAATCGAACCCCATGCGCGTAGTGGAAGTAAGCACGCTGACCAAGAGCTAGCCATGAGCTTTATTACGCCGTAAACTTGTTAATAAATTTAGCTGAGAATCATCAATCGCTGTCGCGTGTCAATTGTTTATTAGGCAACCTGCTTGACGTTTATGCGTTTCTGCTCCGCGTGGCAGCGACCACTACATTCATGAAGCTAAAGGGAACCGCAGAGGAAAAGGAGAAAATTGGGGAAGAAGGAACAGAAAGAGGAGAATGATATGAAAAGAGAGAATAAGAAAGAATAAAGAAGATGAACGAGAAGAATTAGGAGAGAAAGAAGATGACACACGAGACAAAGAGAAGAAGAAGAAGAAGAAGAAGAAGAAGAAGAAGAAGAAGAAGAAGAAGAAGAAGCAGAATGAAAAGAAAGGGTGGCATAAGAAGAAAGAGAATGACAATGAGAAGAAAGAGAAGTAGGTGAACTGAACTGTTACAGCACTACTGTGTACTTTGCAGTCACGTATCGAAACATTAATGCACAATCTTATTTCTCACTTAAGAACCCCTTGGTCTGCGGGGCTCCAACAGCTTACCTCTATACGCTACACATTATAAAATAAATGAAAGCGATCCTCTTTTATGCGGTGCAGTTGGCGTCGCACTCTGACTGGGGGAGAGCTGCGCGGCGGGTCCCAGGCGGCGGCAGTGACGACGGCGGGGGCGGGCGTTTCGGCGGTGGGGGAGATCCACTGGAGGGTAGCGGCGGGGTTCTGTAGGGTGTTGGACGTAGAGGTTTCGGAGCGAAGCGATGGGCGTGGATGGTGGCGGCGGATGTCGGGGTGAATAGAGTGTGAGGGAGCGGGGAGGGCGCGGGGAATTGGTGCAGGGACTGCGCAGGGATTCAGGAGGAAAGCGGTGAGGGTGAAAGGGAGTGAGAGGTGACGCCGGGGGTGGCGGGGACGGGGATTTCGCCGGGGAGGATGCGGAGTGCGAGCGGAGTCTAGGGGTTTGGTGCAAAAACATCTCAGCGGTTTCGACGGGAAAGTGTGGGTGAGGATGGCGACGGGGGCGGGGATTTCGTAGGGAAGGATGCGGGGAAG